>JAUMHL010000027.1:16159762-16188495 GCA_032362345.1 Sandelia bainsii
ACAATATTCTGTATATATTTATATAATGTGTAAGGTCTTAAACCTTACACTGTAAAGTGCCTTGAGATGACTTATGTGATTTAGCGCTATATAAATAAAGTTCAATTGAATTGAATTGAATATATGAATGTGTGTGTTTTTCATCCACTCCACTATCTTGTGGTGGTCATAACAACAAGAGTGCATCACTCACCAAGGCCACTGATGGTGTAGGTATAGGTTTGAGCCTGCAGCTTGATGCTGGGTTGCTCTGGTTGGCCTTCCTCGTGGTAACACAGCCGGTAACCCTGGACAGCCACAGATTCTAAGGAGGCTTGCCAGCGTGCCAAAATGGAAGTGCAGTTAAGTGGCTCAAGTTGAAGAATAGGGGCTGAAGGCACTAGGAGGAATTGAGACAACATGCATGGTATGAGCACAAAAAGACTAAATCTCTGGCCAACAACAAACATCAGGATACTGGGTGTGCAAAAGGGTGGAGAGACAGAACATCACCTTTAACACAACAGTTTTTGAGAAGTGTCAAATTGAAAATTCCAGGTGTGACTTTTACTGTGAGTAATAATTAAAGCTTCCTTGTGGAAGAAAATGACTTTAAATTAGCAGCTGGTTTGAAGTAATAATTACCTAAATATAAAATGTGTAATACTTTGTGTTCTGTCTACATTTAAATATATAACAAAACATTTAAAAACAAGAAATCCTGCCTTGGTAGGCAAATAGCCTCCCCCAACACACCAGGCCATGAAAAGAGGCTATTCTTTTCCCCTACATAGATGCCTGAGGCCCTCTCTTTATGACCCATGACTGAGGCCACTCTAACATTACTGACAGAGAAGGGCAAAGGTTCCTGAGTAACCAACACAAAGACTGTGGGACAATGCTACAAGAACAAACTCTAGTCATAAGCCAGCTACATACAGCATACAGATAAAGTGGCAAATCATGATGTGATAAAACCTAAAGCAGAGTCAGTTGCCAGTTTTCCCCCATATGATTCTATTTCTCCATAACATGCACTTCTTGTGTTCTTATTATCCTACCTTTCTCAGGTCTCTCTTGCCAAAGACATCTCAGTGGGTTTTACTGATAGAATTAAGTTTACCTAACTAAGTAATTAGATTGGGCAGATTGGAGATGCCTGCTTTTGAGCCTAAAAATAAATTCAAACATACTTCAAAACTTAGCAAGAAAGAGAAAAATGAAAAGCTCTTTTCAACCATGTGGGAGAGACATTGAGTAAAAAAGAATCACATGTGGTTTTACCACCAGGTCTCAAATTTTTTGTGGCACTTCCTTGTCAGCCTTCTGCAGATTTACCTTTATTACTGGAGGTCTTAGGAGTACGATGTGAGGACCATGCCGAAGGCTCACACCAGCCCACTCGGGTGGCTGCAGCCATGCGGAGCAGGTAGATGGTGTCTGGCTGCAACCCCTCCAGCAGATATTCAGTGCTGTTCTGAGGTAGCTCCACAGAGGTAACTGTGTTGTCTGCAGCTGTACGATAGGATAGTCTATATGCAGACACCCGACCACGGCTCACTTTTGCTGGCAGTGGCTGCCAGCTCACTTGGATGTCTGTTGAGCTGTGGCTGGTCAGAGTTAGCTCTGGGGTACGCAAAGGCACTGCATAAAGACAGGGACATCACAAATATACTTAACCCATATGTGGTGATGGATTTCTTTAGAATACAAACATGGTGGCAAAAATGTTGACTATTTCTATGTATTATTCACACAAGTGTGCTGTTAGAGAATATAACATACAAGAAATATTGCTAACAACATCATGTCCATCCCTCTTGTTTCCACTCAAAAAGTGCATACATCACTGGCATCACTAGTTGAATCTACCTGAGTTATGCATTACAAGGAATGCTGAGAGTGTCAAAGTTTTGTGCTTACCATCTTCCAGGGTGTGTTGACTGACTTGGTCTGACATACGACTGGCTCCCATTGGCATATAAGCAACAATGTAAAAACTGTAGTTTCGAGCTGGTTCAAGGTCATCAATGATATAACTGGTGGTGTCGTTGCCAATAACAACTTGGTATTCTTCATTGTTTAGGCCTGACATGCAACAGATGAACAAGTACGGTAAGCAATAGGTTAATATTATCCACAGAAGAGACTGCAGTAAAAGGCTGTCAGGTATGTACCATGTACACAGTCAGTGTTTTGAAAGGTTTGATGCTTCTAGTGCCTGACTATCATTCATCCTTTCTGCAAACTGAATGAGCTTTGGAGTGGACAATGGGCTAGCTAAGTCTGTTGTCATTTCAGGGAAGTTGCCATTCTGGTCCCTCCTTGACCTCTGTGTAGCAAGAACAGATGGCCTTCACTAAAGAAATCTGATCATATGTGGGAGAGTGAGATTGCTTATTATAGTTGACTGTCATCTTGCATGCTTTTTACAGCTTTATCCCTCCCACTTTACAACTGATTTTTAAAGTTGAAATACAAAACCTGAAACACAACAAAGTAGTTGCTCCTCTTGGTCTTACCTTCAGCCTTCATGTAATGGATGGAGTAGGCAATGACTTTATCTGCATTGTACAGAGGCCTCTCCCAGGCTAGTAAGATGGCAGAGCTTGAGATGGTCTCAGCATGGATATTTCTTGGTGCACTTGGTCTGTCCTCTGACATGACAACAATAAGCCGTGCCAAGGACAGCACAGAACCCTGTTCATTCTCTGCCACACACTGATAGATGGCATCATCCTCAGGGATGATCTGGGTAATCACCAATTTACTGTGAAACAATAATAAAACAATACAACTTTAACAACAATTTCAAAACATTTCACTTCATTCAATGCAGAGGCAAACATCAATGTGACTGCTACTTTTGTTGTAAACTACCTGTTGTACATTTTAATCCTCCCATTTAAGTGAACCTCTTCTCCATTTTTTAGCCATCTAATGCGTGGTGAGGGCACTCCCTCTGCCTGGCACATAAACCGAGCAGTACCTGCTCTTGGACGGGTCTGGCTCTCAGGTTTTTCGACAATGGACGGTGGCACTGAAATAGCAGTGTAGGAGAAAATTCACGAAAACACAGTCTATTGCTCACTATTTATTAACTCACAAAATGCTAACTGTGTGTCATCTTACACCTAACACTTTCTCTACAAGCAAACACTGATGAATTCTCTGAATACATGAACTAGTTCACATTTTCAAAAGCTTTTACTGTTATGTATATGAAATATACTAAGCAAACAAAAAGAACTACATGGTATAATTACTTAGGAGTTTACAGTACCTAGAACTGTGACATTGGCTGCAGCAATAGTGTAGTTGCGGGTGCCAGGTGTGGTGGCTCTGCAGAGGTAGATTCCACTGTGTTTAGAACTGACATCAGTAATAACCAGGTTCCCGTTGCCCAGCACTTTGGCATTGTACACATCAATAGGTTTACTGTCAGCACGGCTCCAGGAGATAATAGGCCACGGATTGCCTGTGGCCACACACTCCAACACCACAGTTTGGTGAACAGAAACTGTAACATTTTGAGGTTGAGCAATGATTCTGGGCCTCTGACGTGGTTTAGGGCCTGCACCTTGTAAGAAAAATAAAATATCAAAACTACTGCTTAAACACTGTGATTACTTAATGACAAGTGTGATGGTTTAATCAGATGCTGTGACTGTACCTTGATTGACTGTCAGCATGGCCTCTCCACTCTTTAGGCGGCTGCCGATGTTAGTTGCCACACATCGATACTGTCCAGCATCTTCCAATTGCACATTGTAAATCTGAAGGACTCCGTTGGGCAAAACTGTAATTCTACAAACACAGAGTTAAAATCAGGTTAAACTGTATAACAACATACACTGGCAGTGTAAAACTGCTCACATGCTATGATATGTGGCAAAATACAAGTTTATAATAAAGGATCAACTGTATGATGGTGTCTAAACACAAAGTGGCACCTGTCTGTCTCTAGCGGTAATGTCCTTTGGTTGAGCTCCCAAGTGATTGTGGCAGGAGGGCTGGAGGTGACTGCACAGGAAAATCGTGCCACTGAGCCCTCAGTCACCACCATAGGCACAGGATGCGACACAAACTCTGAAATACCTGTGCAAAAATAAAATCTGTCAAGTTTGGAAGTATCAGCAGTAGAAATCAATTTAGAAATAATTTCCTTATTAGAAAATTGGGAATGAATTGTTTTAGTGAATTTGATATTTTACACGAATATTTACACATTTGTTTTTTCCTTGTAATTGTCACATATTCAATTTTTTCTCTTGCTCTTCTGTAAAACACACATTGTACATGCAAAGCCCTGACTTTGATGGATGTTACCTGATTCTATGAAAGGAATTGATCTCTGTAAGACACCATGAGCATTTGTGCAGATGATCCCATACTTACCAGCTGGCCCAATCAATATATCAATTGAAGAATGACATTGAAGGATGCATTCTTATACGTAAAAAACCATAAATTCACTTTGCATAAGAAAGACAGTAAGCAACCAATTGGAATAGAAAACACCTTAAACAATGTTGTAATGCAAAACCTGCTTTTGGAGAAGTCAGGGATGACTCAGTACATGTGTGTAAAATAGTAAAGGTCAGTTTTGTTAGTTTCAGGTTCCACATGTTATGTATGTTCATGTAAAATGTGTTTACATAAAATCCTGCTATGGAGACACTAAGTGTTAGTATTTGCCTTCTAGTAACTAAACAGTTGTGCACAATTCACTAAGTCCAATTATATTTATGTGCATTCAAAACGTCTTTCAATCATCATCACAAATAAGCAATCTCCAATCTGCATTTATCTGAAGCGCACTCTGTAAGACATGACCAATGACCTTCATTAATTAAAGTTATAACTTTCTCCTTCCCCCCTCACTCACAGGAAGGAAGTCAATATCATGTTAAAGAAAATCAATACTATGTACTTTCACTGAAGCCCCACATTTAAATCTTGAGCTTTGGGAGATCCAAATTACAGAGAAATCCTTTAATTTAAGACCTAATTTCATCAATATTACACAAACAATATGACCCTAAAACAGGACCGGAAATGATGATTCATATGGTGTGCTTGTGAATTATTCCTCTGAAATAATAATAGATTTTGGTTTACATTTTGTACATAAACACCTAATTCTTTGCCCAATTACATTAAATTATATTCCAAAGGTCAGTTTAGCCAAGGAGGCTTGACTCATTCAAATATTCTGCCTCCAACATGGTTGACTGGTGAACATCATAAAAAAACTTTCAGTGCCTAGTAAGAAGTTATATTATTTACTCTCATCTGAGATAACAGACCATCTTTGTTACTGTTGGGTTGAGACTCTTTCCCTAACATGGGCACCTCTGTTGTAAAAAACAAATCAATGTCTAGGTCAAACCAGCACAAAGGTTTCTCTAAAGAGGTCAAAGTTCAATCTAACCCCCTGTCCATTCAATTTTAGGCCAAACTGGGAGGCAGAGTCAGTTTACCATTTTTGTGCAGAGAACCTTGTGATTCCTAAATTGTTTATATCCTCCACCACATTCTATAGCAGTAATACATTATATAAATGTATATGTACTTATTTAGCTAAATATTGTAAGACCTACTGACAAATAATGGACACTGTCTGTAAATCAAAGAGGTGGTGAAACCAATAATGCAGTCCTAGAACCACAAAGAAAATACTTCCTGAATGTAAACATGTTTTGAGAGGACCAAGACTATTTGCTATGGAATATCAGGCCTGTTCATTCACATGACAAACTGGCCTTTCTTTAACAAAAGGGCTCTGCTTGACAGGGCAACAGAGGAACTGATCCAGTGAAAGGCACTGAGAAAGGGGAGAGAAGAACCGCAGGACAGCCCAGCCATAGCAGGTCTGTGACATCACAAAGCCTTTCTCTGCTGACCTCTGACCCCCAGGGGCCTCTGGACAGAAGGGAGGCCCATCCTCCACTCCCCACCTACAGCTGACCAAAGCCCTTTAACCCTCTCACTGACAAAGGCTGGACGTCAGACCAAACTTGACTTTTGAGGGTTTTATGTTGTCATCTTGCAGAAAACTGATTTTGAATTTTTCGTTGTCCTTAATTAGACTGATAACAATTGCAACAAGATTATTTGAGAGTTGGAGTGTCTATTGGCATTTAAGATTTATTTTCTATATTTGTACTTTTATATTTATAGATATACAGTATATCATCCTGTAGTTACTTAGTTTTATAGCATTGAAGATTAGAAAATATTTCCCAAAACTTTTTATTCTCAGTGTCAGTGTCAGGGTCAGTGTATATAACAGTATATTTCAGAGGGCCATGCTAGTTTCCATGACACCAATCATGGGATATCCCTTCTAAGATCTGTGAAAAGTGTCCATGGTAGACCAGGTCCAATGAATAGACACAGCTGTCCTGTCCACTGATATGTGGACAAACAAATGCCCTGAAAATCTAGCCTTTTCTTCTGTGGTTTCTTCAGGGGCACTCCAAACAAAGGCTAAAAGGCAAATGGCCTTTCAGAGATTCCTCTGTGTATTAGACCATTCAGCAATTACACACAGCCACAGTCTGTGGTGACAATATAACCCTGCTTGTATGCAAGAGAGAGAAGACTAATTTTTAACTTATTTTCAGTGTTTTCCTGAGCTCTTCCATAAGTGTACAAGAAGCACTTCAAAACAGGAAAAAGGTAATATAGCTACTCAGAAGCAGGGCTGCCTATTTACAGAGTATGGGCTTTTAGATTGACTCTCCATCTATCTTTAACTGTCTCTTAAAATGATCCTATAACTGGACTGACAGCTTTAAACTCAAGCATGGCCAAGTCTAAACAACTTCCAGTGACATGGAAACCTAGATCTTAGAAGTTCATCCTCAGTAAAAAAAAAAAAGAAGAGAGGAGTGGGGTACATCTGCTTCCCATCTCCAAGTTAATAACCCATGAACTTGCCATTTGGATGCCTACATGTTGACACCACAAAGCGGACATCACCAACATGTTTAACCCATCCTCAAATTAGTCCCAATAGTGGAAAACAGTGAAGAAGTCATGTTTGTCCCAGATAGTCTCCTTCATTCTGAGCTCTATACTTACGTGCAATAGTCAGACGTGATCTTTGGCTTAGGATAGCTCCATATTTGTTCTGTGAGAGGCATTGGTAGAATCCTTCATCTGAATATTCCTTGGTATGCTTTATCTTTGGTATGTACAAGGAGCCGTTTGGCAGGAACTGTATGTGCTCACTTTCTGCCAGACAATATCCATTCTTTACCCAGTTAATGGTGACTGGGGGATGCCCATGAGCCTGACAGTCCAAGATAGCTGGGCCCTTTGGTAGAACAGTAACATCACTGGGCTCTGTGATGAAGGACAACTCACTGAAACATAAAACACCTAGAGAAAAAGCAATGGAAAATTAGTAAAGTTGAGTCCTGGGAGACAACAGCTCCACAACAAAAACTACGTATATAGCCTGAAAAAAACTATACATATGATGTACTACAGAAATATTACAAAAACTACAGCTACATTGATATTACAGAAAAAGAAAAATGATCATATACAATGATGTAAATAATCTTGAATGTATGATGTTTATACGTTTATACACAAGTAGACACACAGAGTTGACAGAAATTGTTATTTGCAATAGCTGCTGTATTAGGATGGTTGCAATCACTTTACACATTATAGCAACCATTAAAACCCTTTATCTTTCTGAAACAATAGTGTGCAGCATCATTTTTAATAGCTATTATTATACTATTTGCTGCCTGTCACAAAAATCTGAAATTGAGTTTTTGACCATACAAACCGACGTAACGTTAACTTGACATATTAACAAACACAAAAGGTAAGCCACTTACTTGATAAAGGAATAAACAAAACAAAAAGCAGCCAGTGCTGGTAGGCTTTCATCCTAAACTTCGCCATTTATCCGGATTTTTGTGTCATCTTCCCCAACCCCGAACCAGCCCCGCTCTCCTACGTGTTATCCCTTCACCCCGAAATCACTTCTACCAAACGGAGAGAGGACCAACGGCTGTACCGGGGGGCCGGGGGCCGCCACCCCCCCGCCCTCTCACGCATGCGCAGGCAACAGAAGCAAGTGCACGAATGTCCACTGTGCGGTCCGGGGACCTCATGTGCCCATGGGAGGAACTCACAATGTAGACCTGTGACATTTCACAGCCATTTCACTCATTATATGAAGTTGTGGTGGTTTCTTATTAGAGCCTCACCCAAAGTATGTTAACGCTGCTGATATTAAACCACAGTGCCATTCGACTCATTACTGCAAGCAGCTATTGCATGTATATGAAAGAGGTGGATGGTGGTTCCTAAAAAGCATGAGCAACCTTCATTTATAAGACCTTACTATCTAAACAGCAGAGACATTTAACATCCTTAGCTGAGTTAAGAGCTCATAATTGTGACACCAGATCACAGGAGAGACTGGTGTTCAAAGTTTTTCATTCAACTTTGAACTTGAAACTGCAAACTGATCAATAATAAGCTGATTTCCCCTGTAACAACTTAGCCTTTATCTCCCTTTCTTGTTTTTGTTTTTTTTTATATTTAAGACAACAAAATAAGATGAACATGAAGTGTGAATGTTCAGTTACCAAGGGACACTGGTAATAAGGTCACACTAAAGTGCATCTGCTCCTGACACAGAACCTGGTAATTATGAAGAGATATTGATAGCTGCAAGTCCGCTGCCTAATGAATTCAGATATTGATCCAGCGACCGTGCCTTTTGACAATGACCCTCCCATCTCCCAGCCTCCATTCAATAGTAACACAATGGGCTCCAGCTGTGAGATCAGTCCTGCTGTATCAGCAAAACACCCGCTCAGTAAACACAGTCATCACACTCAGACTGGAACTGTGTTGCACCTTGCTAAAGATATTACTGTGTATAACTCTTATTCTATTCTCAGCAGCATACATGTAAGGTTGTGTCATGCTTTTAAGGGATTAGTGACATTAACATGCACCTTCAAACTTCGATATCCAATCAAAAGAGGAGAGCGAGGTGTAATTATGTATTGATTAGAGCTAACTATTGATTTAATCATCTAAAGCCTCATGGTAATAACTCAAGGCTGAAAACCAATAGTCAGGTTAATATCATCCCATAATAAGTTTACTATACTTTACACATTGAGATTATTCTATTAATGATTCTGTATTCTATATGTGGTGCCCTGAGATGACTTTTGTTCTGATTTGGTGCTGAATAAATAAACTGAATGGAATATTCAGGGGAAACACATAAATGCACTATTAAGTATTTACATGACATTTTCCGTATTAGGAAATAAGTTATAATTTATTAGTCACTGATGGTTATTAATTGGTTGACTGGCATAAAATGTGTTATTGACTTTATATTGTGTATGCCTTAGTTGACAGAGGTAAAAAAAAAAATCTACATTTTATTTCTCTAGGTAAATGTTTTCTTCCCTCTCAGAAAAACCTCCAGATGAGAAGTTAGTCTCCAGTTGTGAAATTATGAGCTATCTGTCTTGTTGCCTCACTTTACTCTTTACCTTTTGATATATTGTATACAAACAGAAAACATGATCTTGTATCTTTTGTGAAATCTGTCGACTCATGTTGCCAAATGTTGTGGTGTGGCTCGGTGAGGCAGAGGTTACCGCTGGGCTCCACATGGCTAAAGGTTAGGCTGTTTGGCCATCAACAATAGGGTTAAGGCCATTAACATGTTATGAATATCAGAAGGTCATGGGAAAGCTGAGCAGAGAACCAACCAACTGGACTCTAATTGGCTGGAGCTTGCCACTGACCTTAGAGGTCATTTGAAGAGCTGATGACTTTATACCAAGAGGGCCATGGAAAGGTTTTGCATTGCACAGACTTGACTACTAAAAAATACTTAAGTGTGCTGTTTATCCAAAAGCACGTAAACATCAACACTGGCATAATGCTTGGAAAAATCAATACCTACACAGCATGTGTTAGAAACAGTTAAAAAAATCTTCTCATTACGTGGTGACACTTTTAACAGTCCTGACGTCAGGTGATGTAGAAGTTGTTCAGCTATAAAAAATCTACCTATTCAACCAATCAATGAGTAGTATGACTGATTTAATTATAATGACCTTTGACCGCAATTTTAATTTTGCTCGTGCTTTGAGCCACTTATTTACTGCAACAAAACACAAAATCATCATTCAAACACACAAGGACATTCTTTAAAAAAGTTTATTGGCTTTTAAAACCACTTTAAAAATCTCACCAGTGAGTACTTTCCATTGAAAAAAGAAAAAAGAAAAACAACGCGTTTGCAATATTAACAAGCTACTGTACATTAAGCAGTACACCAGACAACACCACAGAGGAGGGTTTTTTTTCTACTGGTAGAAATGGACAAGATAGTCAAACAGAGTTGGTTCTGGGTCAGTCAAAGGTAAAGAATCAGAGTCACTGCTTGATGGAGCTCCTGTACTCATAAAGAGGTGCATTTCCTTCATTCAAATTCAAATATCAGTGCCTTATTGTTGAAGAAAAAAAATAAGAGAAAATGTTAAATTTCTTCACAAATGCATTTTGCAAAATAAGAATATGTAAAATAAACAGAAAACAGTCATTAACATAACATGTAGAACAACATTAACTTAGTAAACAGCACACAATAAAAGTAATGTAACTCATGAAACTAGCACTGCCAGTCTGGTTAACAGAACCTGCCCAAATCACAGAAGACAGTGGTTACCAAGAATACAAAGTATAACAGAAGTCATCACACATGCGTGCGTACAATCATTTATCAACATAATGAGCACGTAGGTTTTAAAAGGTTCTTTAACTTTTTTCCCCTCAATGCTTTATATTCTCATGTATGAGAATGAGTAAGAAATGTGTATCTCACTGAGATTAATGCACATTTTGCTACAAGACAATTAGTCATTTTCTGACAATTCAGTTAATTTCCTTACCTATCTGTCATAAAAAATGTTTTTTCTTTTTTTTGCGGGCATCCATCGTTACATTTATCCATAAAGGTGTGGCAAAGCCATGTGTCATAAAAATTTAGTGCAATAATGTGAACCTCCAAAGTTTGTTGAAACATGAGTAATAGTTTTTTCCAGTGTCTGCTGAAAGGCTTTGAGCACAATGTCTGTCACAGAGATGTTTGCAACCAGCTAGCAGTATCACAACTTTTTTTCTCAATATACCATGCTATTGATCCTGCTCAAAGCACACATCACTTCTGCAGCTGCAGAGACCTATTATCTTTGAATAGAAACAAATAAAATAAAATCAGCAAGCGAGACCAGACAGCATTACTTTTACGACACATTGAGCCAGAAATGTAACACACAACATACAGTATCTTGCTGACTACAGATCTGTTAAGCTTTTTTTTCTTTTAAATGGCACATCGTTTGCTAGAATAACTGCCATAATATAGTGTCTTGATACATCAAATCTCTATGTATCTATCCTATTTACAGATGGAGCTTAAACATGACTTATACAACATTGACAATAGCCAAAAACTCAAGCAAGGATCCTACTGTATCACCTAGCCTACCTGGCTAGAAATGATGGTTTCAACATGCTCTCAGGTCCATGGTAACCTATAAAACATAGGACAGAGACCATTTCACAAATTTACATACTGTACATAAGATTTATGCAACCTAATCCTTTCCCTCAATGCAATAAAACTCTTTTCGTATCTCCATGCTTGCCCATTTTCTCATTGTTATTAATGTTTACTAGGAGTGTCTCTATGTGTAATAATCTCTTATGTTATTCAAAGTGACGATCTTTGGTATGGAAATAAGACTGGATCTCCACAAACATAATAATTTCTCTTGATCTCAAGATGGCATCAAAACATACATGTCAGCCTCTAGCTTTCTATGTAACTAAGCCTTTCCATACCATTGATATCATTAACCAAACTAGGATGATAGCATGCCGAAAAATCTCAAGAGTGAAAGTGTGCCTTCCATGTTTTCTATGAAATGACAGCATATCAAATTCCTCTAAATCCATTAGATTACGGCTCACACAGTGTAGTCCTTAGCCTATACAATACGCATCTATTTTGTAGCACTGCAAAACAAAAACAGAATATGGAATAGTACTGAAAATATCAGTAACAGCTGCCTTGATATGATGAAGCTCTGAATGGTTCCAAAGATATCTTAACGTTACACTATATACAGTCTCTCTAAAGATGGCATAAGGCCTTGGACTTTGGGAATAAGGCAGCCAGTTGTTGATTCCTTTCACTGTATAGTCCACAAAGTGGCCTGAATTCCCATCTTCTCCCTACCGTTTCATCTACTCCCTTTAAAAGATATTAAACAGTACAAGAAGTATAGGCTTTAAGAAAATTTCACTCTTGGACAATGCTCAGATGTGAATCAGTTTTCCACTGATTTGGTATATGATAAAGTATAAAGATTATGTCATAAATTCAGCACCTGGTAGCATAAGATGCTACCCTTTTTAATAGTCAGATATGGCAGGCAAATGTACTACAACTATTATGTGCATATACTACATTCCCAATATTGTCTGCATTTGGTTGAACTTGAACTGCACGCACACATTTTTGGTGAAGTCTTTTGTGCCAAATTTCCTACCCATCTCACTTTCATAAGTGTTCACTAAATACAAATATTGCGTTATTGATTGGTTATAAGATGGAAGATTATGTTTCTCTTAATGCTCTTACCATATAGATCTGCTCTTGTAAGTGCATGCTGCCACCAAGTACTCACACTTTTTACTTGAAATGCTTACATTTTTCGATTTTGAATAAGGGAGAAAAGTGGTTAAGTACTGACACACTGGGTGACAAATGAAAAAGGAGAGAAGTAACTAAACATCAGTAGGAGAGATTTTCTGGTAAGCCTGGCACTTTTAACAGAACAAATGGTTAAGTCCAGACAAATCCCAACAAACTATAGTTTAAAACATATATACTAGATACGCACCAAACAAACAACATAGAACAAAAATCTTACAGAATAAAAGATAACATTAGCCCAGCATCTCTACTGTAGTAGGCTGGTCTTTGCTTTCTAGCCAGTCAAAACCAGAGTTCACAGTATCACTGCATATCTGCTGAAAAAGCGGGTCATTCTTCAGTTCTTCCAGTGTTGAGTCTTCATATTGTTCCTGCTGTTGATTAGGGTCAAACAGCAGATTGGTGTCCAATGTGTTAAGGTCAGTGATGCTACTGGACAGATCTGAGGTCAGTCTGATGTCACTGGAGAAGTCGGATGCCACGGCATTCAGCTCTGAAGCTACCTGACCCACCAACTGGGAACTTGGGTTGAGACCATCATCCCCTAGCAAATCTTTGACAGTGTTGTTGAAATCTAACTGTTGCTGCTCGTCCTCCGCCTCCTGCTGCTGTGTGCTCTGGAGGAGGAGCTGTGGTTGTGTCTGCACAGGGCTCTCCTGGAGCTGCTGCTGCTGGTCTTGCTCACCAGGAGCCACTTGTGCTTGGCTGTCCCCAGTGGAGAAACTCATGTGTTCTTCACTGCCAGTGGGGAGGTAGCCATGCTGCTGGAGCTCAAAGGCAGCAGGGCTAGAGCTGACAGGCAGCTGAGTCTGGTGAGCAGTTCCTCCAGTGAAGCCAGAAGTGGTCTCCAGGATCTGTGTGAGGTTCATTCGGGCCGTGTAGTTAGAAGGGAGGTTGTTTATGCCAAGGCCACGGACAGAATCATCCCCATCAGCTTCCATCTTGCTGAGAAGTACATTGGTGATTTTGGCGGTGTTATTCTGACCCTGTACAGGGAGCATCTCACTCTGCATCATGATGTTCAGAGGTACAGACTGACTCCGCTGAACCATGCTGTGGACAGAGCTGACTGTCTGGCTGTTGGAAAGAATGCTGAGCACCTCAGAGGTGATCGGGGAGTTAAAGGGTGAAACCACGGCTCGGGTGGTGGTGGTATTTGTGGTGGTGGTCGGAGGGCCAGTGTTCCC
This sequence comes from Sandelia bainsii, assembly GCA_032362345.1. NCBI lineage: Eukaryota > Metazoa > Chordata > Actinopteri > Anabantiformes > Anabantidae > Sandelia > Sandelia bainsii. The sequence continues at coordinate 16,173,722 of JAUMHL010000027.1, forward strand.
ACTGAAGTTCCTCTGGCGAACTGCAGGGCTAACACTGCGGCATCGGAAAGTATTGGACGCAGATGAGGTTGATGCTTTGGTGTCTAAAGGCGCAGGTACAGCAAAACTCTCCTGTTTAGTTGGAGTAGTCACACCTGTTACTAGCTGCTGCTGCTGCTGCTGCGGCTGCTGCTGCTGTGTTGGCTGCTGCTGTTGTTGTTGTTGCTGCACTGGGGAAATGGGAGTTAGTCGGCCAAAGTGAGCAGCATCTTGTCTTGACTGGGCTTGAAATGACTGGCCAGGAATTGCAAAGGCATGTGGCTTACGAAACTGGTCATCTACCAGGTCTTGGTAGCTAGGTAGAATACCAATGCTGTGGTTCGACAAAGGGCCTCCAGAGTTGCTGTTATAGCGGTTGTTGATCCACTCCAGTTTAGCCTTGTCAGGGTGTGTTGCCATGGGCCTCTGCATGGGCTTAACAGGACTGCTGGAGACAATACTGGCATCATGATAACCTGTCATGCTTGAGTTTATGGGAGTGAAAGCAAAAGGGTTCCTGCACTCAACTGGGCTTGGGGGGACACTGCTGCTGCAATTAGACAGTGGCGTGCTGATTGGGGTGTGGCGACCCATGGCTCCATCCACAGGAGTTATGGGAGCCATGCGGGAGCAGGGGCTCTCTCTTGTTAGGCTGTGCCCAAGTGTCATTTCAGAAGTAGGGGTGGGTGTTGGAGTTGGTGTTGGTGTTGGAGTGGGTGTTTGGACAGGAGTGGTACTGCTGTGAGCAGAGTGATAGAAGGTAGTCCCAGCCTGATGAGCATTTAGGATAGAGCCTTGATTGCTGGTTGACTGACCTTGAAGAGAAACATCAACACAGCCACCAAACAGGCCCTTCAGCTTCATTTGCTCCTCCATTTGGACTAGCTCCTCCACAATGCTGTCCTGGGTCATATCATCATCATTGAAGGGGAAGTAGTCCATGTTGGGCTGTGAACCTGCAAAGTCAACCATCTCTTGTGTGAGAGTAAGCTGGCCTGAGACCTCGGAGGGTTGAGCTATAATGGCAAGTTGGTCAGTAGGAGCTTGTTTGTGTTCTGCTGGTATCTGCTGAGCAAACGCCTGCTTTCGAAGCTCGTCAAGTTGTCCTTCCTCCCATATTGTGCTCTTTAATTCGCTCATCACAGAGGCTTCATGTGCTCCTGAGTTGGTTGGTATGGCACAAGGGTCTCCAGTAATCTGCTGTAGCAACACCTGATCAGACGGGTTGTTTTCAGCTGCTCTAGTGCTGGTGTCAGTGCTAAGAGAGTGGTCTTCTTCTTTCACCGCCAAGACCTGGGATTTGACAACAGTCTGGGAGCCCTTAGCATGTGTGATGGGCAAGTCGGAGAGTGCAAGGATCTGTGTAGGCCCTATGGAGGGGAGTTTCATAGTCATTTTGCTTGGAGCACTCTCTGGTCTGGCAGGGGTTCCTGGTCTTGGGATTCTCTTCACTGCAGCACTTACTCCTGGTTTGGGATTGTCAACTACAGCTAGAGGCTGCTGGGAGATAAACACCCTCTTCACAGGAATAACATGAGTCTCCCCAACTGGGCCTGCACGCTTCCTGGGGCTCTTGGCATCTGGGCAGGGATCCTTTGATGTTGGGGTAACAGCAGATGAGCCATTGGATGACATGTTGCCATTGGTGTTCTGATTATCAACAGTCAAGTACAAAGTATTATCATGGCAGTTACTGTTATTGCTGTCCTGAGTCCCAACTACAGATGTAGGGTCACTTTTTATCCTTCCCCCTTTAGCTGGTACTGGAGAACACTTAACCAGGAAGCTTGGCTCACTGGCAGCCCTGAACTTATGAACCCTCTCATCTTTAATGCCAGTTTTCTCTGTGCCAGATGTGAGATTATTATCACTTCCAGCTTCAGACACCACTTTGGTGTCGATGGAGATGGTCGGGGTGGATGCTGGGGCACTGGATCTGATTACAGGAGACTGAGGGGCAGCCGAGTTTCCACCATGTGACTGCTGGGAATCATCCGAAGGAGCTGTGGTACTCACACCTGCCGAAGCAGGACGCACAGTTGTGCTGCTGCTGTTACTACTGCTGGTGCTGGGTGCCAGAGCAATGGCTGTCATCTTCACCACATTGACTGAACTCATGTGGGAAGTGGGCATCACAGTTTTTATGGGACTGTTGGTGATAAGCAGTGTAGGGGGGGAGCGCAGCGTGATTGCACTGGTAGCAGAGGGCTTGGGCAGGATTTGAGCATACCGCGTACCGTGTCGTGCCAGCCGATCACCCACAGGACTAGCTGAGATATTCTGGGCAGTTTTGGGGGACTGTTTAAGAGACTGGGTGACCACTTGGAAGTTCACAGGCAACACTTTTCCCTCAGCTGTTCCTACAGGACTGGGTGAGGTCATTAACTGCCTGCTTCTCTGTACCTGGTAGAAGAACAACGAGAACATAAAATTACATTGAGGCACATGTATCAATAACATACATGAGCATAGTGAGAAAAATTCTGTTACATACTGTGACCGGGCTGGGCACAGCTGCTACTACAATGCCTATGGCGGGCTGAGGGGAGAGCAGAGCGGGGCTGCCACAGGGCATGGTGGGGCCGGGGGTACTGGCTTCTGTTCTCTTAACCTGGGTCTCAGTGGGCAGAGGTGAGTGGAGCTTCTGCTCCTGCTGCTTCTTCTGAATCTTTCGCTGCAGTTGCTGCTTTGCATCAACAGAGGGAGATGGCAGGGTCTTCACCTGGGGCTGGAAAGAGTTAGCCTCAGCTGTGGGCACAAATGCAGAGGCTGGAGTTGGTGTTTTCATTCCTATCAAGCAAAGAAAAATTAGGATACACTGTCAGTGAAAGCAAAGCACTTCTGACAAAGGGCAGAACTTCCAAAAAGACCTGATTCAAGATAGTGACAAAATTACAATATGAACTGTTCACGCTTCTCCTTTTGAGGTGGTGTAAAGAATTGTTCTTTTACACACACCATATCAAGTAAAATGCTAGTGTGGGCAGGGCTGGACTTTTAGGGCCGGTTAGACCATCACCACCACCGCCTTCCAATTCCCCCAAAAGCCTAGTCTATACCACGATGGTCAGCAGAATAATCTAAAGGCAAACAATACCAAATGTAAACAACAAATTATATTTTTTAAAACCATTAGCTTATGCCTTTACAACTTAACTTCCTCGTCAAAACGACATCAGTAGGATGCTGTCAGTGATGAACTGCACAATCATTTGCACTGTAAATTACCACATTAGCAGATCTGAGGACATCTTTACCTGTTGTGGGTGTTCCAGTCATAACAGTGAGTGCAGCCGTGGACTTAGTACCAATGTAGTGACTATTGAGCAGGAAACGGGCCAGGTCCTCCACATTGTCAAACTGCCGACTTAGGACCTTTTGGGCCCACTCACACACCAGTCCACAGGCTGCAGACCTCATTTCATCTTCAGCACTCGGCGACTGGCCCGTCGGCTCCATCAACTCACACTACAGTCAGACAGTACAGAGCAGCAGGTGGATGAGCATTGGGCAGTTTCCAGTCTAACAAGAGATTTATGTAACATTTCAAAGTAACTTACCCCATCACCAGATTTCTGCAGATCCAGGTTGGGTAAAGATGGCATGTGAACAAAAGCCTTCTTCCTTAATCCACTATAACAGTATGTGAGAAGGAGTTAAGGTTTCTAAAACATGACTGAAAATGCCCATCTTATGTTGTGCCTGGCCAATTCTGTTCCTAATCTATTCTCTGCAGGTCTTTGTATCAAGAGAGAAGTTACTCTGACAATCAGCAAGAAATAGTGTCTTTAAAAAACAGACTTCAAAGACTCATTTTATTTCAGTTCTGTGCCGAGAAGACCCTGCAACTGGCTTTTTCAACACAGCAGAATTATTGGAAATATTCTGCTTTGCAATAGCATTGGCAATAGTGACTTTTAAAACATATTACCATTACATATGTTACATTCTCATTTCCTAATGGATCACAACTATCTTAAAATAGCTACAAAAACAAAACAATACACATAAATAATTGTCTTTGCATTTGTAGGATAATAACTTATATCAAGAATTTTCATTAATATAGTTAATATACAATTCTGTCACCTTGTGGACATCACGTGCCTATAATTGTGAATAACCGATATTATCTACAGTTTAAGCAGCATTTTCCTTTATTCTTGACAAAGTCAGAACAGATTATCCTCCCTGCATACTCACGTATTCACACTGTGAGCAACACAGTCAAAAAATCACCACGACACAATGAGTCACAAAGTCCAGTCATTTGCTATAGAACTGCATAATCACAGAAACTCAGCTTTGCATCTACAAGAAAAATGCCATCAACTGAACTTTATAATCACTGGCCATCAATAGTCAGCTGATTTACAAGCACGCTGACCTTCCCAATGATGGAATTAAACTTTTACAAAGACCTGGCAAAATGAGTAATGAAAAAGAGTTTCTATTTTTAAATAAAAATAGCAGCAACTAACATGTTAAAATGCTATTCTGCGAATGGTTCTGTCTGATGCTAATTCTATGTTTAAAACAAATGTCATGAATTTAGATGAAATACTTCTTGAAGGAGCTTGCTAAATGTTATGAACTGAACTGAAAATATAAAAACACAAAAGTAGTTAAAATCTATGCTCCGACTGATCACATCTTGACATCTGAATGAGAGGGCTACATCACAGACGTATCACATCAAGAAAAAAACCATCAACCAAACCAATAACAAAAAATGGAAACATCAACTTTGTTGACCGAATTAAAGGATATTTGGATTTGCCCCTCATGCCCAGTCGACGTGCTTTCATGTTAGGAAAGACATTCTTCATGATCTTTCCAAAGTCTGCTGCACTCAGTGGATTGTAGCCGAGATTGTCACAATAGCTCCTGTAAAAGAAGAGAATCCACCATATGTTTGTAAGGTAACACATTTATTAGCTCCATCTTCTGCTCCCCTTTCCCTTCCCAGACTCTGCAGTGAAGGTCACACACTCACTTGTATTCGTCATACACCTCTTGCTTAGGGAGGGAAGTCTCTGGGTGCTCTTCTAGGTGATTCCGTATCCAGTTGAAAGCATACATCTGTTGAGTACGGCTTGACGACATGGAACTCTGATCACTGAAATTAGTGCATAAGAAAATAAATCTGGTGAGGTGGTGTCATTGACTTGTATGCATCATTTCTTGTTAATACAGAAACTTTTATACCATAATCCAGGAGTGCAGGACCCCCTCTCATTCTCAGTCCAAATGGGCAGAATTTGGGGGTTGTGGTGATGAATAGATATGGGGAAACAAATGAAACACAGACAGCTAGGTATAGCAGAAGTCTACATATATCAGTGGTTTGCTTCATAATCAATCATACAGCTGAAAAAGGAGCGATAATTTTGAGAATTCAATTTCATTTCTGGGAGCTATGAGGCTACGCTGTGTTTGTGTAGTAGCCAGTGGATAGTGACTTGAATTTCTCACAAGCAATGAGACAACGGTGCCAAAAATGTAATGACAGTCACAACAAAGCAGCCGTGTGTGTGCGTTTAAGACAAAAATGCCAAAGAGCAAAGTGGAAAACACTGAGTAAAGTGCGTCTGTGACATACCTTTTATCATTGCCACTGCTGGGACCAGAAGGCAACTTAAGGTAGAGGTAGAGTTTTTCGATGTCTGTAAACTTCTCAACATCTTGCTGTAAAAATAAAAATATCACAATGGAACAAAGGTCAAGACAGACTATTCAAATAAAAGTAGGCAAAACACATCTAGTGTTTTAGTCTAAAGTACTTTAATTTTTCCGAAAAACAATCTACAAATGCATGATTCAAGAGAAAAATGGAGAATGAAGATATAAGTCAACAATCATAAGGTCTATCAAAACCATATTTCAGCCCCAATGAACTGGTAAAGTCCAGATACGATCTGAAAATACTACACAGGTATGACATTGTTACAATTGATTTCACGCCAACTGCTTTTCAATTGGTTTCTAAGAATGGATTCATCTTGCCTCTTCCTTTTCTATTTGCCTCTTTGTTGCTAAGGGAACCAATACTTGAATGAATGAGATATCAGCCAATGAGCAGCGAATGAAATCACTACTTACTATGCTCCGTGGCTACAAGCAAAGTGAATGACCTGTCTGAGTTGCTCTCTGCTTACACCTTGGTAGAAGCTTTAGTCTTTTTTCTTTTGCATTACCCTTTCAAATGTTTATTTTGATTTTCTGAGATGGCGTTTACGCCTGGTCTGTGTTTTTACTAATAACCTGTGTGTTTCAACAACGATAAATTTTCAATATTCAGTACATGCATTATTTGAATGGGACGATATATTACGTACCATAAAAAGCCAACTGTCAGATATTTTCCTATCAGTATACAGTATAGACTACTGTTTATCTTAATAATGGATTTACAGGACTTTTGCACATCCAGTATACGATGTGATTTGTAGTAAAAGGATTTATATCACTAAATAAGACAAAAACAGTAGTAGTTATAAATAGTTATATAATATAATAAAAGTTATAGTAATATAAATAGTCTATAGTTGCTTTCATCATTATGTATATCAACATCATAATAAAAAATGACGATAATTTTTAAAAAATAATTTAATTATAGAAATACAGTCACCCATATATTATATATGTTATATGTTATATATATATGTATAAAGCTGCATCATGCAGCTTTGATGTCACTGAAACAGCTTTGTGAATGGACAAAAGGATTGTGACCCTTCAACCCAGATAATTATGCATAATATATCATTTTTACTGGCTTAAACAACAATGACAGACTGACTTAATGTACTCAATAACCTACATGTACTCTCATCTATGATACCACTTAATTCATCCTGAATGAAACATGCTCAAGTATGTACAGTATATAAAAAACAGCAAACCAGAATGTGTACTAGCAAATTAAGAGTAACAGAATAAAAGAATATAAAAGTGCAGATGTCCAGTTGAGGGTATAAGGGCAGATTGAGGTGTGAGGCTGTATGTGTATGTTCAGTGTTAACAGTGTAAATGGTAAATTATTGCAATTCTAAAGTAATATAACATATAATAATTACAATATTCTTTTCACGTAACTATCAATCTACATATATATTAACCACAACAGTAATAATAATATAGTAATACAAAAAGGAGCAATACTACCAACACAAAAACAATAAAATAGTATCGTAAAGTGTAGTAAAATACAGTATAAATAATTGCATCTAGAGTATAATACTGTGTGTATTATACTATACAAATAGTGTAAACTACCTGTACCCAATATAGGACATATACTGCAATACTACATCACCTATAATTTAAACTATGGTAAAAATGTGATGATATACTAATAATTTACGTCATACTAATGATATTACATGTAAGCTTTACACCTGTGTTTATGACACTAAGACAGTTAAACGGAAGTCTGACAACAAGGGGGTGCAGAAAGTCCTGTAACAAACAGCAAACACTTGTTCTTTCATGTAGAACAGTTGTGGATACTCACCAATATGCTGTCCACTTTTGATTGTACAGATTTGCTACAATGACAAGAGCAAAAGACACATAAATATAATTATATATAATATAAGTAACAGTTTTTTATTTCCCATCTCTCTTGATTTCTGTATCATATTAAATATGATAAATAACTAGTTAACAGAATGACTCTGTATGTGAACAGTCAAGCCACACTGCAGCTTTTTGAAATAGAGACAGCCTCAGTTTAGCCAGGTGTACCGTTATAGATTTAATTTTAATTGCAATTAATGCACGTTTTGGGTATCAACATAACATAGAAAATATTTAAAAAAACATATCATTGCTAACATATATATCATCATCTGCTATAAGAGAAATCTGTATTCGATTTAGACTTTACTTTGAAGAAACATCTTTAGGATTCAAGTCCAGGTTTTAGCAGGGCCTTTCAAGGAGCACTTTTCCCAAAGCCACTCTAGCTTTGTGTTAGCTTTGTGCTTTGGGTTGTTGTTATGCTGAAACCTTCATTTTCATCCTTGCTGTGTGCAGGTTTCCTTCAAAGACCCCTCTGCCTGCATTGTTCTCTCTCGTCCCTGCCACTGAGAAGCCCCATCATGCCTTTGTGTGGAGATGGTTTTAGCCAGGTGATGACCGGTACCCTACGCCTGAACCTGGAGCCCTGGATACTTCTTCTATTTCACGATGGAGCCCTCTGTGCTCCTGCTAACATCCACAGCTTTAGAATTGGTCTCATACTCATGCACAGGTCTTTACCTCAACATTATCCAATCTTAGAGTGTCTCGGACATTATGGCTTATTTGATATGCGCTGAGCACTGTAAATGATGGGACTTCACATACTAACAGCATTAACGATGACTGCGTTCTAGTACAATCTAAGCCATGACAGTATAATCCCAGGATCCTGAATTTAGCCATCATTTGTTTTATTCTTTGCTTTTTCAGTATGACACGTCAAAATATCCTCTGGGAAAAAAGGCCTATAATAGAATTTGCTGAGTGCATAATTTAAAAAATAAAGCAAATATAGTAACATTATTTAGTAATGGTTTCAGACACAGTGGCAGTGATAATCAAAACAGATGCATTTATAAAAGGTGCCTGAATATTTATGCAAATGACAGATTTTTTTTAATTTATTTTTACTACATTTGCGAAAACCTCTAAAAACATCTCTTCACTTTGTTCCCTGTGATTTACTTATGCAGACTGATTGCAACAAGTAAATTAAATGAATTTTATTCCTAACTATAGAGTGTGGACAAGGAGAAGGGTCTGAATTATTTTGATGGTCGTTCTACAGTATGTCTTAACTGATTTGATATGTGACATGTGAAGTTATTTAACTGATTTTAATCACAATCACAGCATGGTGATGGTGAATCAAACTTAAACTACATGACTCCCCTGTAGATGATAGAGAAACGTAAAAACCTAAACTGCTATCAGTTGAGCTGTTGTGCTTCTGCTGTGACTATTATTATTATTATTTCCATATCCTGCAGCTCTTTCATTATCAGCCCTGAATCAGTGTGAAGCTGGGGAGCCTGTCTGGTTTGACACCTGTCATCCTGAGCATCAGCACCACCGGTGGATGTGGTGTCATCCATAACATGGCCTCCTAAGGCTCGCTGCTTATGCTCACAGCTCCTACAGCAGTAAGTAACACGACATTAACGTGTTATTGCTGCACAAACAGGTAGCAGACAGCGAAGCTTCCCCCGCTGTTGTCGTACTTAGGTTAAACATGCGCGGTTATCGTGGGAGACCTGTGTTATTTTCCGCCGCTTTGTGCAGCACACTGCCACCCTGCCACTCCACAGCTAGACACGCTAATTATCAGGCTACGGCTAAAAGGACAGTGTGGCTGCCTGATGATCACTTCCATCCTTACCAAATTGAATTCTTTATTTTGAACTGTAACGCGTTAGCCTCGGGCCCCTGGAGTCCTGGCACCAGCGTTGGAAGAGACCCTAATCCCGAGGCAGGCTTCTGACCAGGTTGTTGTTGATCATCAGCCATCACGATGGAGGTGGTGGGGGAGCTTTAACAAGTAGGCCTCATCCCCGGCTGTGCGCTGCACCCGGACCCACCGCTGCTGGAGCGGCTCAGTCAGCTAGGACAGCCCGCTGAATCCACCACAGAGCATGGCTACAAACACTGTGATCTGACCCTCGTAAAACACAAAACAAAACCCCAAAAAACAACACCCGGGCATACAAAAGGCATTTCGCAGTGGTCTCTTCGCTGCCGCAAATAGCACGCCTGCAGCAGCCAGCAGCAGCTACAGACGGAGCTGCCTGCGTCAAGGCACACGCAGGTAGCACAGGCGACGCCGGAAGACGAGCAGGATTTCGCCTTCGAATTAAAAGCATGACATTTGGGAGAGGTGTTTGTTTTTTCAAGACTGCTTTAAAACTGTATTCACGAACCCAGATGCATTGTGTAAAGGTTTCTTAATAGGTTCCTAACTCATCATGCTGTACCCCAAGGAAGGTGTCTGACCAGTTCATTCTGCAGCATGACATAAGGAAGTGCATACAAACGTGCAGCCGCAGTCATACAACACTAAGAAGGAGTCCTGCAACAGACACCATGGCTGATCTCAACATCGTTGATTCGTATTGGGATTGCATGAAGAGAAAGGAGACAGTCTAAATCCACAAAGTTCTGCAGTATGCTTGAACCTACTGTACCATGAAAAACCGTGCTCAAGAATTAGGGCTGGTTTACAGAAGTCACATGAAATATTGATTTGACTGAGGTTTTATCTCCTGACTGCACTTTGTGTGCATTAAGTTAATTGATAAATGCACATATTCACAGCTTTATTTGAGGGCATCCTCTATGTACTTAATCTGAGCTTCTTGTACAGCACTTCCATTTCTGCTGCTTTTTTCCACTCAGCTATATTTAGACAACTTTATTATTATTAATACCCAAGGGGGAAACTTGGGTGGTCAACACTATACAACAATTAGGACAAAAGACAAGAACAGGATAGGCCACAATCACACTAAACATATATAAGAAGATACAATGAGAACTCTAAAAATAAAAATAAAAATAATAATCAAACTCTAAAAACTCCAAGAACCAAGTAGTTCCATGATAAGGAATAAATAGTCACAGATAAATACTAAACATTATTACTCAGATGTACAGTATCAACGGGGGTCTCATTCAGGAATTTCACTGCAGTAGGCACAAAAGACCTTCTAAAACGTTCCGTGGAGCACCTTGGCAACCTGAATCGGTTACTCATCACACTTTCCAAAACATGAAAGGCATCAAACAGAGGATGACCCTCAAACTGAAGTAGGGCTTTTACTTTCCTTCTGGTCCTTTTCTTAAAAACAGTCTCTAAAAAACCACGTGTTAACCCTATAATAGAACCGGCCTTTTTAATTAACTTGTTGATCCTATTCCTGTCACTAACAGTGATACTATTACCCCAACATATAACCCCATAAAACAAAATGCTAGCCACAAAGGTCTGATAAAAGGAATTTAAAAATGTCCTGCTAATCTCAAAGGACTTTAATTTCCTCAGTAAATACAGTCTAGATTGTGCCTTTTTAACCACAGCCTGAACATGCTCTGACCACTTTAATTTTTGATCTATGTGAACTCCTAAATATTTGTAAGAGGAAACAATTTCGATCTGCTGATCATTGATAACTATTGGTAGCGGCTTAACTACCTTTTTTCGGAAATCGATTACCAACTCTTTTGTTTTACTAATGTTAAGTCTTAAATAGTTATCGTCACACCATCTAGAGTGCGGGGATGTATGCCGTCCGGCCCAGCTGCCTTATTAACTTTAAGGTGTCTTAGCTGACGGCGGACCTGCTCCAAAGTGACTGTTATAGGGGGGACAAGTGGTGTCACAGTGCCTCTGAGCCAAGGATACAGAGAGCTGACTTAACTCAGCAGAGAAGTCATGATGATCGAACCTGGCAAAGAACCTATTGGTCTCCTCAGGAGTGAAGTCCTGAACTTGAGATGCCCCCTTGGAATGGTTGGCACCAGTAATAAGGTTAAAACAATTCCACACAGCCTTGTTGTTGTTATGCAGAAGATTCTCCTCCATTCTTAGTTTAGACTCCCTCTTTCCCAGTCGAATAGCCCTTTTAAGATCTTTTTGTGCAGATTTAATCTTGTCTTTATCTCTACTAGCAAACGCCACCTTCTTCTTATTAATAGCCATTTTCACATCTTTTGTAACCCATGGCTTATTATTAGAAAAGTATTTTATAGATTTACATGGGATTACACAGTCAACACAAAAATTAATGTAGCTTGTTACTGTATCAGTTATACTGTCTATATTCTCGTCATTATAAAAAATTGTCCAATTCAAGCATTCAAAACAGCCTCTCAGTTTTTCACAGGCATCCTGAGTCCAGACTTTGACACATTTCCTTCTGGCAGGCCTCCTCTGTATAAGTAAGTGGAGTGTATGTTGTGGTTAAACAGACCAAATTATGATCCGATTGCCCCAGAGGCGGCAGTGCGATGGACACATAACTGTTCTTAAGATTTGAATAGAACAAGTCTATTGTCTTGTTTTCCCTTGTAGGGCATGTAACAAATTGCTTAAAAGAGGGAAAGACAGAAGACAGTGTACAATGATTAAAATCACCAGTAATAATAATCTGCGCGTCCGGGGAGCCCCGCTGGGCTTCATGCGTTGCTCTGGAGATAGACTCTGTAGCTTCTTTAGCACCTGCCGATGGAGGAATATACACAACTAGGACAATGACATGAGAGACTTCACGAGGCAGGTAATATGGTCGACAACTCACTACTAATAGTTCAATGTCTGGAGAAGAGATAGTTGTTTTAACTGTTGTATGATTAGGATGACACCACATATTGTTCACATACAGACATACTCCTCCTGATTTCTTTCCCGTCTTAACTGCATCTCTGTCATGTCTAAGAAGAGTAAAGCCATCCACATGCACATGTGAAGAAGAAACTCTTTCTGTCAACCACGTCTCTGTAAAGCACAGCATGCTGCATTGGCGGAAGAGGCGATCGTATTTTACATTGGCCGTCAACTCCTCTACCTTGTTGGATAAGGAGCGCATGTTCCCCATAATCACAGAAGGTAACACCGGTTTAAAACGTCGCTTTCTGCTCTTCACTCGGACTCAGGCTCTTTTCCCCCTTTACCTTGGTGGTTTAATCCGGAGCTCTGGGGGAATATCCAGATTGGAACAGCTTGCTCTTGCAGGCTGAAGTTGGAGCAATTGTTGACGGCTGTAGGTAATGACCGTAATCTGGTTCTCACCATTTGTCATCGCTGCAGTCCACAAAAGCACAAAAATCATTCAGATTACAAGTGCCAACGCAGTACCGTTAATTCCAAGCATCCTGAACCGAGATCTGCGGCACAATCAGCAATTCTAATTCCAAAACACGCAAAAACAAACAAACAAACACTCACTCACAGAGACGCACAGGTGATCGAGTCGCCAGCTCAGGGGCGGCGCCAAAAAAAAGAGTTTGCAGAAGTTTGTTGCACATTGTTGCACATGCAAAGTCTGCATTTGCTTGGGGACAATCAAAGTCTTTGGTCTACTTAAAGATTTCAGTCATAATTGTTCTGGCACACCCACATATACTGTAATGGTTTAATATTGGAATTGTGTGGGTGGTACATGCTCCATAAGCTGCTACTTTGTCAAAAATAAAACAGAAGACAAGCTGGTGTAGCCATTTACAGTGCAACACCTACTTTTCTTGTTTAATAAAGAACTCAATAATTAGTCATTTTTCATTATGCTATGAGTGACTACAATTTGATTTCATACTGGCACAAGTAGTTTTTCCACACAACAGACAGTAAAGTTTATTACCTTGCTGATTTTGGAGGTGTGCAGCCCGTCGCCTGCTGGGCCTCATAACTGCTCACTGTGGCTCTTCCTTCTTATTCCATTACTGCCTGCAATATTTTAAATTGATTCACCGTCACAGAAGTGTAAAAAGTGATGATGGATGATTAGTGTTAACCATTTTTAGCCTTTTTCACAATAAAAGCCACTCTGGGTTTTGATAGTTACTTTTAATGTGAAGCAGCGGCATTAAGAAATGTTGGGTCTCTGTAATGTATCTGTAATGCAGCTCAGATGTGGTATAAAACAGTGAACAATGATCAGTGAGACTTCTTGCAGATTGGCAGACTCTGCAACTAATAATAAAAGCTACTAAATTGAGGCGTACAAGGGCTACTTCAGAAAAAATGCTGATCAAAATCAAAAATTGTGGTTCCATGAAAAGAGCTGTAACTAGACATGTCCTCTACTGATCCTAAGGATCGGTTTCAGGGTTGTTTGAAAAGAGGTACAACAGTTCAAAATTAGCCTTTTGGCTTACAGTGACATATGAACAGTGATGGTGATTAATGTGCCTTTCTCCTGAGGAAAAAAAACTAAAATCAGTACGTGCAAAAGTAAAGCTGGTCAGATAAAACCTGCTGTGACAAAGGCCTAACTAACCAAAGCATATTTGCACAAAACAAGTACAGCAAACTCAAAGTTGAATGACTTTGAAGAGCCCATACTATAAATAATATCATGTTTACATTTTTATTTTGAGGATCTACTGAAAATTCTCACAATTCCAAAAACTTGGTTTTCTTATCACAGGCTTTAATGCAGCTTCTCTTTGAAAATACTTGTTTTAGTCACCCTGAGCCTGCTCTGTTCTGATTGACCAGCTTGCAAAAGCTTGTCAGTGGGCCAAGCAGAGCAATGGAAAAGCTTCCAGGCTACCCTGAGCAGGTGGGTGCCACTGTGTACTTTTACAGAGGTTGTATTGACTGACGACTGTTGGGACGACTGTTTCTAGGGTCCAGAGAAAATCTCAGGGACTCTTAGGAAACAGTGGACAGATAAACGGAGACATGACATTTTGTTTTTGTGTGATTTCTTCTACATTCCTTCAGCTTAGGTTTTAGAGCTTTGTTGTTCTTCAAAGTACAGAAATGCAAAATAAAGTCTTGTAATACAGCATTGCTCAGCCAGCTTTACTTGTTTTACACTCTTTAGATGTTGTTTGTTAAAGTCCATGCATTTAACCAGAGCTGTAGATGCATTTTAGTTTTATGAAAATTAAAATACACTACTCACAAAAAGTTAGGGATATTTGGCTTTCGGGTGAAATGTATGGAAAACGTAAAAAGTTCACACTACAGTGATATTATATCATGAAAGTAGGGCATTTAAGTAGAA
>JAUMHL010000027.1:16188595-16248764 GCA_032362345.1 Sandelia bainsii
AGAGAGAGGGAGAAAATGTAATGAAGGACATCACATAGCTGGTCAGCACATGTTTTTAGAGTGCGGGGATGTATGCCTTCCGAGCAAGTTAAGAGCAAGTTATTATACTATCAACTATTATATTTGTTTCTCTGCTAAATTTTTATCCACAGATGTAGATACTAGTTACTAAAAATGTGATATTTGATTAATTGTTCATTTAATCATCATTAATTGATTCTGTCTCCTATCTAATGGACATGAAACATGTATTCAACTTATAAAATGTGATGGATTGTTATACTGTAGATTTCACTGCTTAGCACTGTACAATAAGTGAAATTAGCACCACCTCAACATTACAATACATTAAAATGCTGCTACACATAATCCAATATTTGACATATTACAAAATATAACAATTTGTACTGATACATACATTTAATTAGTAATCCGATAATATTTATGTAAGTACTTTTTTACATGGTGACATTTACATACAGTAAGTGAAGCATCTGAATATTTCTTCTGCTGGGTGCACATCTGGAATTGAAATAATAATTAGGTGCAGCATGCTATATAGTGAGACAAGACTTAGCTTTTTTGCTTGCTTGGTCTCTCAAAAGTGTCTATAAAAATGTAAAAAAATGAGAGTATTTGGGGTACAAATACACAGAACTACCAAAACTAAACATGTTGCACAAGCCTCCTCTGGCCACTAAAGACATTTTCTCAACTGAATAACTAAGTACAATTTTTTCAGGAACTAGTACTTTGATGATTATTTTCATTTTATGCTATTTAATACTTTTATTCCACTACATACAAAAGAGAAATGTTGCATGTTTGACTCAATTAAACTTATTACTGTTACTTTGCAAATTCTTATTAATGTACAAAATATATTATAATATAATAATGATGATTTTTATTAGTATTAATGTAGAGTAAGCTAACATAAGGCTTATTAAAGTGACCATAAAGTAATCCAAATCAGCACAATCTGCTTCACTTTAATGATGTACACCTTATTGCACTGATGATTATAATCCAGTAATTGCCATTAATATCATTTACATTATTCTGAAAATAGGTAATTCTGCATATAAATACTTTTATTTTCATACTTTTTTCTTCCTGATGATGCATTTTATTTACTTCTGTAGTATTTTGAATGCGGGACTTGTAACAGAGTATTTCTACACTCTGATATTGCTGCTTTTTCTTAAGTTAAAACCTGATTCTTCCACCTCTTTATTGCCCACGCCTAAAATGAGTACTAATTAATATTCAGAAATAATTTATGCATAAATGTATCATTGTCTTGTTAGTTTCTGGAACTGTGCATAGAATCGTAGCATAGTTTTAATTTGGAAATCCTGAGCGGGGTTTAAGTTTTTCATTGTGTCTAACTTGACGCTGTGTGTGCTCGCTGTAGTTCCGCTGTCAGGCGGAGGGGGCGCTGCTGCAGGAAGCTGGTCGATCAGATAGTGACAATGACGGGTAAACAGCCAGGATGATATCGCTTCACCGTGTCACCCGGTCATTTACCAGTGCTCCCATTGATCTAGATACCCACCTATATGTTCCTGTCCAATAATATTCTGATCAGACTGTCGAAGAGGAAACAGTGAGACACCAAAACAGGCTGCACAGACAGATTGTCCCAAGATTTGTCTTTGCTCAACACACAGCTCACTATTTTTTCCTTTGCCTGAAATCTGAGACACAGTTGACGGAAAAATAACCTGAGAAGATTAACTGAATGTGGACTGTCTGCACCAGACGTAAATATAACGAACACTTATGTCACATGAGTAAACACACATGATAATAAACACGTGTCCAGTTAATCTGTTTACAGCTGAGTTTTAGTAACACGCAAATGATTAGCAATAATCTACGCGTCGCGTTTATAAGAACATACATGTGAAAATACAGAGGAATGAAGTCAGAAGAAAGAAAAATAAGCCCAGAATAAATTCTTTCATCGTGATTTATTTTATACTGCCATCTGTTGATGGAAACAGGCAACGTTACTCCACTGCTCCACTGACACCATGGTCATGAATAGACTGTGTCACACATGGGAAAGGCATGCATGTACAAGTATACAGTCACTTGGCTGACATTACACGCTTCAACATAAGAGTAATAGGAGTATGAGGAAATAATAGACATGTTGCGACTTGATTTCTGTTTGTACGTGTTTATTTCATGTATCTTAGCATCTTAGTTTTCTGTTTGTCCCTTGCAGCAGCTGAGTCATTTCTTTCTCTAAGTGATGGTGGAGTCATGACACATGACCAGCAGTCCACAACTGCTTGGCAATAATTGCAATAATAACAATAATTTAAAATTAGAAGAACATAGTGATACATTATAAATATAAGGACACAAGGAATAAAAAAATGCTTGTAATCCAAAATTTGAGACTAAGTACTAAAAACAGAGCATTTGCAGATTAATGATCCCTTAAGTATTTTGGAATGAGATAAATGCATTGCGTCCCAAAAGCAATTAGTTAATTTCTTGAGAACTGTGTTGGAAAATGGTCCAATTATATGTTGGACTGATTGTTTTCTGACAAAAAGACACATGATTTAAATACTTTATTTTCAAATGTTAATTGTCCCATTTGGGTTGTCTTATTGCTAGAACACTGGATTTATGACATAATATAGTCATAGTTTCTGTAATAAGTATTTCAATGTCAGTTTTACATTAAATTTGTAAGTCAGTTAAAGCATAGAGCAATGAGTTTTTTGACTGTGTATGAAATGAGAGTTTCCTATATTTGGAAATATCTGAGCTGTAAAGTACAGTAGATACCTATGATTGATTACTGTACATTGCATAAATACATCTATCTACAGTTGCACATCCTAGAACACACAAATGGAGATAAACTGTTCCAAAGAGCGTTTAGCAAGGTAAATAAAGACATTATTTTCAGACAAACTCACTTTAAAAATGTTTGTTATTTAAGGCTCATTGGGTATCAGAAGGCTAATGATTTTAGGCAGAATAGAGATGTGAGCTGTTTCCTAGATCCACAGACAATTTCACAGTTAGTGGACATACTGTGTGTCACACCATGTAAGCTGAGCCATAAGACTGGCATGGAGCAGGTCACTTATTACACATGTGTGTATTATATATTTGAAAATGTATGCTTCACTGTGATGAGAACAAAACATTATTTTATCATATTAAAAATCAACTATAAATGACACAGACCTTGTAGAAATGTAAATATTTGGAGTTAACAGAAAACCAGAGTTGAAAAGTTGTATGATTCAGCAACAGATGGTCAAAATTTAAATTTTGCTGGTGTGATTTAATGAAAATCATGTATACTTAAATGTTTAGATATTCAATCTCTCCTTCTTTTCATAACATATCACACATATCCATCAAACCTGTCATTTTCTGCCAAATGTTAACAGCACCTGACGTGAGGGACAGTGACACTTCGTCTAAATCTTAAGAAAATGTTGTTTCCTTGTTAGTCATTGTTTTCTCACTCTATTTTTGACCTTCGGTTGCTGGCTATTCTGGACTGATTTATTTTACTGTCAGTCTCCTGTCACTTCTGATTTGGGTTGGAAGGTCTCATCTCACAGTCCTTGCCCTTGCTCATTCCTCCAAATGTTAAGATTTACACAACACTCCTCCGAGAGTGGCTGCCATTTTAGTGGTCATTTCACATCATGGTAACATCTAATCTTCATAGGTGTGAGATATTTGACGGCCTACATTGCTTTATTACTAAAGAAATACTGGTTTTAAGAGCAACTATTTCACATTATTCTGGGTAGTATTCAGAAAACATATGCAAGTACAAGTAATTTGAAAGCGATATTCTCCCTCAGATTTCAATCTTTGCTGTTAATATTCTGCACCTTTGCTTGTATACAACATGTTTGTTGCTTTAACTTATGTGTGTTTTGATTTCAGATTAGACTGGCAATGACCTAAAGCCACCCGTCTTCTCCTTGTAGGTAATGGTGAATGTGGGACAACGAGATCACCCTGGTGCAGAGGTCAGAGAGTCTGGCTCTCACGTGCACCTACACAGCCATGGCTGCTTCCAATCCTCTTACAACCCCCACTTCTTCCAGCGCTCAGGCCAGACTGTAAGATCAGTTCACTGTATTCAGGTCTTATCCTGAAGATACAGCAGATCCTCAGTACAGAGTCACGCCAGCAGGTATCAAACACCACAGCCAACCCACTTACCTCTGGCCGTGTTTTCTTTTCAGACGCATACACTGACATCTAAAGCCAATTATTTACAGATATTTGTTATTTGGTTTATATTTCACTGTTGTTTTAGTAGTAAGATGTTTGCAAGTGTGTAATCTATTTCCTATGCAACAAATTTGTTGCTGAAATAGGAAATAGGAAAGTAATGAGAGCTGAGACAATTCAATGATTGAACCATTAGTCAAATGATAGATGATAGAAATCACAGAAAATAATTAAGCAACTATTTTAATTATCTATTAATCTTACTTTATTGGTAAGTCTAAGAAAATCATCCAGCAGTTTAAATGTGAAGATTAGCTGCTTTTTTCTTTATTTATGAAAAACATTTTTACAGTGAAAACAAAATTCAACATAACAATCACATTATTAATCAATAATAAAAATTCTAAAAAAATCACCAAAGGTAATTTCTTTATAAGATAAATATTAGGATGGAGTCATGTAACACAGTAAGAGTATCCGTAGTGTGTCTGCAGTGAGGAAGTCATTTTAGTCATTTTACTCATAAAATACTGTTATCAAAGCCCAAATACCACAGTTAAGGTTAAAGAGAATCAGTGCTTTTGTTAACTTTTCCTTTGGTTTATCAGTTTAGTATGAGGGTAAAATATGGGAGTCCCTGGCTTTGACGTCACTTACATAACCTATCCCAGGCCAGGCTGTTATTGCAGATTTAATACAGTGTTTTTTTCCCCCTCCTTTTTCTTGGCATCCTGTGGGAGAGCGGATGGGAAATTCTGATGTCATCAACCTTGGCACAGCGGGACAGAGGAGCATGCAGACCCTCAGGGTGCCATGATTGGTGCCCATGTGTTTGTGCTCCGTAGATGGTGAAATAGATGGTGTGGTGCTGCCCGCCTGTGCTGCACCTGCGTCCCAGCATGCTGATTGATCAGTTTGGTCATGTGGAATGTCACCATCTGCTCCCCAGTCCCACTCACCCCTTCTTGTGTGAATGCCAATCACTGGCAGTAAGATAGTTATTTAAGCCATGTCAAATCAAGCGCATGACGACGAGGAATATGCCAACAACACTTGAAGTGTGCGTTGCAGGCATAGTATGCACAACAGCATATCTTACAGTAAAAGGACATCCATTACTTCACTGTTTGTACTTCACTATGTTTTCTTTTACTTCTCACAGGTTTGCTACATAAATATGGATTTTTTTCCTGCAAAGATTATGATCAGATTTTCTTTCATTCACTAATATATTCAACAAAAAAATGATTTGATAACTGCGGTTGACTGAGCAAATGTGTTCTTATTTGCTTGCATATGAAAGTCTTGATTTTATTTTGAGCATGACTAATTATCCCCCTCAATCCCCCTTAGTTGCTCTTTTTTTGGCCTCTTAATGACCAACAACGTATCAGGGGGGCATCAGGAGTGACATTCTTCATTGCTGAGGGTCATAATCAATGACATTTCAACCATGGGAAAATAAAGATATGCAAATTTGAACTCATTAACATTTGCATTACCTGTCTGAATAATCACACTCCTGACAAGACTGCAATTAACTAAGATTGATGCAAAGTTCAGGGTTAGGGGACTGTTTATATTTGCTCTTGGATCATTTACTCAAGATATGTGTGTTTGTATAATGCATGCTAACTGTGAGGTAGTAGAACTGATCTCTGCCAGAGAAAAAGGTCATTCAGTAACTGTTGTGTTGTTCCTGTTATTTATTATTTTTTGAAAAATATATAGTATGTGTATGTGCTGGATTTTTTTTTATCTTAACCTAATGAAAAGATATATCTTAGGTTCTCAAATGATTGTTGTGTAAAAGAGGGTGACCTCCTAACCCAGTTAACACTAGTGTGGATAGTCAGGATTAGACTTTGATTTTAAAGGAGCTGCACAGACTGCACGGCACACCTTCAGACAGCCTGAAACCAGCAGACAATAGTTTGTTTTTGAGCATTCAGAGTAGTTTATTAAGGTTTGCAGTTTCTTCCCACAGTAAATACTAATCTTCTATTATGGTTCAAGATTCAAGATTCAAAAATATTTACTAATCCCAGAGGAAAATTGTTTAAAAGCTTCTTCATCTTAACACATACTACACTCCCTAGAGATTTATCATTTACTTGTTCTTTAAATGCAAAAAAGTACCTTAAACCTTAAATATCTGTTGACTATTTTAACTGTATAACTATTTTAAATGATACTAACTGTACATTAAAAGTCATACACTGCCACACAGCCACAGCTCACATTCTGTTAAATATTTAAATAATTAGATGCTAAATTCCAAGGTTTGGCCACATTACACCCTGTCCCCTGTGACTGCAGTGTAAACACTGGAGAGTAAGTAGGACAATATGTCTAAGATAAATACTTGATGCTGTATCAGTGGGAATTATTTGACTGGATTCTTGTCAGGTCTCAGTAGGACAAAATGCCTTGCAAGGACAGTGTGCCACACTGCAGATCTGAGGATCACTGCAGTGTTTTTCCACTCTGGTGAAGCATATTTATGTAACATGCAGAGAATTGTTCGCACACAACAATTCAACTCCCTGTACAGTTTACATACCTTTTATTCTGGGTGTTTCGCTATTTCAGTGTATGTAAGCAGTTTATCCAGTTGACTTTCCTGAGAGAATGTCTGTAAGGAAATTATGTAGAAGTTATACAGTAACTCTGACTTGTTCAGTTGCACATGCAGCAGGACACCAGGCCAGTAGACAGTGGGTTTCAGCTCAAACAGGAAGTCTGACTGTTTTTTATTAGCAGATCACCCAGACAGACTACTGTACAAATAACCTATAACCCAGCTACTGGATGAGCTTGCCACGCCACACGTGCCTACAAACTAAGACTTGTTTCTATTTGTAAATGTAGGTCAGACAGGGGTGAGGAGTCCTCTGTTTACTGGAAATCTCTACCTGTCTAACAGGAGATAATCCTGATGGCGTCATCACTGCTCACTGCTTTTGAAGAGGCATTTCTGAGCTTGTTTGCATATGATTTTACACTAACACAGGATGCCAAAGGACCAGGATGACACAACAGCAACATATGTAATCTACTTTAAATTATTATTATTTTTTTTTTGGTCTGATGTGGTCAAGGTGTGTGTGTGTGGGTGTGTGAGTGGGTGAGGAATTTATTTTCATGATGCCATTTTGAACAGGCTCCTGTACTAAACACACTCTAAGCACTACAACATGTAGTTTGTATTTGTTGTTATGTTACTTTCCCAAGAAATGGATGCACTTAATTCTATACACCAGGCTTGTACTACAGTAATAGCATCAACCCTTGGCCCCCCCTCTCTGCTGCCTGGAATGGTCCAGCCCTGATTTGCATAAGTTGTCTGCGGGTAGCTGCATGACCAGCAGGGGTAGGTTAGGGGAAGGAGTGCATGTGGACTATATGCACATGAGTAGAGACACGGACAGAAGAGCTGTGTGGACTGTATCGTGAGCCTGGAGTCTTGTGCTGAAGCTGACAGAGTTATGTACTGTGCTCATCCTGTCTCTGGCACAGGCAACAACTCATTGATGTATTGTTACAACATGAAACCAGTGAGTACACTTCTTAAATATTTTTTATTTTTATTTCCTAGAGGTTACATGCCACTGTCAGTGGGTTTGCTGATGATGCTGTTGCACTTTTAACTTGTCCTCTCAGATGTTTTGTTTGTTTATTGACTTACATGCTCATCACTAGATTCCACTTCACATCTGTTTACAGTAGCTGGAATAAGTGTTTCTAACAAATGTGACACAAAAATTAGCTTCATTAAGAACTGCACATTTCTTGAAATGTAGTTATGCAACCTGCTTAAAAGTTAGGAGTGTTGCAATTAAACATTTTCTCATTTGGATAAACATTTGATGAGGCTCTTCAGAGTTAGTGGGAAGTGTCTCCTAGTGTGCACAGAACATGCTGGAAAACATGGTTGTTTCATGGCTGGTTTGCATGTGTGTGTGTGAGTGAGAGACAGATTTAGAAAGAGCTTTGTGCTTTAAAGGTGTCATGTCTAAAGTTTGTACTGAATGTTATTATCACCACCTTTAACGTGAGGACAGCATGAAGTCTATTTTTCTTTAAACTTTTCTTTAAACAGTTGTTGCAACTTAATGGCGTTAATGCAAGAACTGCAGGAGTTAGTTTAACTTAAGTAGGATACAAATCTTAGTGAGGTTATGTGATTGTTTATTTGCTGATGTGGTTCTTCATTAAATGTATTTCAACCAGTTATTTCTAGAGTGTACACAAGAATTCCCCTATATTGTGAATTATGAATCCTTTCCCCATGCACAACACCAGTGACAATGTTATCATTCAGTTTGTTAACACTCACACATGCCACTCACTTGTGGTTTTATGTTGACAAAGCCATGTTAAAATGCATCGGTGAGCTGTTAGCTGAGCACCATGTAGTCAAGCCCAGCAGCAGAAAACATCTTGACATGAAGCAGATTGCAGCTATTTCTATTTGATTTAACCCTGCTATGTTGGAGCAGTCCCTCCACCACTGCAGCCATTATCAAAGGCAGCTTTGATCTCTGTGAGACTAACCATATCCAGACATCGTGGATCACAGAGGCAGAAAATTGGTTGCATGTGGCTTGTGGCTGGAGTTGGCCATGGTGGAGCACATCATAGGGTCTGAATAGCAAGTTGATATTTCACTCATCTAGCATCATAATGCTGTGTACATTTACAATGGGAAAATATTGTAGTAATTTGTTCTTTTTGTTTAAGTTTATTTGTGTTTTTGGATTAAAACAACTTTAAACAAAGCAACTGTATCGCCAGAGCTTTTTCAAACGCATTATTTCATGAAGGTTTATAGTATTCTAACACCTTTTAGTTGGGCTCTTTATATGCTGAAAAAAAGTCTCCTTTCATTTGTGATGCCATGATTGATGGTTCCTAAATCAATGTTATGCTAAAAGAGGATACCATGGTGACGGCCCCTCTGCAGTGGGGGCCAGAGAGTGCGTGCTGGGGCGGGGGTGTGACCATTATTAACGGGTCGCCTGCTATGCTGATGGTAAGGAGGACAATTGGCTTTATCCTACGCCATATGTTGCCCATGGCGGCTCAGACGGGCCCAGTGTCGGCAGGGGCTCCTCTGTTTGGCCTAGCCCACAATCGCCATGGGACTCATGCCAGCCAGGGTCATGGCTGTGCGTGTGTGTGTGTGCTTAAGTCTGTGTATCCTGTAAGTGTGCTTGCACGACCATACTCAAGAGAGTCTTTAATAGCCTGCTTTACAGAACTTGTTGTCCGGGTAACTGACACCCCATTGATGCTGCACAGGGAGGTTTATTTTCATTTCCTGGGGCACATCAAAGGAATCGAGGGAGGTGCAGGTGCAGCCCAGACCTCTTGGTGTGTTTGAGTGAGTGAGCATGTGTTGGTGTGTTTTGCATGCATATGTGCAGCTTGTAGCCCTACACTTTACAAGTAAAAGAAAAAAACATAAGCTAAACATATCTAGATAGGTAGATCTGTCGGCTATTTACAATATTCTGTTTCCTACCGGAGAGGATCATTAGGGTAATAATCAGTTCTCTGTGTGTCTCAAAAAAGGTTTTTTCAATGGCAGTTCTCTGTGTGGTTTCTTCGTGAGAGCAAAACATGAGAAGGCCTGTAATTTAATTTTATTTAAGAGGGAACTGTATCCCAGTCTTCTGAAGCTGAATCCAGCCCAACCTGATCATGATTAGGGCAGGGATTTCTCATGGTGAATGGTCCCTAAATCCGGATGAGGAGGTGCATGGATCTGCAGCTTATGGATTATCGCAATAGCTCTAAGTGTGCATCAGCTCTCTGCTTTGTTTTCATAATACTGTTGCTTCAGCCTGAACTCACCATATTCACGTGGTGTATGCAGTGAGATTTTTTAGAATGATACAGACACATAAAACATTTGTGTTTGATGCACATTATTTTCAAACTTGTTTTTCTACAATGCATTATATTTGTTCCTCTTTTTAGGTTTATGGGCAGTCTCCCACTAATGAAGACATCAACCAGAACTCATCTTCACATCCACCCAGCAAGGCCCCCAGCAATGTGTTTGCAAGTACATTCTTTGGTGAGCGCAAACAATGTTTATTGAATGTGATTATCCTTTACCATTTCTAGCACCAGTCACTTCAGCAAGAACATTTTGCTTTGGTTCAGTGTTCACACAATAAAAGCATACAAATACTATGAGTTTTCAGCCTTCATGTTCAAGTTTAATCAAACAAGCTTGCTCTATGAACACAATGCCTGCCCTTTTTAAATAGGCAGTGATAACAGTGATATGTTCTGTATTCAGGTCAGCCCTGTGCACTTTCTGAGTTACATTGTTCTCATCCTAATCAAACAATAGGGACTACACAATATATGAAATAAACAGCAATAAAATAAAACCACAGATAAAAACAAATAACTGCATTTCATAATAAAATCTGTTAAACAAGAGTTTATAGTTTCCCAGGTGTGTCTCTGAGGAGGTACAGTGAGCAAAACATTTAAATCAGCACACTAACATGCTCATAATAAGATGCTAATTCAAGAGTCTTTAATCTTGATTAATGTATAGATATGATGTTTACCTGGTTTACCATATTACATGTTAGCACTAGTGAAGCTAAAGCTTGTAGAAATGTCATTATTTTACTGGTATTTAAACCAAAATGATGGACAAGTTATATTCGTGACCTGATTATGGTCATAAAGGTTTTTACATTTATTCCTTAGGAAACATCAACGTCTGTACCAAATTTCTTGGCAGTCCATCTAGGAACTGTTAAGACATTTCACTCAAAACCACTAATCTCATGTTAGTGCTAGAGCTTAAGTTGAGGATCAGCCAAAGTCAGTAGGACTCATGCTCTGGAGACCATGAATGGTAAACAATCAAATAGCTGTAATGCTGTTGTATTTCAGTCTGTATAAGTGTGTATAAGAGAATTATTCAAAGATTAAGTGTTTAAACTCTATGTTTCTACAGTATATTACTACAGCCTCAGCTAAAAAATTTAATGAACATTGTTCAACCATTTCAGGCAATTGCACAGCTTTCAAAATATTGGTGACATTTTAAAGTAGAAAACAGTGTTATGCTGTGTGAAGTTTCATTTAACTAGGCTAACTTAGTGACAGGACGCCACTGTTTCCATAGAGGCCAGTAACGTCATGGCTGGATTATAACATATCATTATCCATTTTAGAGGGGATAAGCAATTCACCCGACATCTGGAATGCTGTAAATGGCCTGAACCAGCAGGGCTATGAAGGTGTGCTAGGAGTTGCCACAACCCACCAAACACAGCAGGGGAGCTACAGCAGCCTGCAACCAGCACACAGTCACCTGGTGAGATTTGCCCTCAGGACCTAGGATGTTTGTGGAACAGCTCTTTTTGACCCATGTGGCTTTAACAGTGTGTTTGCTTACTGTGTCAGGACTACTCTCCACATTCAGTGATGGCTGCCAATATGAACAGGGGTCTTCCACCTATGTCCACCTTTCACTGCAACAATACAGCGTCACGCACTCCAGCAGTCAGCAGCTCAGAAAATTCAACAGGTGAGGAAATTGAGAAATTAATCTTTATTTCGCATTAAGCTCAGGTCTGAATGTTCTTTATTCTTTTATTTTATGATGACTGTTTTTTTTTTAGCTTCAGGAAGCCAGGGAAATGTTTCAGGAGGGTCACAGACAGGCGATACCTTGGGCAAAGCTCTGGCCTCTGTAAGTATGCACCACCTCAATCCCATTAGACCATCTATGCCCTGTTATGTTAAGTTACGTCAGAGCATATATCCAAGCCCTAAGAACCCCAGTGGCACGATACAAAAAGGAAATAGTTGCCCCCCTGTCTGTAACAGGCTAGTGCATATTAACAAAGGGCTACTCTCGTACTGCTGGTCTTTTTATTGGCTGCTGACTTGTAAAATGACAAGAATTGATGAGTTTAGTTCAGGTTACGAGCCTGCTCCAAAGGCTGTGGCAGCAGCTGTAAAACCTTAAGCAGAAATGACAAGTTGTGCTTTTAAAATGATCCATGCCCTGGTCCCTCTCCTCCCCCACTCCCTCCTTCTCTCTTTCCCTGCCTGCCTGCCAGATTTATTCCCCGGATCACACCAGCAGCAGCTTTCCCTCCAGCACATCCACGCCAGTGAGGTCTCCGTCTCCACTGCCAAACGCAGCTGAACCTGCAGGTAAACTGGAGTAAATGCATGCAGCCGTAGCTGATGCTCAAAGAGAAATATTATTTTCTATTTTTTGTATGACTCAACCCCTTCATGTTCTGTTTTGGTTGGTGTCGTCCTCACAGGTACCAACATGTGGCCACGGAATTCAGTTCAGGCACCAGTCTCTCCACATTATGAATCTTCACTTATATCAATGGTAAAGACCTTATTTAATCTCACCTTAAGTTTACATTACCTAGTCATAGGAGAAATGAAACTCAAGACAATATTGCAGCAAATGTAATGAGAAAGAAAAATGTAATACATTAAGAAAGACAAGTAAAACATTTTTAATGTTGGAACACCCTGGTAGTTGAATGGTTACAGTGCATGCCACATATCCGCAGCTTCATAAATACTACATAAATACTTTAAAACAAGAGACGGCAAATGGCTACTGAAATATACTATAAAAACCCAGTAAAAGCTACAGTTTATCTTGAAAAAAAACTGGTAAGATGGGGAAACAGCTTTGCTCTGTCCAAAATCTGATTTTAAATTGACAACAAAATCTGTCAGTTAGTACCTGTAACGCTCACTAGTTAATATGTAAGATTTTATTATTTAATCAGAGTCATGACAAGACTTCAGGAAGTCATTGCACCTGGCTAAGCTAACCGACTACTGGCTGTACTGTAGCATCATATTTTATAGTAAAAGTGGTATCAATAAATATTCTTATGTTATTTATGTAAGAAAGCAAATTAAAACTGTGTCCTGATTGCCAAATGCCACATAAACATTCAACTTTAACTTTCTGTCTCCTGGCATTTCCAGTCTCAGGTGGAGGACCGTCTAGACAGACTGGACGATGTGATCCACGTGCTTCGGAACCATGCTGTGGGCCCCACAGCCGGTCTGCCTACTGACATCTATAGTCTTCTGAACCAGACCCACCATGGCCATCCAGGCTCTGCCAGCTCTCTGCCACCCACCTGTCACACTCCAGCCATGGTTAACAAACATTACTTTGTATTGTATTTAAGGAAAGACAGGGTTGTGTGTATGGAAATTTCATGTTGTGTGTGTGCTGGTATTCAGTTTCAGGAATTTTCCACCCGCTATGTCTGCATGTTTTCCTCATGTAAAGGTTGTTGTCCTTGAAATAGGAACCTGAGCACAATGGGAAAGCACTGTGGCGCGTCGCCCTTGTATGGAGAGCGTACACTATGTGCAGACTCTAATTCCACTGTGGGGTGATCGGGGACACCGGCATCGTGCACTCCCATTCCAGCATGTTTCCCTTTCAGCAGACCGAGGGGATTTTTAGCCCAGCTGGAGTGGAAGTATATGGAGGGGAAAGGGGTTTTTAGTTTAATCCTTTGGGGGAGGGGGTATTAAATTCTCTCACTTTTATTTTTTTCCAAATTATGTTTGGTTTCGGAGTGAATCATTCCTGAAGAGAATTAGGGGTATGTCTAGGGACTATATAGTAGTTTTGAGGGAAGGATTAAGATTGTCTGAGATTAAATTAATTCTGTAGAGCAAGAGATCTACTCAGGGTCATGTCGGAAATGAGAGGGCAGATGTTGGTTTTGTAACTTATTTGTCACTGGATGGATATAAGAATTATATGCTAAGAGTAGAGTTGTATGGTAACTGAGACAGACTTGCTGTCTTAGGAAGATTTATGGAGCCACAGCATCATTCAGGCAGAACATTTAGGGCAGAGGTGGTCAACCCTGGTCCTCGAGAGCCACAGCCCTGCTTCTTTTCCAACCATCACTGCACTTACAGCTTCTGACTGGCTGAACAATCAGAAGCTGATCCAGGTAATCAGCAGGGGGTAGGTCAGGGATGGTTGGAAAGCAACTCGAGGACCAGGGTTAGTCACCACTGATTTAGAGGATTCTCATGTGCTGAATTTTCAGCCGATGACCTTCATGGACACATGAATATTACCTTTATCTCATCCTGTTCTTTGTGTGTCGTAAAGGTTGAAGCTGTCAGTATGAACAACAACCACTCAGCCTTCCAGAGCCGCACACAAAATGGCCACCCATACCCGCCCAGACAGAGGGCTGCACTTCAGCAAATGCAAGGAGGAGGTAAAGACCAGATATTCCTCTCATCTATGTCATACAGTAGTCCTATATTTCACCTACTTTATCTTTAATTTTGAACTTTTAAGACTTAGGCAATGTCACAGTTTATATCTACAATTAGCACATTTTGTATGCTCTCTCATAGGAGGTCTGGGAGTTCAGGGTAATCTGGAGTTGAAGATGGAGAGCGGGGAAAGGGACGAGATGATGCACACTAATCACAGTCACAGCTCTGACAGCCAGAGATCAGACGAGGAGAGTGAACACAAAACACAAGGAGAAAACGGCAACAGGTAGACACCCACAAACTCTACCGCTCTGCTTTAACATCAAACATTAAAACAGAAAAAAAAATAGTTGTGTAAAAATCAGCGGACGTATGGTGCTGTTTGCATGACAGATTTGGGAATTAAAGTCTCTTAAAGGTGAGTATCAACGCTTTCTAGCCATTTAGTTTCACTAATTTAAAATACTGTCAGACCCCCTGCTGTGAAGGACAGCTGTGTCCAGGTCAGCCTATTCAGCTCTGCCTCATATTTCTTCTTCATGCTGCATTAAGTCACAGTGAATTAAATGAGGAAGAAAGAGGAATAAGAACAGCTGCTAGGACATACAGTACATTGTAAAGATGTGGTAAATACAAACGGGGGCAAAAAATCTCTTTACAATATCCTATTGTTTATTTTATATTTAAAAATGTGTCCAACCATTCCCATTTTAAATTAATAGTAAAAAAAATACTGTTTAAGCTGTACTTTCACTGCTTGTATATTTTTTGACTAACAGTTATTTTTATTATGGGTAAATCTGCATATTTTTTTTCTCTATTAATAGTTTAGTCTAAAAAGCATACAGCAAATTCACGAAGGCCCGGCGTGGAGTCAGCCAATTGCTTGTTTTATCTAAGCAATAGTGGAAAAGCCACAATTCATATGAGAGAGAAATAAAACTGAGAATAACAAATGAGAATTTTGAAATAGTCAGTAAATAGAACACTTAACCAAAAGAAAATACAGATTTCTTTGATCAGCTAATAAAGTACAGTAACTGACTAATCATAATAATGAGTACAAAATGTAACCTATACTTTTAAAGTCAGTATCAGTGATTTAAAACCACACTGTTAAACTTCTCAGAGATTAGAGTGTATGTGTTTCAGAAGTCATTTCAGGACAAACCTCTTCATGACATCAGCTCTGATGTCTGAGTGCATGTTGTCTTTTTATTTAGATCTATAATCTAGTTGAGTGATATTGATGCTGACATATGTGGATGACCTCCAGCAACATTTTTTTCTGTTGGACATTGTTTTGTTTTATTCAAACTGAATGGTAAAATAATGCTAATAGTTTTCAAGATGACACAAAATGCACCTCTTGACTAAAAATGACTAAAAATAAAATTGACTTAAACATAAATACTCTCAGGCACATACATTTGTAAACGTTTGCCTGATAAACCTTTTGTTGTGTGTTACACACTATGTAAACCCTTTTCACTGAGGAATCGAAAGTATATTAAATAACTTCAAGACATTCAGTGACATGAAATCAGCTCAATAACCAGCAGAGGGCAGAAAAATCCACAGGATAAGTCAGTACATTTGCGTGAGATCTACTGAAGTTTTCACTTGAATGACTTTTAATGTAACGAGAATCTATGATTAAACAAATTTCACTTGTACTTTTTGTTGTAGTATCCATGAGGATGAGGATTTGAGTCCCGAGCAGAAGGCTGAACGTGAGCGTGAGAGGAGGATGGCCAACAACGCTCGTGAGCGTCTGCGTGTGCGGGATATCAATGAGGCCTTTAAAGAGCTGGGTCACATGTGTCAGCTGCATCTGAAGAGTGAGAAGCCGCAGACCAAACTGCTGGTGCTGCACCAGGCCGTGGCGGTGATCCTCAGCCTGGAACAACAAGTGAGAGGTCAGTTCGCCGCTGTTGCTGGCCCAGATGTGCAGTGGGCGCAGGAGACGCTGCGTTTCGTCTTCTCTGATGAGGGAGGTGCAAAGATGGGATCATGTTTCTATGTGAAGTCAAATATGTGTTTTAGCCATAGTTTATGCAGATTATACCTACCTATCCACATTTTTAAATAGTTTTTTTTCTGAAGTTAAACCTGCAATAATTATTGGGTAACACTTAGTGGCAACTATTTACACAGAGCATCACTGGGATGACCACCTGATGAATGCAGGTCCAATATTCTCCTTATAGCTCTGTTTTTCCATTGACTGCTCAGGGAAACATCTGGCCCTTCAGGTGCTAAAACCTCCACCATGTTCTCGGGCTAGATGACAAACAGTGGGTGTATCAGAGCTCTTTTTAGTGAAAACAGCTGCCTCCTGCGGATGAAAAAATAAGCCGAAAGAAGCAAAAAAGAGCAGTGTT
This sequence comes from Sandelia bainsii, assembly GCA_032362345.1. Taxonomy (NCBI): domain Eukaryota; kingdom Metazoa; phylum Chordata; class Actinopteri; order Anabantiformes; family Anabantidae; genus Sandelia; species Sandelia bainsii. The sequence continues at coordinate 16,205,500 of JAUMHL010000027.1, forward strand.
TAAAATGGCAGTGTTTCAAAGTTTCTGACTGGCTATAGTCATATTAAAAATGCACCGAAGTCGGCAACAGTGAGACAATAATTATCGACTGAAAAGTCAACAGACACAGCAGAATTCATGAGGTATCTTCCAGTGTTGTCCTCATAAACTAAAATATCTTACTGTGTATTACACAGGAGATTTTAAATGAATAGTACACGTGTACAATCTTTAGTTTCTTTATTTAGCCAGATTCTCAGCAGATCCTTTCTTTCATGCCACAGAGAGGAACCTGAACCCGAAGGCAGCGTGTCTGCGGAGGAGGGAGGAGGAGAAGGTGTCTGGAGTCATGTCTGATCCACAGTCCATGCATCTCGCTTTTCATCCCAGTTTGACAGATCCAGCAAACCCCATGGGCCACCTCTGAGCGTCACCTACAACATCAAATATTTACCATTATTGGTATAGTGATACATTTATATTTTCCAATATGTAGTGTATGTTTTTCTGCAAGCAAATGTGTGCTTTTATAAATATTGTTGAAATTCCATTGACTACAATGTCTGTTGTATTTTTTTCATTATGATATTGTCTGGTAAACTCAAGAATACTTCTGTTTGGATAAAAAGCATAATATTTATACAAGTAGTATGCATTTATTAAAGTCTTATTTTGCGATTATATTTTATATCACTTGTGTTTTGATTTCCAGGTGTTGAGTGAAGAACATCCAGCTGTTTTTGGAGGTCCATCATTTCTTCTGGGTGGGGAGGTCTCTGATTGTAAAGCGTGATGCAGTTGAACATTCGTCTCCTCACTTCCCAAACGGACTTCTAACTTTGTGCCTAAACTTTACTTGTAACAGACAAATGCATTGTAAGCTGGAGATGTTTTGTACATATTTTGCATATTTATTGATGATCTATCTGTTTGAATATATTTGAATGGATGAAACCCAGTAGTGGAAAGGTGTCATCTGCAGTTTGATTTTGGCAGGTATATTTCTGACTGACTTTTACAGTGTATCACTATTTACTATGTACTCTTATGATTTCCACGGAGCTCAGAGGTCTGACATTCCCACATTTGTATATTCAGACAATGGATTTCATTTGTCCTGTGGTGTGTGTGTGTGTGTGTGTGTGTGTGTGTATGTGAGAGAGACAGAAGGAGAGAGTATGGCAGGAGTTTGACCATTCTGTGAATGAACAGATCTCCAAGAATGTTCTTTAACATGTGGACATCATCTGTTATTTGTATATTTGTTATAAATTTGTGTTATAGCACTGTTAACAAGATTACACTTAACTGAAACGCTGGTGGACAGACTCCTTTGTCTCCTCAGTGTTGTTATTGCTCTTCAGGTGTAGTCAAAGCTCTTTGCATGTTTGAGTTTTTAATAGAGTGTTTCATTGTTTTTCTAAGTTATATAACTTATCTTTTATACAGATATTGTGCGTTTAATAATGCATCTTTTTTTCACTCTCATTTGACACAAAATGTTCTTTGTGCAGTTTTGCTAGATGTAGCCATATCTCATGCTCTGAGCAATACAGTATTACAGAATAGTCTTGTTTATTTATCACACTGCTGAACAGATAATAAATAATAATCAAAAATGATATGAAGTACTCCAATCATAACATGTACAGTATGTGTACAGTTTGAAGTAGCCTACAGGCATGTGTCAAAATGATACTGTAGCAATAAACGTCTTTTTTTCAAATAGTTTTACTCTGTGTTTTATTATACTGTGTAATATATATCAGTATTTATAGTGAAGTTCCATTATCACTATATGTCAAGTTTAGGTGTTTGAAACTCACCATAAATTACTTTGTTTTTGAAGTAATGAGCAACAGGTTCCAAAGAGACATAGTGGCTGCTTACTGATCACAGCACACAAAACTGCACAGTGCATAAAGCTGTATATTTAATCTGCATCACAACTAAGACTAAACATGACAAACTAACATTAACAAACATCCAGAAAGTTGCAGTTATTTTTTATTTGAATCTTTATTTATTCAGGGTACCTTCATTGTTTTGCAAGAACACTCTGATCACTATCACACTGTTGCACACTTTCACACCTGGACGCCGCCCAGTACAACCATCATCTGGCCTGTTGGTCACTGAGCAGCTTTGTTCAAGGACACCACAGTAGTGTAAAACGAGCTGCTTTTTCACTTGTCCCAATCAAATTCAATCCTGCTGGTTCAGGGGATTGAACTGGCAATCTTTCCAGTAGTAAAGCTTTTGAAATGTTAATATATGTGCATACTTATATTGTGAACATTTCGGGGAGGGAGGAGGAGTAGATCTAATTTCTACTTAGATTACAGGATGTTTTCTGGTGGTGGTAAATATGTTGCAGGCACAAATGAATATTTTATGCCTAAAACGTTTGGAAAGGATCTTTAATTATAGGGTTAATGTTGGACAATTACACCACACAAAGGACAAATATTTCTGTCTTGGTTTTTAAATATTACACAATGACATTGCCTCATAAACTCTACTTAACATGTGGATGGAGTCAAACGTGTGATGGCCTCTCCACGTTTGTTCACGTTTATGGGAACTTTTAACTTAATTTTCATTAACAGGTCTTTACTGGTCCAATTTCCCTGTTCAGGACTATTTGATTATAATCACAATATTACAATGACATTCATATTATTCTCATCATTATTAAGCTCATACAGCATTGATACACCACGTGCCTTATTTGGCTTGAATAAGAGACACAGAGCTGGCAGTGAACGCCTCTCGGAGCGGGACAGTGTGGTCCGTGTTCGGGCGGAGGCAGAAACAGTCTGGGCGCACAGAGGAGGAGGAGGAGGACTGAGCTCTCTGACGGGACACAGCGGGTAATTTTCACCTCACACCGACTTCTTTATTACATATGTTTGCTTAAAATAAGAAACTAGTTATTGCTGCTGTAGCGACGCGTAGGTCTGTGCTTATGGTGAGTTTAAGAATCATAATGTACTGTTTTAATCTGTTAGGTCTGTCCCACCTAGACTACATGTATAACACTTTATTGAGCCGTGATTGTTAGGTGTTAGGTTAATATACCTATATTTAATGTACATGCTTCCATAACTGCATATTTACTTAAGGTTATCAGTAAAGTTAATCAAGTAAAACCGGATAAACGCAGATGCAGTAATAAGCAAATAAACTTGTAGCCTTCCTTTAAGTGATCGACAGATGAGCAAACACTGATATTACACTTTTAAACGGATGACCTTGTTAAAAATGTGACTAATAATAATAATAATAATAATTATAAAACTGCAGGAACTTAATTATGTTTTACTACCACTTCCTAATAAATCACACTAATGTGTGGTTAATAGGCTGATGGCTAATTAATCTTGCTGTTAATGGTTAATAGATAATTTAATGTTTCAGAGAACTGTTATAAACTATGAGACAGTACATCAATTGAGTTGCCAGGTTGTATAAAATCCCCCTTCTGTGTGGCACTTAATCATCACATGCATGTCACTTTAATTCATTAAGAGGACAGACCAACCAATTGTCTTTTGTTAAGTAGCTGATGGTAATAAATACATTTAATTATTAAACTTGGTATTAGTAGATTTGGGTGGTCAAACTGTTAACTTGAGATGACTTGATTCATTTAACAGCTAAAGTCACATTGTGGGAGGAGGATTTTCCACATCTTGGCAATGTAAAAAATATTCTTACTAGTTACTTCTAACTGATTTATGAGGTTCCTGTTTATAATTACAAAAAAAACAACCTCAAAAACTCCACAGGATTGACATCATCCTTGTGCCTAGGGGTTCAAAGTGTTGACTGAGTAATTGCAATGTGCCACGTTTGTGTCTGGGGACAACTGCTATATTTCATCTCCCCTCAGTTCCTCACAACTTTCTAATAATGGCATAAGATGTCCCAAAACAATCTATTTGAGTAGCCCGCCAGGTGAATTTAAGAGCTAGCTCAGCAAGTATTATGCTGAAGATGCACTAATGAATTATCAGTAACTGTTAATAACTTTATACAACCATTATAAAGAGTGCCACCAGTACTTCTTCTGAACTTACTAAATGAGCTACAGTCTGAAGTGTTACTGATTACAGCAGTCATGCTCGAGTCATGCTCTTCAGAAGATGCCGTTTTGTTTGCAGCACAACACCTCTTGTGTTCTTGTGTTTCAGTCTCACAGTAACATATTTGTTGACAAACACTTTCCTCAAGTGTTAAACCATGAAGTGGCTGACGACATCTCAGAGACCCCGGCCAGTTGTAGTTGTCATGCAGTTGACACTGCTTTGGTTATACAATAGTGCACTGTCATTAGCACACAGAAGGAGCTGTTTTCATTGCACAGCAATATCAGGCTCCTGTCAGTGGGCATTTATTGTGTCTTTATGTTGGCTGAGTACAGCTGTGTGAGGAGTTGCGTAGATGTCTGTCAGTGGGTCCCGCTGAGGCTCCAACCCTGCTCCAGTGTTTTCTGAACACCAACCTTAGCTTGGCCATTGAGATGTATCAGTTCAAAAGTCACTTTCTCATATAGGATTAGTCTCAGTTATTGTCATTTTAACATACCTGTCTGTTTTTTCACCAGTTCATCTGTTAATCTATCTAGAGTCAGGATGGAGTCTCACAGACTCAGCAGTTCTCCAGACATCAGGATGCAGAGGAGCTACATGCGGCAGCAAACATCCAGAGGCAGTCAGGACAACTTGTTTGGAGTGAGGGTGCAGGTTCAAGGGATTAAAGGTCAGCCTTATGTGGTCCTGAATAGCCCTGGCCAGGAAAGCAACAGGGACATCTCTGTCATCACTCACCAGGCAGGGTACAACCCAGGTATGGCGAGGAGATCTGTGAATGAAAGACACTCTCCATGTGAGTCACAGAGGACTGTTCCCGCCTCTGTGTTTCATTATCAGAAACACCCAGAGATTCTAAAACCTTATGACCCTAAAAGTAATAATCTGAACCTAGTTGTTCCTTCACAAACAGCCTCAGTTGGAGAGATACATACCAGCCATTTTCCTGAGACAAGCCAGACTGCTAATGTGACCAAACCCAGAGTCCCTCTGCCAGCTGAGGGCCCACAGGAAGACCTGGGTGAGGTTGCTCAACTCAAGGCACCCCCCTTAGGTGGAACTGTTAGGTCCCCAAACTTAGTGGACACAGACTCCATCTTATCTGTGGGGAAGCTAATAAGCCAGTTCAACAGCAGCCAGCGGAGGGGAAGGGGCGGCCCAAGGAACAGACTGGACCCAGAGCAGTGTCGAAGGTCTCGCAGCGTGGACAGTGGTCGAACCTCAGACTCCTCCTCATCCTCACCTTCCTCCAGCAGAGACTTGTCTCTGAAAGGCAATAAGATGGAGGCCGCAGGTGGGATGTATCCTCCCGGGTCAGCCAGGGCTCGACTTCTTGGAGGAGAGGCAACTTTGTCAAACAAAAAGGATCAAAGCAAGACCAGCACAGGACACACTGGAAAAGAGATGTTCTCTCCCCAAGCTACAAAACTGCTTCACACAGCAGAGAAAACCTCCATATCCAGATCATGTAGTGAGCAGACTGAGGAATCTGATGATAGAGACACACAGGTAATGACATTTTCTTTAGAGCACAGTTATCGTTTAAAGGCTGTTTTACTTAGCTGTATGTTCTCTAACCAGGTTACTCCTGATCTCCTGAAAGGACAGCAAGAACTTTCAGCTGATCCGATCGAAGAGACAGCAAAACAAACTCTGTTGACATACCTCAAGGAAGGGTATGTCTCCTTGGATTTCAGGATTTTAAGTTAAAGGACTAGTTCAACATTTTCTTTAGAAATATGGTTATCTGCTTTCTTGCTTTCTTGCTTTCTTTACTACTAGACAGGACATTGCTAGCTGTTTCTGCTTGTTTCTAGTCGTTCTGCTAAGCTAAGCTAAAATGTTTCTGGTGAGAGCTTCTGGCCCACTGTATGACTTAGTCCTCAGCCCATATACTTCCACATCTGGGTTGATTTTAGCTGTTATCCTCCAGTGCTGGCTGACAGCCAGCAAGACTGAGCCAGAAAAAACACAAATATGATGTCCAAATATTTGTCTAGATTATTTTGCTCTCTGGGCCGGCTGCTCGTGCTGTCTTCACACTATTCTTTTACAATTTAATAAAAGACTTTGTATTTGCACTTCAACTGGTTCCAGTAGTATGTGTGGTCAGATAAGGGGATACTGATCCAGCTGTGTGTGTTCAGACACGCAGCAGCGAGGAATGCAGTGTGTAAACTTGTTGCCACTGATAAAATGACTTATTCACACGGAAAGGTTTTAAGATTCATCCTTCCTGATTTCCAAATATGTGTTGAAGTAGTTAGCTTAAAAACAAAACAAAACACTGTATACCTAAAAGATTGAACAAAAGCAAATTCACACCACTGAGATATCTTTGTTTAGCTGGTAATAAACTAGCTTATTTTATCATTGCATTTCAGGACGACTGATGATGACTCCACCACTCAGTGGAAAATTAACCTGCTGCTTGAAAGGATCAACAAGCTTAAGTGGAGAACTGCTGAGAATGTGGAGGAGGAGGATAAAGTGAGCGTTGAGATAAAGATGTTTGCCAGTAGTTTTAGTTGATCAGCATGATTTAATGTCTTTGTAATGATAACGTGTAACATGTTACCTTTTTTTTCCCCAAACGTGTAGGATTGTGCAGCTGAGGTGACACGATTGCAGGAGAAGCAGGCAGCACTGGAGAAAGAAGTGTCTGAGTTAAAGCAAAAACTGGAAACTGAGATTAAGGTGTGGTTCAGTCCCAACCAGCTGACTGAGCTCTGAACCACTCATTTCCAGTTCCTGTGACTGATAATGTTTTTTTCTGTTCTTGTGTTTTCGCAGAATGAAAAGACTCTAGCCAAGGCCTGTGAGAAGGCCAGGGCAGAGAAGAAGAAACTTGAGGAAGATTTGGCCAAAAGTCAGACAGAACTTTCCAAACTCAGGAACCAGCTGGCTGAAACGGAGACAGAACTTAAGTCTACCAAACAGGAGTAAGGATTTGACCTCCAATGTCATTCAGAAGTGTTTCAAATTAAAGTTCTGTTCTATCCAAAAAGGCAAATAGGTGTATTCTCCCAAATGTGTGAAGTGTGTTGAATAAAATTTGATTTTTTCTATGACTACTATATGCAACAGTTTTTAAATGTAGTAAACTGAATTTCTACTCACCTGAGTTTGGTTTTATGATTCACTTTTATTAAACGAAGCCTCTGCTCATCCAAGTAAACTGTGATTTATGATCTGATGACAGCCATCACACCAAAAGCAGGGCCAAATATCATTCAGATTAAGTGTGCAGATATTTTTTTAATGATCTTAGTTCACCCAGCGTCTTTCTAAAATTATAATGCAGAATAAGCAGACTTTGTTGATGTATAAGATATGAAACTTATATTTTTGTTTCATTTACATTGTCAGGCTGGTTCACATGAAGGCAGAGAGAGACAGATCTAGGATGGAGATGAAAGACCTTCAGCAACAGCTCTCAGATATGCATGATGAGCTGGACCAAGCCAAGAAGGCAGAGGTGATACATACAGAGAAAGACGTCCTTCTGAAGGTAAGTGAAACCAGGTGCAGAAGATACACTTCAAGAATCAACAGCAGCTGTAAAGCCCCTTCACTGGACCCGAGTTAGTGATGTTGTGTTATGATGAATGTTTGTCAGGATATGGCACAGCTGCGTGTAGAATTTCAGGAGGTGTTACTGGTGAAAGAGGAGCAGGAGGAGGTCCTGCACCACAGGGAAAGGGAGCTCAGTGCCCTAAAGGGGGCGCTCAAAGAGGAGGTGGAGACCCATGATAAATACATGGCCGCGCTGAAAGATGAATATGAGCAGGAGCTTGAGAAGCTGCTCAGAGATTTAGAGCTGACTAAAGAGGTAACAATAAGATATATTATTCCTTTGATTTCTTTTTCTTTCACAAATTAAAACTAAATAAAAAGTGGTGTATTTTGCCTTTCATTTTCATCATGTATAACTCCGTTCTGCTTTTTAGAGCAATACTTTGCTGAGTTATAAAAAAGTTGCGGCGGAAGAGGAGACCGGTACAGCTAAGGTGCAGATGAAGGAGCTGAGCCAGGAGAGAGATCAGCTGCGAGGAAAAGTGCAGGAGCTCAACAACAAGGTGGATCAGCTCAGTCAGACAATCCAGGAATCTAAAACCAAAGAGAGACATCTGGAGCAGAGAGCAAAGCAGCTGGAGGTGAGGAGAAGGTGTTTCTGATTTACTTGAATTTTTTGTAGGCTATCTAACTGTTTTCTGCATAAAGAGGTCATGAAATGTGACCTAATCTCTACGAAAGTCACAAATATAAACAAATACAATAAACAAACAGTCGTGATCTTTCATGTCTTTATTGAACAAACCCATTAAACATACAGACTGATGGTGGGAAAAGTAAGTGAAACAGTGTTTTAATAACTGTGGACCATTCTTTCTCACAGAACTGCTTAAGCTCAGACATATTCTCAGGACGTTTGGTGTGAATGTCTCTCTCAAGGTCATTCTACAGCATCTCTATTGGGTTGAGGCTTGGGCTTTGACTGGACCAATCCAAAACTTGGATTTTGTGTGTCTGAAGCCATTCTGTAATACATACAGTACTGTGCATCTGCATCTGACAGCTTCATCTGGATGCCAAGTTGATCCTTCAATAGTCCGAAGGAGCTTGATCAGGAATGGTCTTTGTGGAAGATTAGCAGCCAAAAAACACTTTTGTGTTTTTAGATGTTCTAATGTAAAACTAGCCATCGTAGCAAAAAAAAAGCTATGCAACAAGCTATATAACAAGTATAATGGTGGCCTAAGACTTTTGCACAGTACTGTATGTACTTTGATGTTTAGGGTCACTGCATCACACAACTTCTACTGAGCTTCAGTTTGCAAACACCCACCCTGACGTTATCCTGTTGAAACACTGCTACTGTCACTGTGTATGTTTAATGGGTGTGTCCAATAAAGACATGAACGATCATGGCTGTTTATGTTTTATCAGCTTAGAAATATTGTGTTTGTTATTTGTGACTTTCATTACCAATTAATGCAGAAAACCAAGAAACTGTGTCATTGTTTTTTCTTTCCACTGTATATACTTCTTTTTTTTTTCTTCAGAGGGAAAAGCATCAGGTTGAGGAAATGCTAAAGGATGTGAGAAAGAATGAGGAGGAAATGTGTCAGTCCAACCAGGCACTTCTCAGTCGCTTGGAGGAAATGCAGGTAAAGCGAGGTTGATGTTACCTTTAGAGAAACGGATTGGATCCACTGTGCTGGTCTTGTGATCTAGGATGCATACAGTGTAACTGCAGTGTCCTTTTGTGCATGCCATCTCTCCTCTCACCTTTCTTGACCCTCTATACTGTGTACTGTCTAACAAAGGAAAATATACCCTCAGAAATCTTAAAATAAAGGGAAACAGGTTTGGAAACTCACACTACCTCTTTCATTTGTGTTTGTCTTCAAGAGTAAGTTGACCAAACTCAATCATGAGCACAGGGACTTAAAAGAAAAGCTCAAAGAGGAGAGAAAGCAAATCGAGGAACTTTGGAAAACCAAAACAGAACTGGAGGATGAGAGGAGGCTGCAAGACAGGGCTGTGGAGCAACTGCAGAGGAAGGTAAGCGGTGGGACCAGACTAAGCCCTATGGGAACAATCAACATTTTTCAGAGCTAAATAAGACTTATCTCCTATCTGTGAGATCAGCAGAAGCAGCTGATATGTCTTGTGTGTGCATAGTTTCTTTCATTCCTTGGGTTCATATAGCCCATAAGTCCACTTATCTCACTGTAGAGGCTTTTTGTTTATCTGTCTGGTCAGATGAACAGCATCATGGAGGAGTGTGAGGCGTCCACAGACATACTTCAGAACCAGGTTGATGAGGTCAGAGAAAAGAGTCAGAGGGAGTTGGCCGAGCTGCGGAGACAGTTGCAGGAAAAGGGTGCAGAGCTGGAGAAATATCAACAGGCAGCCAAAAAACTGCAGGAAGAGGTGTGGTACTCTTTGTCTCTGATTCATCAGTATGTGGATTAAACTGTTTTAGCCACCGAAAATAAAAAAAGTCAAAAGCAGGGTGAAAAGGAGTTATGTCCCATTATTTCAGAATTTTTATATGCTAAAGGGGATCCCAAAACAAAATTTCAAATGTTTTCTGTGAAATAAAAAAAAACTACTAATGAGATGTGTTACCAGACATAATAAATTCTGTGTTTTATTGACTGATTGACCTCTGCACAACACCACTCGTTGCATGTTACCTTATCTCATGGTGTGTGTTTATTCTGTGTTCAGCTGCTTCCTCTGGAGGAGGATTTGCAGCAGTGTCGCAGGGAGCAGCAGGAGGCCCAGCTGAGGGTCCGGCAGCTGCAGCAGAGGGTGGAGGAGCTCGAAGAGAGGAATGCAGCCACAATGGAAGACAGAGAGCGGCAGGTCAAACTCATGGAGGTAAACATCACAGGAACTACTAGTCGAGAAACATATTAAATTAAGAAGTTAGTCGAAGATACTCTGTGACACTGCAGAGTGCAGAGAAGACTTTTATTTGCATAAACACCAACTTGAATTGTTTCGTTTAAGTGAATATTATTGTATTTTATTTTTACAACAACTATGTATCACTGTATTGTCATTCAGTATGTGTTTATACACTAGTCTCAACTTGTGGGTACCAACAGAAATTATAGATGCTCATAAATACGTTAATTAACATTACATTACATTACAACATAGAATAGTACAATAGTATATGTTTCTTGTCTTAGTATTTTTTAAACTTAGCAGCCAGATTTAATTTAAAACATTTGTACGCTGACAGTAGATCTAATTCTCTAGTTTAAGTTTAAAGAATAAAATCCACTGAGAGTTCATATTTACATGACAGCAGTTTACAATGTGTGTTTACAAAATCTGTCACTGTACACCGATAATTATGTTAAGCTTCTAATTAGAAATTAAGAGTCATGATCGCACATTTGAAGATACTTTATCACGCCTTGAACTGCTCAGGCGCCAGTATTTGCACTCACTTGTTCCTGTTGCGCCTATACGGGTGCTGAAAGGATGGAAACAACATCTCACAGCTCAGCACTGTTTTTCTTGCTGATGACAAAATACTGACACCAGTGAGCTCACTGTTGACACTGTGTATTGAACAAGGAAGCTGGTGTTTATTGTAAAAAGTTAACAGACCTGTCTGGGTGTTCTCAGGAATCTTCTCCCACTTTTTATCCCCTTTCCATAGCTGAGCACTCATATCCACGCAGAGATACACAATTGTGCTAAATCTTTAATTAGCACAGTTTTTCAAGTGCCGTTATCTGCATCTTTCCCAGCTGCCCCATCAGATATTATTACCCAATTAATTTTCTCTGATCAGAGTCAGTTTTCTAACCACAGGCTGTGTGTATAAATTCATAATTCTTTGTATTAGTAAACTTGGCTGTGTAGTGTAATATACTATATACTGCACTGTACTGTACATGATGGTTTCACACAGTATTTCTCGACTCTCAGGGACGTATCACTCAGCTAGAAGAAGACCTGGTTGATGAGCGCAGCAGTGCTGACCGGCTGATGGAACGATTAGACAAAACCAAAGAGCAGGCAGGTTTTCTTCCTCATTGTCTTTAAGTTTCTTCCCCACAATGTTCCCATTTTGTGTTTGCTAACATTCATGAATTTCCACATCTGCAAAGAGACAACCTGTCAGCGATAGAATTACCTTCCATCTTAAGTTTGGACTCCAGATGTAGGGCTCAGCATTCATATTACCCTTCCGAGACTGAAAGCTGCTGACTGGTGTGAAAAAAGATTTTTTGCTCGTTTGTTCTTTGTTTCTTCGTGAATACCCTGAAATATCTCTAAATCCCTCTGACTTCATACATGTTTCTTCATCTCTGATGCCATCATAAGAGCCTCACATCCTCAGTGTCTGTTTAAAGTAGGCCACCATTCATGGGAGCAAAGTGGTGCAGACTAATTGACACAAAACACTGTTTTGGGTGCAGTATGAAGACAAAAACAGCTAACTGTTGAGAGCAGCTATTCACACTCCCTTCACTGGGCCTCTGGATGCTATTAGAGAGGAGAGAGTCTTTTGATCAGATGTGGCCATCCAGACCAGACAGCATTTCCTCTGGTTTGAGGAATTATTCAGAAACTTTTAATTTAACCTGAAACTGCTTGTCAGCATGTTTTGCCCTTTGTAATAACATACAACATTGTTTTCAGTCAATATGGAAGACAGTGCATACACAAATTATAGGCTTGCACTTTGTGAAAGCCCATATTTACCTCCATGGGTAGAAATGGGCACAAATAGTTAGTTCAGCTTACTTCATTTATGTTTTGCCATGTACTGTATATTATGACTAATTGCTAAAAGGCGTGTTTCTGTGTCTGTTTATGTGTGTATGACAGATGGAACAGATGAGGAACGAGCTGATGCAAGAAAGAGCTGTCAGGCAGGACCTGGAGTGTGATAAGATGAGCCTGGAGAGACAGGTTCTCGCCTTTAAACACTCAGAATGTCAATACCACAAATCAGAGTTGAATATTTTTCTTGAAACATTTCGTAGCACACACAAGTCCACTTACTGATGCCAGAGACATCAGTTACAATATCCATATCTGACCTCCTGCTTTCACAGGACTTATAAACTGATGTCATATCACCTTTTTGTACTGTATTGTACTTTATATATGTTTGCTATGCTGACAATATGCACATTCACATTGGCCTGCATGTAGTAAAATATGAAGATCTGACAAAAGAAAAATCTTGAAATTATTTGATTACATTTATTTAAACTGAGCTAAATCCATCTGCAGATAAATGCCACAAGATGTGGCTGAAAGCTCTGGATAATTTCCAGAAAGTGGATCTTGTTTTTAAAGAGTTCGTTATGAACCCAGCACAGCACAGTCAAACTGATTTATTGAATGTTAAACCATCAGCACAACTGTTTCATGATAAGTACTTGTGAATGCATGTGTTCTTTTGCAAGAACAAAACAAAACAGGACACAATGTTAAAAACTGCTTTCACAGCACTGCCACTGACCAAAAACTCTACATGATATATATTTAAGTTTACCTCATTTGTGATATTTTCCTCTCTCAGAATAAAGACCTGAAAAGCAGAGTGAATCATCTTGAAGGATCACAGAAGACTAATCAGGATTCACTTGTCTCCAAACTTAACAGCCGCATCCAGGAATTGGAGGAAAGGTTGCAAGGAGAAGAGCGGTAGGCATTTGCACATAAATAAATATAGAGTTTGTATTCATGAGTGTAGGACAACACTAAGGAGACACTTTGGATAACGGCTCTAACAGATACTTGATGGGAGCTGTTTAGCAATAAACCCCACAAGGTCTAGTGAGTATTGGACCCAAGAGACTTAAAACAGGTAGTTTTAAGGTGTTTATTGCACTCAAGAGAAGGGGGAAGCGTGGAGGTGAGATGGAGTTGAGGTGCTTCTGTGCTGCAGCTAAGTGACCTCCCACCCAATAAGATGGCGCTCAAGCAGCATCTGGAGGAGACAGGTAAATATGGCAGCTGCAATGAGGGATGACAGACTCAGTTAAGTATGCTGGTAAGTTAAGGCTCACACTTCCCTGGAAGTTGAGTAGATGTAGATCCTCCTCTTAATCCTCCTTCAAAATGACAGTGACAAACATAGTGGTAATAAATCCACAACAGAGGTCAGGGAGGGTATTATCTTTCAAGATGCAGACAGAGCAGGGGGAATCAACAGTCCAGAACCAAACAGAGTTCCAAAACCAGACTTACAATGCAGGTCATTGGGGCAGGGGCAGGGGCAGGGGCAGGGGCAGGGGCAGGGGCAGGGGCAGGGGCAGGGGCAGGGGCAGGGGCAGGGGCCCAAACAGCACAGAGCACAGACAGTCTGGTAAAGTAAAAGTGTTGGAGGTGCTGCTTAAATAGACAGAGGTACAGGTGAAATCAATCAAGCTGATTACAGGTGTAAAGTGAATGGGAGTAAGGGAAGGATGAGACAGGAAGTAGTGAAGATTTCAAAAATAAAACAGGAAGTTCTGATGGTGACCGTGACAAAACTCACTAGTATCATTTTCCCAGAGGTTGTAAGAGTGAGAGGATGTGTAGTCTGAACTCACCGGGTAGGTGTTGAGTTACAGGAAGCTGCAGCAAAGATGTGATCTCTTGGTGCTTTTGCCCTCAGGGACAACAACAGCCTGCAACAAGCAAACCGCAAACTGGAGCGCAAGGTGAAGGAGATGAAGATGCAGGCAGATGAGGAACACCTCAACCTGCAGAACCAGAGAGACCAGGTACATGTTTTTAACTAGAAAGAAGGAACAACATTAGTACTGTAAGTAGCAGTTAGAGAGAGTAGAGTAGACTTGTAAGAGTAAGTAGACTTGACTCATGATTGACTCATGATTGACTCATGATTTAATATCCCATTTTTGTGAACTGTGCAGCTGACTCAGAGACTGAAGATGGCAAAGAGGCAGATGGATGAGGCGGAGGAGGAGATCGAGCGCCTGGAACACGCTAAGAAGAAGCTGCAGAGAGATGTGGACGAGCAGATCGAGGCCAACGAGCAGCTTCATGGCCAACTGAGTGCACTGAGGAACGAGATGAGGTGACCACTCAACTTCTGCCACAGTTTCTGTGTTAATATACGCACTTATGTAAACCGCCTTTCATTAAATCATGTTACTTTTTAACTGTAGTAGTTTTATTTTTTTGCTTTAACAGGCGTAAGAAGAAATCCCCTCCTCTAATTAAGGACGATGTGAACGACATGGACGACTATGGCTCTGACTGACTGATTGACTGACTGACCTGTGATAAAAACTGTTTGACATGTTTGACTGTGAAGGATCATTGATTTAATAATTTAACACCATTCCATTAACAAGTCAGGTGTGATTTCATAATGTTTGTAGTTGCGAGGAGCATGGTTCCTTGTCAAGTCTGACCTCTTGTGGCAACATGTACAGTATGTAACTACAATATCTAACAAACTGATGTTTTATACTGTGACAAACTGATGTATTTACTCAGACTGACTCATTTGTTTTCTAAATTATTCCACTGACGTGTGAGTTAATATGGTGAGAAAATAAAATACCTTCCCAACATTCACACACGTCTACAGCTGAAAATGAAATAAATCCTACTGTATGTTGTTTCTGTCAGTCTGAGAGCTGGATTGTGACTACATACATAAATAAATAAAATCTGATAAATTAACAGAGCAGAAAATAAAATCAGTTTAGATGCAAAAGAAATATAAAGTAATGGATTACAATGCATTAGTCAGTCAGTCATCCTGTCTCTGCTGTGAAGAGGAGTGTCATGGTTGTACAAATGGATCAATAGTCTGTGCCCAATGGCTGCGGCAGGGTAGAGGTAGAGATTTGACATGAATGCTCTGATCAGCTCCAGAGGCTGAACATCTGGCAGTTTTAACAGCATTTGGCACAGTGATACATGGAAATACAACACAAGAGAAGCATGAGGCAACACTGTGCTCTCAAACACGGAATATTCAAGGAATTCCTGGCTGAATTCCTGGGGACATTTGTCTTGGTTGTAAGTAAAAACTTCCAACTTTTCAGCAGATTTGAGTAATAGTGCAAAATAATTAGATTTACTGCACTTAATACAGTGTATTTGTTTTATGTTTTATTTTTTGAAGTTGAGCCACTACTTCATCTTTACATGTGTGAGTTTTTTCGTGACGTCCAGACTACTCTAGATGATCTTCAGAGATGTTTGTGAAGTTTCTTTCAGCTGTGGGTAAAAAAACCTGTTGTCCTCTCTCTGTCAGTTGTTTGGCTGCGGCTCAGTCGCTCAGACAGTCCTCAGTCGAAACACCCTGGGTGAACCTCTCACTGTCCACATCGGCTTCTCTGTCGGACTGATGATGGCAGCATATGTGGCTGGTGGAGTGTCAGGTAAATATGATTTTATGTAGCTTTAAGTACAGCTTACTTCCTCTTAAACTGAACTTATCTTACATGAGTGACAAAATCCCACCAGCAGTATTTCATTACAGAAAATAAAATCTGTTTCAGTTTTTAATAGTTTGTTTGCATATTCAGCTTCTTGGCTCCCATGTGGTCTACTGTTTAGCACTGCAGAGTCTTATGCATTAAAATAATTCATAGTTAATACAACCTGTGCCAGAGCATTAAATCTGTATGTCACAGCACACATTGTATGTGTTATAAACCCAACATTGGTAGTCATGAGGTTTGCAGCTGGTGATTATATAATTTTATGGTGTCCTGTCCAGCCATGTGCCACCTCCACAGCTTCGGTGTCACAGGAACGTGCCAGCTCTCTGTTCAGATTCAATGAACGCGTAAGCTCCATTGATTTGTTAGAGCTAGTGCACAGCCTATCCAGGGTCATAGATAACCCTGGGCACTAAATGTCCTGCAAACTCAATTGATCGTAGGCTGCGTTCATCTGTCTATGACAGAGACCAGACTCCATCCAGATGAGACTGTTTGCCTCATCTGAGCAGCAGCTACTTTCAAATCTACATCAAAAGGACCAACTGCATTTCAGAAAGACAGATCACAGATTTCTTAAAAACAAAACAAAAAAAGTCAGGATATTTGATAAAAAATAAGAACAGAACAATGATGCCTTTTGTTTTTTCACTTATAGGCTGAATTTTTAATATGTGACCATTATTCTGCCTCTTTGCTCTTGAATGTACATAACAAAACCCTACACCACCCTGTGGGGCTGCTCTCCTTCTGCTCCCTCTCGTAAAAGTGACGGCCTCGCTAATGATGGAGAGGATATCATGCCAGACACCCCCACCCACTGCACCCATCTTTCACTCTGTGCTTTGTCCTTCATCCCAGGGGGCCATGTGAACCCTGCTGTGTCTCTCGCCATGGTGATTCTGGGCAAACTGAAGATTTGGAAGTTTCCCTTTTATGTCATCGCTCAGTTTCTTGGTGCTTTTGCTGGAGCTGCTGCAGTCTTTGGATTATATTATGGTGAAAACACCTAAAGTTTATTCTCCATCACCTGTATATCAAACCACAAATATATATATATATATATATATATATATATATAATATATAATAACTCTTCATGTGTAATCACAGATGCTTTCATGGACTTCACCAGTGGGATTCTGTCAGTGACGGGAATCAATGCAACAGGTCATATTTTTGCTTCCTATCCTGCGAGACACCTGTCAATCCTCGGTGGCTTCATCGATCAGGTAAGCCTGTGCCACCATGGTCCAATAACCCCCCCTCTGTTGTACACTGCCACTCCCATTCAGGCTCTAAATACTGTGAAGTCTGGCAAATGTAGTTAATGCACAATTGATTGCTCCATTTAGTTTGAGAACATCCCCACTTTTGCTTAGTTTTATCTCTAATAACCCATTTCCTGGCTTTCACAGGAAGGTCAAATCTATACTCATCACCATACTGAACACTGTTTTCAGTCTGTTTAGTCAGTGCAGTGAGCCAAAAATAACATGTCTACCAGCTTAAAAACCATATCAGGTGATCTTGACATTAAGTCTAATTGGTGTGACTGTGCTTATACTAATGTTTCTTTTGTCAGTTCTGTGTTATACTTCTACTTGTAGTGGAGTATTTTTTTTCCAGGCAAGTATCTACTTTCACTTGAGCATTGAGTTTGTATATTTTATTCACCTCTGTATTCAACACAGCCTTACCGCTAACTCATCTACATATTTTTTTTATTATTAATTTGTTTGCACATTACAAATGTGGTCATGATTAGCACTGAACAGGCCGACTGGGCTCATGGGCCTGTGAATGACATGAGTATTAATATTTCACACAAAGGCACATGACCACAAAGAGAGAGAAGTGACCAATAAGAGACATGTGGCAACCATAAATTGACACTATAAACCACATTTGCAAAATGACCAAACAAATTGTGCAAGACAATCCCAAAGACGTAAACAAGACACAAAATGCCAACAACATTATTTAAAACGACGTGATGGCCTCATTTGTAATCATTTTATGTCTCTTTCAGTCTGGGTGTCCTATGTAGGAGGGGTCTTTTATCTGACTGTCGTCCTTTTGTCTCATAATCCTTGTACACATTCACATATATTAGGCAAACACATTTCTACCTACATATAATCAGACATACATAAATGCAAAGTAAACAAAAGACCCCTCCTTAAAACTGAAGGACATAAACAAGACTACATGGGATCATAACAAAGAGAAATGTCATTGGGGAGTTACCTGTGTTTATAATAGTGTTTTTACTGTGTACTGTGTTGATCCAGTGATGTTCTGCTCCTGCAGGTGGTGGGGACAGGAATGCTGGTTTTGTGTATTCTTGCTATCATTGATGGTGGGAACATTGGCGCTCCTAAAGGTGTGGAGCCTCTGGCCATTGGCCTGATCATCATGGCCATTGGCGTCTCTATGGGGCTTAACTGTGGCTACCCTCTGAACCCTGCTAGAGACCTGGGACCCCGATTGTTCACAGCTGTAGCAGGATGGGGAATGGAGGTCTTCAGGTAACTGTACAACAGATTTCAGTCAGACATTTTTATCAGATGTGATACAGTCAAATATGTATATATAATATGCATTTATTGCATTATTATGTTCACATTATGGAAGTGTCAGTCTGTCTGTCTCTAAATCCTGTGAAGTGAATATTTATATGTATGTGTGATTTATATGTATTTACAGAGAGGTTTATTGAAGTAAACAGAAGACCTGAGCTGCCAATATGAGCTATGATGTTATATAATGTCACATGCACTCGACTGATGCAGTTGATGCTTGTGAATTATCCAGTGATCCAGTTTCTTTAGTGACCTTCATAGATGTGTTTAATATACCTCTTTCTGCTTTTCATACTTTGGTGTTGGCAGCACTGCAGATTACTGGTGGTGGATCCCTGTGGCGGGGCCCATGGTGGGGGGAGTTGTTGCGGCCGTCATCTACTACCTGCTCATTGAGCTGCACCATCACCACGATGAGCCTGAGAAGCCCCATGAAGAGGAGGAGGAGGATGAGGAAGACGAGGAGGACGAGGACAGTAGCCTGAAGGACAAATATGAGATGATCACCATGAGCTAAAACAGACATTAACCTCCAGGACTGACTCGTCCGATTCAGCAGTTTCACAGTCAGGTGACCAACATTCGGCACAGCTTTCATCTGTAAGGACAGGTTTCCTCTGTCAGTGTGCTCTCTCTGGTAAACCCGTTAATAGCAGGATAGGCTGTTATTACACTTCTGATTGACTAAAATAAATTAGGAACTGCAGCTTGTTGCACCAAATAGGAAGTGCTGAAACAGTATTGCTCTGTACTGAAACATGCACCACCCATATGAAAAACTAAAACCCATCAACCAAACAAACATTTGTCTCCTCTGCAATTTAACTTATGTTTTATGTTTCATAAAGAAATGCAAATCTCAGTCCTGTGTGCTTCACATTGTCATGACTTTTCATACACATGTGCTATAAATACTGTATTGTAATTACTAGTAGAAGATAACACCCTTTATTTGGAAACAATTAACACTGGAATAATAGTTTAATATGCATGCTGGTTTCTTTTTAGGTTTGCTCCTTTTTTTCTCAGTTGGTTGTGATGTTATCTGCATATTTACTTAAACTTGTAATTATTTTTTTCCTCCTGTTCATTATTCATATTTGTATTTTACTCAGTCTTGTTTTGTGTACATTAAAGTTTCTACAAATATCAGTTTCTTAAGAGATATTTTACTTTATCACCAACAATCCACCCTTGCATTCATCACTGAAAACTGCATTTATGCCAATAGAGTCTGCTGTAATTTTCCTCTCAGTGTTTCCATCATTACCCTTGTATATCTTTATACATCCCTGAAATTGCTGTGTAGGTTTTAATAGTCTTTGTGATAAAGAGAAAGAAGGCAGTAACAGCGCACATGAATCTTTTCAGTAAACCTCAATCTTAGACAAATATGTTCATTAACCTCAGACTGAACACCTAGAAGAGATGTATCGTTTGTGTTTAGATGTGAGATGATTATGTCTCACAGTGTCAGCTCAGGGCATAATGCTGTAAAATATTTTCTGTGTGTGATGATAACTCTAGTTAATGTATTTGTGCATATCAAGGATGACCTGAGTCACAGTGGGATATCTGGTTGTAAGTCTTCCAGGAACCTCAGGTAGTGGCTCTACTGTTGCACATATAAAAATGCAAAACATGTGGTTTTATCTTTATGGAGAATTGAAAAGTTAGAGTGCCAGCTCAGTGCAAATTTACTGTGTTACAATTAAAAGTCCTGATATTAAAATTTGGCCTAAAGATTCCTGCCAGACTCCACCAAAAATGTGATTACCTGTCTATGCCTTATACTGAGGGAAACGGTTACACTTATAAAATGAGAAAAACTTTTTCATGTTCATACATTCTGGCTATGTTAGTTATACAAAGTTACAGCACATACCCTGTATTACTTTCAGGAGCTTTAAAATTTCAGTGTGTAGACAATCTTTTTCCTTTTTTCTAATTGCAAATTAGACGTTAAATGGCTTCCAAACTATTTTTGATGTCACAAAATATTGCCGGTGTGTCCACGACCAGCACTGATTTAATGTGAGCCCAAAGAACCTTTCCCCCCTCCAGAAATTATGTCCTACTCATTTTAAGATGCTGGCAGTTGGAGGAATCTCATTTGTTATTATTGATATTACTTTGTCTTTTCCTTTAATTCAAACAATAGTTCCATACAATTTTTAACAATGATTGCACATCAGTTTGGTTGAATGTAGCAGCTGATTTGGAGAAAACAACATTCCTCATATTGAACTTGTTGGCAACGTCAACGTGATTTCACAGAAAAATGGAGAAATCCATTTTTATAGCCTCAGGTCTCAGATGACTGTGCCTTGTTTATGCTGAGCAGCCTGTCAGAGCTTCTTCAAAGTCAGGCTGAATCAGCACAGTGAAGCTATGAAGAGAGAATCACCTGAACCAGCACAGCAGCAGCAACTAATATTTTCCTGAGTTCTGTAAAAACTAAATCTGACTAAATCTCCTCGGACTGACTAAATGGAGGAGACATGAAAATCTAGTGGCTGTCATCTGATACTGGATAATTAGTAGGCAGTGTCTTTGCCTCCAGTGCATTCCCCTTCTTTGTTTTGCTGTCTTCAGGGTCAGCTGCTCACTGGAGAGAGTGTTGGCTGCCACTCAGTTCAGTCTGTGTGACGCTCAGCAGGCCGGGTCCACTTTCACAATCATGCTTTGTCACTGCGAGGAAAGACAAAAGGTACCACTTGCTTATCAGCCGTGACGTCAGCTCCTTGCACACAGTCGACCCTCTAAATGTAGAATATTTACCAGGGTTAGTGACATTGTCCTCTCTGCTAGGACAATGGTTCAGGCACAGGGTGGTATTAGCATGAAGAGAACTGTGGGAAAATGGAGCAGGCATCTGTAATAACAACAACAACTCACCACCTGCATTATTCAAAAAATATTGAACCTAAACTCTTGTTGTGGACTGTGCTCGTTCATGTAACAACCAGTGACTGCGGTTGAGGATCCGCATAGAAAATCAATTACAGGCCTCGTCCCATGGAATCTGACATGCACTTTCCTATGGTTGTTAGATCATCAAACACAAGAGTCATCACTAAGTACAGACAATAAATTATACCGTAAATAAAATGCCACATAGTCAAGGAAAATCAAAGTGTCTGACCAGCTGTGTGTCTTTCTGCCAACTCACAAAATAAAACATTACTGAGACCACACGACATTTTGAGTTAAAGTCAGGTTAGTAATGACAGAAACAGAGGAGATTAGAAGTTTGTCATGCTGATGTTGGTGACTCACATGCTGCTCTAAAATCTCAACATTTTACCCACAGTTTCTGCTCCCTCTGCTGTGGACGCCCACTACTGCATTTAGAAGAATCCAGGAACATTTAATGACTTGAGTCAGATCCAGCTTCCAGAGTTTGACACTACAGGAAAGTTAGAGGAATAAGCAAGCACACTTCTTCCTACTACAGTTAGCTGATTTGAATACAATTTGTCTAAAGATCACATTATTAAATAACTTAAATATTAATAATTATTAACCCCACACTGCAGAATTTTAAGAATCAAACAGAGAAAACACAAATTCAAGCCAAACAAGTTCCAAGTAGGTAGTCAGTGTATAGATACTAACAAAGGTCTCAGACTGAAAGCCTCAATAAATTCAGATGCTTCTTTTACATTCCTTTGATGTTTAAGTCATTTCTTCGTCATATTCATATCAAATAATCAACATACAATATTCCTTATTCCCAAATATTTTTTTCTTGACCTTAAAGAGTCAAACATCAGGTTGCTATAAATGTGGCTCATCCCATCCTTGTTATGTAAGTCTATTTAAAAAAAATAAACAATGCAAATTTACAAAAAATTAAACTTATGTACAGTAATAATGTAGTATGTATGTAGTAATGCAAAATTAATTTATCAAAGTTTTGAATAAGAGACTTTTGAATAAAAGTCACAACAAAAAGGTGTTGAGGCTCAAAGCCTCGATAAATGAATATTGCACACATTCCAAAATATCTCATTAGAGTCTCTGGTCCAACAAGTCTTAGTGACTGTGTAAATCTTTATTATCTGTAAATGAGAGAGAGAGAACACAGAAACAATGGTCCAAATTCATACAGCACAGGCATTTCCAAATACACAACTTCCCACACAAATTTTAAGTCTTAGATCTTCACGTGTTAAATCAGTTGTACGTAATTTTACTCTCTGGATAAGATCGCAGCAAACATGACTCAAACTACACCGAACTATTAAAAAAGCCAAAGATTGCACTTGTCACAGACAGTAAACAGGGGTCTATTTTATTTTGAACAAGTCTTTTAATTAATGCATTTCAAGTACTCCAAAAATTACATCTCTTTGCACAATACAATTTGAAATTTTTTTTAGTAAAAATGTTCAAAGTGAACAAAAATTTCCGATACTGTATAAAACACAGTGAACATTAAAATCAGACAGTAGTATTACTTTTTAATCTTGTGTTCTTTCGGCCTACATCACCTACAACATTTCAACTCAATTTGGACATTTTCAGTGCACGTTTATCTAAAAACTTTACCAAGACTACGAAATTAAAAAGAAATTAAATTTACAGGCATTATTCTTCTGCTCGTCTACCCAAACCATGCCACAGTATAACGAAGACAAAAAATGAAAATGTAACATTAACTCCATCACACTGAATTGTTTTTACCATTGATGATGGTGGAGAAAAGTACCAAGCAAAGCAAACTCCAGTTCAACTAGCACATATAAGAACATAAATAACTTAGAAGAGAGGAAACTTTGTCACATATGAACATCTTTGAACAACTTACTCTCGGATTAGAATACAAAAAAATGAAACTGATGTATCAAAATGTAATTTTCATTTTCAAATGAAATGCAAATTTTCGAAGTACTGTACAAGTTTACATGTAAATTCTCCAGGCCAAACAGGCGTGATCGAGCCTCGAGGATGAAATTTAAAAAGAGCTCCATTTTGTACAGACATGAGTTACAGAAACCATTGACCTCCTTTATTCATCTGCCATGAGAAATAAACCGTTACCTGTGAGACACATATTTTATGTCCCCTCAAGAGCACATACGTGATTATTACGACCATCAGGACAGTGTTGTTCGATATTAGCTGTGATTAGTATTGCATGCATTCAAACAATTAATAATGCCAGAATAATGGAAAGTAAAAAAAAAAAAAAAGCACTGCACCAAATACATAAACGCAAAATCCTGAGATTTTTTTTGTCTGTGCCAAAGTTTGCACCCACATACCAAATCTTTTTGTTGGGTGAAATGTTTGCACATTACATACATCAAGGGATTTTGCATATCATGACTACGTTATCAAATCCTCTTAGTGTTACCATTCTTCACAAAGTCTCACACACTTTGCTGCAACAAGAAAAAGGAAGAAAACACCTGAGGTCAAACAATCCCACAAGAAAAACAAACAAAAACTCAATCACATCTCCTTCATTTCTTCCATTTAAAGTGGCTCCAGAAACCTTACAGGTGCTTCCTGTGTTTTAGGAAACCTGTGCACAAAGATCAGCTTTATAAAGTGTGATGTAAACTCACACTGTGGCCTGCACTCATGAGCTCTTAAGGGGATTCAGTCCATGATGAGATCTGATCAGGAGAAAACTGCAGGTGAATAAAAGAAAAACGGAAACAGCTTGTTTTCCTATGAAATCAGTGAACACACTGACAAATGTTTTAGTGAATAGTGTGACAATACTGCTGCCTTACACGGCTCCTTCCAGCTGTTTTAAGACTAACATTAATAGCTGTCAAAGTAAATAGTGTTGAGTGACATACAAATATTACAGACCTTTGTCAATTAATAGTCACATTTAATAAATGTGTCTGCATGCCCACATTTAAAAGTTCTTAGATTTGCTATCTTGAAGAATAATAGAATGATTAAATCTTACATTTTATTTGTACATCCACTCTGGAGTCGCTTTTTTAAAATTTATTTCCACACTCATGTAAACTAACTCTGTAACATGACACACTCTCCCTTCTAAACTAAGCCACAGCAGCCTTCGCTTTCGCTTGTCTTCATATCTGAACAGGTAGAATCATCATTGGCTTCAGTTAGTGGTTATCCATTCTTCATTATCAAAAACAAATAGGTAGAGACAATAAAAGAGGTGCCAAACTAGGTGACCTACTCTTTCTGTACCCACGACTAGTTTGTTACACAACATGGACAAAACATGACGTTAGTAAGACAATAAAAAAAAAAAAGAAAAAAAAGAAAATGAAAAAAGTACCTTGAACAAAGAAGGCCTAAAACGTTGGATATGAGGATCTTCAAATTTGAAACCTAGCGATCTAATGAAAGTGAAAGAGATCCACCTGACTGGATGACTGCGATGAGAACTCGATGGCCTCGAATCCTCAACCGCAACATCCAAGGAACTCATCACAACCATCATTCCTTCATTTATGTGTTAAGAGTCCTGAGAGCACTAACCGAAAAATAAAAGAAAAAAGTGAAGAATTACACATTTACAGTAGAAGAAAGAGTTTGTTTTCACTTATGATACACTAAATATGTACAGTCACATGCTGAAGACTTGTCTGCACGAGAGACACGGAGCCTGTGTCTTTTGCCATTTGACATGTGTAAATCACAAAAGTGCCGCAAATCCCCACTGAGTGTCTCTCATTCCTGGCCGAGATGGTGAAAGAAAAACATGTAACACTTCACCAGTAGCCACAGGCATGTCACTCAAAAAAACAAAACAAAAACAAAAAATGAAGAAAAAAAAAAAACACATCACAGAATGTACTAAAGCTACAAATGGTTCCTTAACTCCTTGGCACTCCTTAGAAAAGAAAAAAAAGGTGGAAAAAGATGCTAGATCACACTGCATTGGAAATGGCTGATGGTCAAGTCCACTCCACAAAGAGCTAGTCAAGTCGCTAGATCGCGTTTTCTCTTTTTCAAGTGTCTATTTCGTCTGCAGATGGAGGATATGATGATGACTAACAACCATGTCAGGCTTTTCTTTGGATGGAGTGACGCTTTTGTTTCCCACTGTAGGCACAAGGAGGAGCCAAGGCATTGGGGGAAGGAGGGGCGGAGTGTAGGGTCTCAGCGTCTCATCTGGCCCATCTGATAGTTCTCTCTGGGCTGACGGTGGTGCCTCTGGGGCTGTGCCTGCCGCTGAGGCTGCCTCTGGGGCTGTCGCTGGCCACCATGGCCAACGTGGCCGTGCTGGTGGGAGTGCGGGTGCTGAGACTGTTGCACCTGGGAGCTAGCATGCTGCTGCGCTCGTCGCCTCTTCAAAGTACCTGGCAAGAGAAGGGACGTTACTCGATCTTGTTTAAAGACAGACTAGAACATCAGTAAAGCTAAATCTGTTTCATTTATACTGTCTCATAGATACAAAGAGTATAAATCTGATGTCAGAAACAACTGAACTATGGAAGAGCTACAAAAAAAATAAATAAATAAAAAATCATGACAATGATGACACTTGTCTTTTAAACTGTTCAAACATTTTAGAAGTAGTATTTGGTGTAACCTCGCAGTTAGAGTAGGACCTGATTGAAATACAATAATAAATAAAATACAAAATACAACATATAATATATAAATAATATGAAATAAAATATAACTTTTCGTAGCATGTAAGCAAATTAAAACCGTTTTCTTTTTTAATATTAAATATAAAATACTAAATCAACACCTTGCAAACAACAACGATTCAAAGATAATAAATATAAATAATAAATAACAAGCTCTTAACTGTCAGGAGGTGGTGTTTGTGTGAATGTAATTGAACTTGTTTATCAGCTTAATATAATAAACTCACTTTCTCTGGTCTGCCAAAACCTTCTTTGTAAACCTCTGGACTCACCTGGAAGTGGTTTGGGAGGGGGAAGTTTGGGGTTACTGCTCGGTGTATGCACACTACAGATCTTAATGAAACCAGCCATGAGCATGATAAGAGCAATGCCCATCAACAGCACTGCCCACCAATGACCCTAGAGGAAAGAATGAAGCACAAATCCAACACAACCAACACAAAACATTTCATGATAATCAATAATCCAATCAGAATCAAGAAAGCGACACGTACCACAATCCACTCTGCAATGTTCTCATAGAGCTCTGGGTTGAAGATGGCCTTCTTTAGTCTGGCAAGTGGTCCGTCTGCATCCACCAGACGACACTTCATGAACACGTCACAATAGCCCTTAAAGTCGTTGCAAGGTGAGCCGGCGGGCAGTGTGGTCACTTTCTTATTGAAGAAGCGAGCCAGACGCTCTGATCCGGTGCTGCTGCATGTGTTGGGATTCACTGTGGAGATGAACCACAGTCAACGCAATTAAAATGACAAAGAAAAAACTTCAAGAATACTTTATAAAAAAAACTGCTCAATTATACGGGGAGGATTGGTAAATGACTCACTCTTCTCCATGCAGCACACGTGGCAAAGCTCAGTCTCGTCTTTACCATCTTGGCTGGCACAGGTGCATGCCTCAAGACCATACTTCTCACAGATGGAGCCGGAGCAGCCCTGTGGGGGAGGAGCATGAGGAAAGGCAAGATCAGACACTGACTGGTATGAATATGAAGTTGCTATAACAACCAGTTCTTCCAGTACTAAAGTCTTCAGCCACTCACCCCGTTGAGGCAAACTTGGGTCTCTCCATGGCAGGCAGTGAAGTTAGCCTTAGGCTCCGAGGTTGGGCACTGGGCACTGACTCCATTACACATACCCTGGTGAGCGCACTCTGACTCCTCTCTGCACTTCTCATTACGACCCTTGTACGTGCACTCTGCAGTACAACAAGGTCCCTGGCTCGGACTAGTAGTAAAGAGACAAGTGTTGATTCAATTAACACCAGTGTGCTTGGCAGATCTTCCTGTGCTAGTCAGGCAGAATATAAACTGAAAAATAACATCCACAGCTACCTGCACACTTTGTTGGGCTTTAATTTGCACTTCTTATTGTCAGCCTGGTTGGCGTCATAGCAGCACTGGTCCCTGCACTGATCACTGTAACCACAGTCACACTCCTCTCCTGGCTCCACCAGGCCGTTACCACAAATGGGCTGGCCAGACTCTGTTTGGGGAAGAACAAATAAACATTGAATCCGCTCACCAAAAGCTAGAACATTTTCTTTCATACTCCGACTCCGAGTGCTAAAACTGTATGAGGAAAATATAGACATTTACCATGAAAACTGTCTTGCTACAAAGCCAAACTAAGCAGATACAGTTGTAAGAAAATGAGTTGTTTCAAAAACCCTTATTTTTCTGTGGCTGGAAAAGTAAAAATGTCAAGCAGCTTTTGGAAGCTAACACCAATATAGTATATATTTCCTCACTAATATCTGACATGTATTTACTCAGGTTATCTTTTTGTAATATTAAAATTTGTTTGAATCATTTAAGTGTGACAAATGTGCTAAAAAAAAAAAAAATTAAACTCAGGAAGGGGGAAAATACTTTTTCACAGCACTGTATGTTGCTGATCTGAAAATACAAGACAAAAATACATCACAAATAGTATTCCACCATCTGCCAATATTGTAAAAATAATACTGGACTAATGCCAGTGCTGATTTTCAAATCCAATACCAGCCAGAGTTGTGGTGTATTTTTAGTTACCTGAACTGCCTCTAACCACAGTACTCGGGTTAAAAAGCTCATACGAATCTGAATAGTATTTTGTTTTTTCTATTAACAAGGCAGAAACAAAGCCATGAATGTACGATTAAAAGTCTAACAAAGTAAAACGTACCCACAAAGCAGTTGCTTCTCTTTTTTTCCAGCACTTGGCTGATGTTGCGAATGCTACATATGGAGAACTTATTGTTGTTGAGCTTGTCCCCTGATGTAGCTCTTGCATACATGATATAATTGCCCTTCTCCTTCTTATCTTGGCTCTTGGATTCTCCCGGGGTGCATTCAGATCCAGAGTCGTGCTGTGAGCGAGAAAGAAATAAAGAATCACAGAAGAAGGAGAAGGACAAAGTGTACGAACCCCTAATAAATTCCTTTTCACAGTGCAGAAATGTAGTACATCTAAGTATCTCACCGGCGAGCCAAAGTTGTGTCCTACTTCATGCGCAAAAGTGATATGGGAGACTTTTGGAGGTACGTGGGAAGCATAGTTCTGTACAGTGATTATACCAGTGTTGAGAGACTTCTTTTTTCCATCCGAGTACAGCTTGCTTTTTTCACAGATGCCTCCGGAGCTCCCTGAGAAGAAAAAAAACAAAACAAATGGGAACAAATGTTCTTCTAAACTACAGCAAAATATGAAGGATTTTGTTCATTAAGGAAAGGAAATGTGATTAACATCATGACAATTATTCAATTACCACCAATGACAAGATGCTCCAATTTAAAACATTATGAGCCTGAATTATCAGTTTATGGTTCATGGAAAAAACAATTTTTCCATCATAAGGCGGAGATGAATAACCTTGCACTATAAATTTTATAAAGTTTTCTCAAGAGAAATATTTTCTGTCAAAACTTCTAATAAACTATGTAGCACACAAAACATTGTGGTCACTATTTCATTGTAACACATCACTAACAGTGTGCAACCAATCTATGGAAGTAGGACCATAGTGAAGACTTCTGCAAATCATCTGAGTTTATATTTGAAGCTGTGGTTGGTTTTCATAACATTGAATTTCAAAGGGGAATTTCCTTTTCTCTTGTTGTAGATGTAAATATGTCACAATTAATTTATACAGTAAATGATAGGTACTTTCTTAAAATAATCACCTGTTCAAAGTTGGTCCCTCACATCCTCAAATAATATGCCTGGTACAGAGAATGTACTGTGTTGTATAATGGTTTAAAATAGTCTGTATGTGTATGCTATGTTTAACCATATCATGCTTTCAAAAATAGGCCGACTGCAGTTGTTGACGACACACTGACGATACATCGACTGTGTTTCAGTACCTGAGGGGGCTCCCACCCAGGCAAGACCTAACACCCCGTCATCAAAGTCTCTGTCAGTGAAAACATAAGCCAAGCAGTAGTCATCATGGTTCTGCTCCGAATTCAGCTCCAGGAACTTCTCCACACCAATGTTGGCAAAACGGAAAGGGTTGGACCTATCCCTCTCATCGTTGGTAGTGTTTATCTACGAAGAAGCATTATGATGAGTTCAGGAGAAAAACTGACCAAATCTTAACTGAAAACCTAAATGACCAACACTCACTCTGATCCTTTTCACCATGAAGCTGATGTTGCGAATACCCATGAAGTCTGTACCCTGATAAATAGCATCAATGGCCTTCACATGACTGGAGATCTGAAAGAGAACGATATGATGAAAAAGTGTCTCACTGCCAGATTCAATTCATGCTGTGTGCACAATACTGTAATATTCATAAATAATATTTTTTGTAACTCTGTAACCTTGTATAATTATAAACTTAACCTAATTTTCCTGCATATTACACAGAGATAGTTTGAAACACATATGTCACTTCCACTGTATTGTGTGTACATTGTGGGTTCACTAAAGTTAATACTCCATCCAAAAATAGGCAGGTTCATTTGTTTCATGTTGAGTACAATTCAGCATTTTGATAAATATTCTTAATGGCTTCTTGTTGAGAGTTGTATGTTGAATGTTCTACTATCTGTACTGTAAATAAGAAGTTACTGCAAGCTGCTGGAGGAAACAGCCTGGCTCCGTCCAAAGGTAACAAAATCCACGTACCGGCATTTCTAAAGCTCACTAAATAAAGTTATATTTATGAGTTATATATGTTATATGTCATTTGATGGAGGGGTCTCATTCTTCTCACATAACTCAGCAAGGAAGTGAACAACTCCTTAAACATACCATGTTTCCATGGGAATTATACTTTCGTGGACATTTGGTATTTACTGATATTTGTTGTGAAACCAGGCATTTGTGCGTACAACCCTAAATAAGAGTGATGTTTTTAATCCTTTCTTGTAAGTGTTATGATTCATCACTTGCACTGAATAAGAAGAGTTATTACTCCAATACTAATTAGCCTTTACCCTTTACACTAATTAGCCGTAACTGCTGCTTAAAAATCACTTCAGCAACATCACCAGACACAAATCCCCCACACTGATCGTGTAAATATAATTTTATCAGCACCACAGTAGCAGGTGTCAAGTAAGCGACAGGACCTGTGAATTACCTGAGCAATGACAGCCTCTCTGGTCTTGTAGTACTTGTAGAAGAGGTGGTCAGTCTGAATAAAAAGCTGGCAGGTGTTTTTCTCAGCCTGGGCCATCCTCCTCTTCCTCAGTAGCACAGGGCCATGAGAGTCTGTCTCAGTATGGAGTTCCTGGTGTGAACAGCACAAGAGATAGAGAACAGGAAACGGTTAAATAAAGCATACAAGCATATATATGATTGCATTTTCAACCAAACGGGAGCTAAATAAATAATGCCTGGTATTTTTAGGCTGTGGATTTTTAGCTGCAGTATATTCATAAACTGCAACTCTGATGTGGAACACATACCGTGTACAGTATGTGAGGAAGAGGAAGAAACAATATGAACCGAATAATAAACGATTAAACCACATCAGATTAAAAGGAATGATCTGGTTTCAGAAATTAAAGCAGGAATCTCTATCTGATGTTGTGTGCAGTTTTATGTAGCTCATGTTTCCACCACCACTGCATGAAACCACTGATCCACTTCCTCTTTATACCATTACTGCTATTGTACGTATACACACTGCTATTATACTGTATGTACAGTATAATGGTATGTATAAAGTACATGTAATAATGCTATTTGTTGAGAAATGCGACTAATTGTTACAGTTACACGCATTTAAATAATACAGTTACATCTTGACAGACGTTAATTCTCAGTTCTCATGTAAACTGATTTCTTAACTGTAATATAAAGGAGAAATCTGATTACTCTCTACTGGGGTAGGGGGATTAGAGAAACTTAATTTCCCCAGGTAGATTTCTACCGGAGAACGCCAATTTTTCTGTCATGCATTCACGTAACCAGGTTTCTGAAGTTTGAAGTTTGTACATGACAAAGGACGCAGACAGAGGAAGCAGTGGAGTGGAGTGGGTGGATGAAAGGAGAGATCATTACATGGAGCGATGCCTCCTTGTGTTTAAACAAGTCTTCCCAAAGTCCAACTAAAACTGAAACTAACACAAAGCGGCCCCTAGAAGTCTAAATCGAAGTTGGTTTCCACTGTGAATTTATTAAACTCAAAGAGCTTGTGCTGTGAAAGGAGCTCTGTTTTGCCTGCCTTTTCTTCTTTCTCTCACTCGGCTGCCAATCAGCTCAAAAAAAGAAAAAAGAAAAAACAGCCAGGAAGCAGAATCTTTTGTCACTATAAAGTTAAAATCTGTGAGCTATGTTTCCTGAAGTCATTCATACAGTATCTAAGCTCAATTGAACAGGTGCGTGTTTAATTATTTTATATTGTGTGCCGAAGAGTAGAAATCTCACTTTTTTCATGGTTATTTAACATTGATAATTTCCATAGAAATAATAAATTTACCGACATTTCCCATTTGTTCTGTAATTCCAGGATAGAAGTTCGAGTAAAGTATAAACCTCCAGTAAAGAACAATCTTCTTTCCTTGTACTGAGATGAGCTACTAATAGGTCGCGTAGACATCCAATAAATGAGCAGAGATAGGCTACAACTTCAATCTGCAAACAGTGATTAAAAAAGGCACCTGGATATCTCTGAAGCTGACTAAGTAGAATAAATTTTCTCACAAACCAAACTTTCTGTTTATTAAACACTGAGGCTTTATTGTGGTGTGTGGTGTAGATCACCTTGGGTTGCTCCTCTACGGCAGAGCCTTGGTACTTCTTCATCCTGTCAAACACTGAGCTATCAGCACAACCTCCCTCTGGGCCGTACTTGTGCGGGTAGTCTGAGTAAGAGAGACAGACACAACACTGTTAGGATTATGGGAGACAATGTTAGCTACTTAACCCCCTGAGTCACTCTATTTCTGGCACTATTCATGATCAGCTAATGGATGTACTTACACGCCACTTGAGCCTAGCTTGGCTGTGTGAGCTGTTACTTTCCTGTTGCTCTCATTAGCGATTCCTCTCACATTCCTGTTTAATTTGCCCCTCAGCCACATACTATATGTACACAGATGATTTGCAATTACAGGCTGCCAGTGTAGTGAAGTGTACTCGGTGTTCACTATCAGTACCAACATTGTAAAGACTGCTTAAATGAGCCAGTAGCCCCAGAGAAAGATCATGTTACTCAGCTAATGAGCACCCCGGGTATCTCCGTTCCCTGGGGGATGATCACACCAGTCAGCCTCCATCGGCTCAGCTGCCCTAACCTTGCACTTTCTTGATCACACATTTACATATGTGTGCATTAGTGATCACAAGGAAATCATTTGTGTTTCTGAAGTTGCAAAGGGACTCACGTATGTCGTCTTCGTGGTAGATGACAGAGTGGAAGGGCACGTCTTTGCCCTCAAGGTATCTCTCAGCAGGCTCAACGTAGTAGGTACCATGGTAGCTCTGAATGAAGCCTTCAAACTTACCATCCACAATGGAGCCATGAGTCAAGGTACCTTTCTCGCCTGGGAATCCGAATTACAAAAGTACGGGTGTCAGAGAATTCACACAAGACCAAAAACAAAATAAGAAAAAAAAAATACACGGGGCTGCATTACTGCTTTCATTATTGAGAAATACACTGAAACAAATTACTTAAATAAGAAGGACAGTCTCACCGTAGATTTCTCCGGTGTAGATGTGAGAGGTATCATATGGAATCCTATCTCCTGAAACATCCACCTTAAGGTCTTGGGCAAACAAGGTGGTATCTCTCTTCATTCGTAAATTAAAATGCCTGAAATCAAAGAAATCAAACTATAAGCAATACAAAAACAATACAAAAACAAACACATTGATCTCATTGTACATGTTGCAGTATCTATATAGCAAGAGGTTTCCCCATACCTTTTCACCTGATTTATTCATGCCACACAGTGTGTGCCTATGGATTTGAGTGTGTATCTGAATTTGGTCTCACTTTGGGCAATATAAGCAATATTCATCCGATGTTTCAGAATTTACATGGAAACAAAGATGATATAGTAAATCTACTCAGTGTTCTTATTGTTCTTTACTGCAAAAAAACAGGGACTTTATAAACTTTAGATCTGACACATATGGAGAAACCTAACATGATGGTGACACACAAATCTCCTGCATGTGTATAGTATCTATTCAATCACAGCTGTTTTCTGCTATGACTTTGTCTCAGGAGGAAAAGGTAAAGTCTACACTGGCTATTTCAGACATAATCTGCTTTCACACAAGCACTGGAATCCTGAACTTCTCCAGACTTTACCCTGGTGGGCTGCATGTGAGAACGAAAATGTCAGTCACCTCTGAGAAAACATGGACTTCATCCTGCGAGCTTCCTAGTACGAAGTCCGCGTAATGTTCATGTGAGCCCATGTGTGAATACAGCAGGTAATTGTCCAGAGGATTCACCAGGAGCGAGTGGGTGTTTCCTTTTAGTCTATCTGTTCAGCACAACACCAGAAAGTATAGGAGATAAAAACCATTCTTTCTGTTGTTGGATTGCGCGTATCTCCTTCAGGAAACCGGAGTTATGTACATAACGTGTTATTTTTAATCATGTGAGGGGCTCTACTTCAATGTGCTGCAAATAAAACACAATTGATTTCCATACTTTTTTTGTCACATTGTTTCTCCTGCATGTCACCCGGACTTTCCCCTGCTGTGTGCTGCATGTGTGAACGCACAACTCCGCACAATGTCCGGACCTGATTCTCCAGACATAGTCCGGTGTGCATATGTGAAAATGGCTATATTTAGATATTTCCTTCACAACAGGAAAAGGGAAGGTGGATAGTGTGTTGCAAATTAAAGTTAAGAACCTGTGTCTACAGCTTTGTCATGAATTCAAAAAGAAAATTCATTCCGTGTGCTTATATACACAGCTCTTATAGTTCTCTTCCTTATTAAGCAGCACCAGAGCTTGGAAACAGGAGGCCCTGCTACAAGCAGGACGATCAACAGCCTTTGCCAAGCTTCTAGCCAGATGGTCTTGACTCGAGTCTGTAGACATTTTCTACCAAACAATACCACTTCTTCAAAAATAATGGATAAATAACAGTGTCAAGGACTGTTTGTAGTTATATTTGTAGCATACAGTACATCTTTTATACATTGAAAGAGCTCCCACCCAGGTATCATGTGTACAGAAACCCAGCAGAAATACCAAATCCATCATAGGACTAATCAACATTTGTACAGTTTCTAATTCACCAACCCCAAAAATCAGCACACACAGTCCTAATAACTGCTTGCCTGCTTATGCAAAGCAATAGAAAATCCTCATAATTTAAAAGGTCTAGGCAACCCCTGGTATTATATCCATTGTCAAAATAATGCCAATCAATTGTTTTAGTTTAATAGAGACCATAGAAACTGCCTTTTAAAAAAAGATTTTAAATCTCTCCTTACCACAGAGCTAATGTGATGCCCTTAACCAGGCGATTTCATAAATCTTTACTCATAAACAATGTGAAAATATGGGATGAGCTTTGCAAATAAACACACAGGCAAATAAAGAGATGGATGAGGACACATAAAAACAGATAAAAACAAACCTTCCCTTAAGCTCACTATCTGGAAAAACTGACAAACCTTCCATGGGCATGAAATTCAAAATGCAGAAACTTGTCTTCGTGAGACAGCGCCCTCTTGGCCCTCTGATGTTTGCTGTGCACAAGCTCTGTGTCATAGGAGAGGCCTTCATAGTGATGGATGTACTTGTTCAGCGGATTTCTGTAGTGTCCTGTAAAGAACAGAGGAACCATTGTTTTCAACAAAAACAAGGAAAATAATGAAATGTTCCAAAATACATATGTTTATGGAATCTAAGGGATTGACAACACTGCTGTCCCAGGTGTGTGGATACAATACAATACTGTCATTCATTCAAGTACAGTTGCAAAAAAATAAAACGGCACTCTGCAATTTCCTGGTTTCTGCATAACTTGGTCATGAAATGTGATCTTATCTTCAGTCATGATCTTTTGCGTCTCAGAAGCCATTCCTTAGTAGATTTACTTGATGTTTAGAGTCATTGTCCAGCTGCATCACCCAGCTTCTCCTAAGCTTCAGCTTGCAGACAGCCACCCTGACTTTAACCTGTAGGATACCTTGATAAACGTAGGAATTCATTTTCCCCTTGACAATGGCAAGCTGCCCAGGCTCAGAGGCAGCAAAGGAGCACCAAATCATGATTCTCTCTCCACTGTACTTCACTGTTGGGATGATGTTGTCATGTTGGTTTGCAGTTCTCTTTTTCACTCCATACAGAGTGCTGTGCGTTCTTCCCAAACAATAAGATATGGCACAGCCCTACTGGACACCCACTTCTATGGTGAGTGGCCACAGAACCAAAAGAAACTCCATTTACAGACGATTTGTCTAACTGTGGACTGGTGGATATCTAATATTTCATAAATGTTACACTGCTGCCCCTGAACTTTGCTATTTTGTCTCACTGTGTACTTGCATATGGCTGAGATGAGAATAAAATTCAAGACCTTTGACCTTCCTTCTTTTTTCCAGCTACATGCAAATCAGCAACTCTTGAGTGTAGGTGTTCTGAGATCTCTTTTTCTGTGTGGAATAGCTCACATCAGCTGATGCTGCTAGTGAATAGTTGTTGTAGTTCTAAACCACACCTCTATTCTTGTTTCATTGATTGGACTCCAGGTTTGCTAACACTTGACTTCAGTTGACGTTTAGTGACCTCATCCCAAAAGACATTGTCTAGATCTAATCCACAGTTACAGGAAGTGCTTACTTGAGGTAATGCTGCAAAAGGTGTTTTAACCAATTATTAAACCACCGTTGCCATTACGTTTTCCACTATCACTCGCAATTTTTAATTTATGCAAACAGTGCCATAAGCATAAGGAATGCACACACATGTATGAACGTATTACAGAGAAATCAAAGAACATGGAAAGGTGAGATAAAACATGCGTTTGAAGCCAAAGCATACAGAACTAACATCCAAGTTGATAAGTTTCTAACATCCTTGGCACCACAGTATATGCATAACATTGACTATTCTTAGCAGATGGCAGGCTTGTTTTGAATGGTATGTGTTAGGATAAATTAGGTTCCCAAAAATGACTGATCAGGCAAACATTTGACAGGTGGGATTAAAATGATGGAAGCTGACAGCAAACCAGTATGGTCTGTGTTTTCAAATTCAGCTAAATCTATTTAAGTCAAATGGATGCCAGTTTTGGAGCTGTGCTCAACAACAGCCCCCAGCGTCTCAGCATAATTATTTCGCCACCAGAAGAGTGGGTGGTGGGCTCGAAGGAAAAAAGATTCTCAAGCACCTCCAACCATTTCACCAACTGCTTCACACTCAAAAGGAGTCTGACAAACTGCATTTCAAATGACAAAGCAGTCGTTTTGTTTAGGCCATTTAAACCCTTCTGAAAGTTACTTCTATTTAAATATTTGCCCCATGACATAAACCAAAATCATGTATTTTCTGTAGCTACAAAATATGTAATTAGTTTTCTCTGGCAGGTAATTACACCTGACTAGTGAACCATAAATTACAGGATTCAGTGTTAACTATATAACAAAGATGGGTAAGTAGACCAAGCTTCAGCTAGTTCTCCGTTCATGTGCATTATGAAATATTTAGGTGCTAACATTAAATTTTTCATTGAGGTGACTATGAGCAGTGAAGGCCATGGCTATTCTGAAATACCTTAAATTCATAAGTCCTACAACCAATAGACAAAACACAGAACAAGTACAAGAATTCCTACATTTATGTGATCACAAAAACATTCAAAAACCTCCACAGACCACAAAGAAAATGATGAAATGATATGAAGCACAGTCATATACATGTTTTGCTGTTAATTTCACACACGAAATGACCCAGTTGTGTGTGAGAATTGTAGCTGATCCTTCTAACAGTTTGATATGGGATCCAGATTGAGATGAAACATCACGTTACACGAAAAGCAAATGATCAACAGTGTAAATGCAAGTGACTGACATTTATTTTTAAAACAGAAAA
Source organism: Sandelia bainsii (assembly GCA_032362345.1). Taxonomy (NCBI): domain Eukaryota; kingdom Metazoa; phylum Chordata; class Actinopteri; order Anabantiformes; family Anabantidae; genus Sandelia; species Sandelia bainsii. Next base: position 16,243,226 of record JAUMHL010000027.1, read on the forward strand.
TCCAAAGTTACTGCGGCTAATGCTATAACTTAAATTTTAACACACAGCACTGACCAGTGACAACACAGAAAATAAGATTATGGAAGCCAACCTCAAACTTGTGTCATGTAATTTGTAAACGCCTGTCTGATCCATTTAACATTATGTCAGTGTCTAAACATAGTATTTCTGACAAAGTCGTTACCGTTAGCGGCTAAACTGTTGGCTAGCGCAGAGCTAACGGTCCGTTATCGGAGTCGGTATCACCATCTTCTCATAACAATGGCTGTCGCCGCTATTGGAACCATAACAACAAAACCGACACAAGCCTGACAATAAAAACAGTGACAACACACGGAAATAACTCAGCAACATCGCTTTATTTCACCCAGCAGCACGAATCAACGTCAGCTTTGACGCTATGTAGCATTTGTTAGCTAGAAGTAAAACGGTAAAAAAGGGTGCAGTCCTCTTCATAACAAGCAGGCCCTGCTGATCCCTCCTGTTAGCATCCAGGCTATCTGCCTTTCTGCTCCTCTCAGCCGCCGCTTCCTGCATTCAACACAACTTGCAAGGTTTTCTCTGTAAAAACAAAAAAAAGCCTCACTCACCTTGGGTGTAGCTTAGTAAAGACACGAAGAGGAAAAGTTTAAGAAGCATATCTGACAAATCCATTGTTAGAGCATTGATTCCGTTTTCACTTTATTGTCCTACTTAGACAGGCGCAGACGCCCTGTGTGTTTATTGCAGCTTCCTCTCATCGCCTCCTCTCTCTCCTGCGCCCTGACGTCAGACGCAGGACAGCCTGGCATCCCTTCCCCCCCCGAAACGTGTCCATGATCCAGGCCTGCATACATTACTGCGCCTGGGTGCAATTCATCTCCACCACCATTACTGACACGTTCAAAATGAAGAAAACAGAGCTGTCTATTGATAGTTCAGATACCACACGATTTTTATGCATTTATTCAAATAGTGTACTTAAAGAATAAGGCCTGTGATTTTCTATATTTTTGTTGCTGTCAACAAATCCTATAAAAAAAAGGGCTAAAACCAACCATGAATTGCTTATTTGGCTGATTCATCTGAGCCGTACACCTCGCTGTATTATGAACACTCAACTGTTGTTCTAAATAAACACGAGTGAGTCACACTAGGTGAAATGTCTCTTCCTCAAGGGAAATGACCACAAACCCTAGTATTTTTTTCAAATAAACAGCTCCAAAGGCTAGGAATGACCATCACTGTTTATAGTCTCTGAAATAGATTTTTGCATGAAAGTGTTAAATGGTTTGTGGCTCTCTGATGTGTTTTTAATAGTTTTTAAACAACAGAGCTCTAATGCGCAGACAAATTAGCTAAAACAAGGTTCTGTAGAGAACAGTCACAATTAATTGTTAGTTTTAGTCTTTTTATGGAATTTCTTGAAAATAACAAAAAATCCCGGCCTTATCCTTTAATGAACGACTTCACTGGAAAAGCAGAGCAGAACTGATCACCTTTGCTCTACACATTCAGGATATAGGAAGCTCCAGGTTATGCAGCTAAGTACCTGCAGTTAAAAAGAGCTATTAGACTGAGTCCTCCAGATGAAAACTATCACAACTGAAAAGCTCCCCCAGATGATGTAATCTGGATTTTTTCAGTTCAGGATTTTCAGGTGGAAACAGAAAGTTGCCTTTTAAGTACTTAGTAGTTTAAGTTCACTAGTTGCTTAGTATCGACTTAGGTACCAGTTTATGCTTTTTTATACTTCTGCATCACTAAACGTCAGAAAGAAACACAGTACCGTTTACCTCACATTTATGAAATAGTTGCTTTAATTTTAAGCATTACTAATCTATAAAATATTATTGTGAAATAAAGGCCCTGCATAAATGCTTTCAGTTGTGTAGCCGATTAACCTGCTCAGGTTGTCAAAGCCCAGTTAGGATTTAATGTACATCAAGATTTACACCATGTACTAATACCAATGATAAAACTGAAACTTGTCAAACAAAACTAACAGGAATGCACCCTCAAGTCTCTTAATATATGTTTTATTTTGTTATATAAGATTATAACTAATCATAAATTATTATTAAGAAAAATATGTAAGACATTGAGGGCTCCACAAGTCAACATCCTGATGGGGATGATTCTGCATGAGTACTTTAAATACACTGATAATACTTTTACACTCATTAAATGTGAGTTGTTGTTGCTTGGCAACTGAAGATCATGAGAATAGTGTTGCCAAAGAAAAGGAAACACCAGCTTTGTGAGGTTGTTGGATCCAATTCCTGTTATGCTATTTCTGAATCCTGGCGGTTCTCACCGATGATCGTCTCATGATGCACCTCTTCCTGTCAAAGGCAGAGGTTTCCTTGATGATAATACCACATGTCATGAGGCACACTCTATGCCACAATGGTTCCCATTTTCAAATAGGATTATTGAGATGTATAGAAAATAAATGCTGTTTTTAGAGATAAACATCAACATCTCATCTGATGATCAAAATCAGAAAAAGCACACAAATATTTTTTTTCTGAATCCATAAGCTGATGTTTCCATTTTGACCACACTAATTATTGATTAATTAGCAGCAAAGTGTCATCAGTCAGTTCTTCTGTGCATGTTTATTCCAGACGGGCTCCTCTGGCTCCACTGGCTGCCACATGACACACCTCCACATCAGCCCCCAGTTTCTGCAGCTCATCCAGCCAGATCTGTTGCTTCTGGGACAGACGGTCATTGGGCCCCTTCACTTCCACCAGCTACAACAAAGCATCACAGGTCAGTGCACATGCAGTATAAGCCATGCAACTAGACTTACAATAGTCAAATAATACAGAGTGTATCAAGTGTATCAAATACAAACAGCTAGAATGTGGTGTGATCTCACCTTGTAGGTTTTGTCTGAGGTGTTCCACACCACAAGATCAGGCAAACCTCCACGGCAGTGTCTGTAGTCTTTTGACATTCGTGCTATTACTCCTCCTAAGAAGGCTCCGCCCATGCATGACAGAAGAGACTGCAAATATCCATATATTTAAGTGGTTATATTAGTAACATGTTAGTAAAATAATAGTAACATGTAGACAAACACCTGGGTCTTCTTATTTATTTTTGCATATCAAAACTGCATGATGACAACACAGAACGTGAGGAGCAAGTAATCATCTGTAATATTTATATAATCTATAATACAATATATATTTGCAAGAGTGACAGTAAATACCTGTGCCTGTTGAAGGGATGAGAAACGTTCCCAATTTACCAGCGAACACACTTTACCCTTCTGGGAGGTCCAAATATCCTCCAACACACTATGTAGTGTTTCCACAGATGCCTCACTAATTAGCTGAACCCGAGAATCTACTGCCTCTTTTCTATTCTCATAGAAACAGTCAGTGTAAAGATCAAGTGGACATGTCTGTGAGGGGAAACAAACATAAGTTAAAGTTATATAGATGGAAGGATATACCTAGATACCTTATATAGAATTTACTTTACCTGATATAGGTTTCGGAAAACATCAGGGATGCTCTCCATAAAAATGATATCCCACAGCAGAAGAGCAAACAATGTAGAGAACGTTGAGCCCTCTCCATGGATCCCTGTTACATTGGTAATTACAGTATATTGTTACTGTGATCAGAGAATATCTAAATATTTTTCTTTTTAAATAGGAGAGGAAAAGTTGTTTACCTTGGTCAAAACCTTGTTGGCGATAATGTGCTAGAGACAGCTCTTCCACAGAGCATATCACAGTGGCTTCTGCACTCTCTTCCCCATTTCCACTGGCTGGTAAAAGAAACATAGATTTCCCCATGCCTCCCTCATGAGGAAACAGCTGTCCTCGGATTGTCACCTACAGACAAAAGTACATGAAAAACAATTTAATTTCATACACCCAGCAAGTAGTACAAATATGTTTTGCCACGATGTTGTGCAAAACCCACATGTTTTACATCTTGGATGTGAATACTGGGCAAGTCTTTGAGTTGAAGGCGGTACTTCTTGAAACTAGCAGACTCTTTCATCCTAACAGCTCTCTGATACAGAGAGAGTTTATGCCCCGTCCGAACCAGAGTGTCTGACAGCCCATCTCTGATTGCACAAATAGCCTAGGAGCAATGGGAAAAGACAACAACAAACAGTCCAACAAATGAAAGCACAACATCTATAACTGAGCAAAGTGTCACACAAAGAGATGAGAATGTCTCTGAGAAGCTGAATTGAGCCACAGGTATTAATGCTCACTTGTTCAGGTTTTTTGAGGTGCTGGTGAAGGTTTAGGGCCAGTCGATCCCACCATCGCCCTCGGCTGTCAGGACAGTAAACAGACTGTGACAGTAAGGACCGCAGCTCCTCTACTGCTTCCTTTAACGCAAAAGTAGACAGATGACATCTTTAAATATTACTTTTAATTGAATAAATACTTAAATCTGTGTGAGACTGTGAGTGAATAAGGTCACAAAACCTCATATTGACGTAACCTCTGCAAGACCTCCACTCCTCTGGATACGATACGAGTGTAAGCCCATCCTATAGTGAAGCTCCGCAGGAAAACAGGCAACGCTTCCTGGTGACTATCCAACATAATGTAAACATCAAACAATCACAAGCCTCTACAGACTGTATTTTAGACAGAAGCAAATAAATAAACTGATGTGCTAACCACCTGAAGTCATGGTTTTTCCGCAGCTCTTGCCAGGCACTTTTGGCAGCAGTATAAAGCTCCAGAGCCTCTTCCCACTGACCTGCCTGCATAGCTGAGATTACCTCTTGCAGGGCTCGCATGGATGCTTCATATCTGGTGTGATGGATGGAGTAATGAGTATTTATTCCCACCTATCCTCCTTACATAAAATACAATAATTCCAATTCAATTATTTTGGCAGGCCATCACCTGATCAGATCCTCTCTGTTCTGGAACACCTTGGCTACACGATTCACTGTGTAGTTTGGGAAGGCCAGACGCCCCGAGTTGACAAGCAGGATGGTATAAAGTTGGCTCTGTCCACCTGCAGCCATCTCCTCCTCATCCACAGTGTCCGTAAGAGAAAAGAGTAAAAGGATGCGAGAGAAGACAGCCCGAGGACCACGACACAGACGCACACAAGAACCTGCAAGCTGCTTTGCCCTTTAAAGTTAGAGAGGACAGTGGTGAGATTTTTGCTGCAATGCTAGTACAGTAAATGAACACAATGTATTTGAGCATGTCACCTCTTGAGGATGACAGCCCTAATGTTGTTTTGAGCAGGGGCCAGAGAGAAGAGGGACTTTTGCCTGCTGAGACGAAGGAGTCCATTCACTAGTTGCTGTTTCTGAGTCACAGAATTGCCCAAGTGGAAGGTCTTTGCTAGAGTTTTGACTTCAGGGGCAGGCAAGAGATCCAGAGCCTCCTCTAGGTCCTCAAGATCATTCTCTTTGAGATGCAAAATCAAAACAGGTGGGTATTAAGAGAAAGCTAAACAATGTATAATGTGTATGTTATAAATACACTACTCACAAAAAGTTAGGGATATTTGGCTTTCGGGTGAAATTTATGGAAAACGTAAAAAGTTCACAC
>JAUMHL010000027.1:16248864-16305258 GCA_032362345.1 Sandelia bainsii
TAGTGCATTTTAGGTTCATCCTGAAATTTCACCCGAAAGCCGAATATCCCTAACTTTTTGTGAGTAGTGTATATATAGGTTTCAACAAAATATTAATAAATATGTCACTGATTTAAGTGGCTTCAGATAATTCAGCCATTGATGTTGGAAAATATGTTAAACAAATGTGTTAAACATTACTGACCTGTCTGTAGAAAACCACTCTGAACCAGTTCTAGTGCAACAGGTCCCAGATCACTGCAGATCTCTCCATAATCCAGTTTATTTACTTGAAGCCACTTCAGCTTCCTCTGGAAGAGCCTCACATACAGCTTCTGCGCCATGACTTTGTGAGATAAAACACATACTGTATGAGAAATTAGGCCATATTTCATTAGCAAAGTTTTTAGTTACAAAAATTGAGTTAGTTGACTGCTGGCATACCTGAGAGCTTCTCAAAAGCATGTACAAGTGACATATCATCCTGGTTGAACAATGCTCTATCATCCTCATTTTCAAGCACAGCTTGCAGTACGGTCCTGAAGTTTTGGAGGTAATAGGGAAGCCAGAGGGGGTGAGAGCTCCCAGCAGCCTGGTCACTGGTGGTTTGCTCAGCACAAGACTCTGGCAGCAAATCACTTTTTACAACTGCAGCACTTTTCTCACATATTTCCACTGAACTCAGAGGGGCATCACAAAGACCAGATGAAGGCACCTCAGTTTTAGGATCATCCCTATCAGCTGTCTCTATTATACTTTCTGTAGACAGCATCTCCTCTGGCTCTTTGCTGCTCCCCTCATATTTTGCTTTCTTTCTGAAACCAGACACCTTTCCAGTGGAAGTTGTTTCCTTTTTCCTCTTTGCTAGTTTGGAGGAAGAAGAGTGTTTTGAGTTAACAGCTCTTTGGATAGTCTCTGATTTAAATGCTTTGTGTTCAAGATTACCTCCTTTGTCTGAACATGAATGGTCTGTTGTTAGCATCTCCCCATTGGCTTCTATCAAATCAATGACAGGACAGCTTGTCACACAATCTTTGTTGTCTTGTAAACTCTGAACCAGAACATTTTCTTTCTGTGACCTGCTCAGTGTGTCTCTCTCCGTTTCAGGATATGCTGGTACACATTTATCATCCATCTGTGTCCTCTCTGGTACCTTATGACATCTCCTCGACAACTTGGAGCGGAGATTACCTAGGTCAATTGTCCTGATCACAGTTTTATTGTCCTGAAACACTGCAGTCTCCCGCTGTGCCTGCGGAAAGTTATGTTTTTTGAAATAAGGGCTGGTTTCTTTAACCTCTGCTTCCTTTTTATGATCCAGCTCTGGGGACTTGGGAGGATTCCTTCTAGGTGACAGCTGGACGCTTGACACAACACTATTACTTGCTGAGGCTGCACTGCTGTCTCCTCTCTCAAAGTTCTGACATTGCAAATCAATGTGCTCATTGATCCTGAATCTTGGTACCAACTGGCCACACAGAGGGCAGGCCAGCTTAGATGGAGGCTGGCTGCTGAAGAACGAGGTGATTGGAGTTGTGGTGGTAGGGCTGGCAGAAATCCCAGCTTTGACGTTGCTTTTCTTTTTGCTCTTCGACAATGACAAACTTCGCCTAAGTTGGTCTTTGTTGGCTCTCTCAGTCATGACGCAGGAGGTAGGGGTTGTCGCTCGGTGAAAACGTTTTAAGGAGCACTTCTTTGCAGCATAACCTTACTCTGAGGTGAAGACAGGGTTGATAATGCTATGGCTTTGTTTAGCGAACTTAGCTCAGAGAGAAACGCTTCATTTTAAACTGTGCTGTATTTGTAGTTTTTGGTGTCCTAGACATGCTTTAGAAAACACTGAAACATCGATATATAAGACATAAAGACGGTGGTTCAAGACATAAGCTAACATACCGGTAGCAGCCTCATTCGGTAACAGAAGAGCTGTGGGATAATAACAATCCCGCTTTTCAGGCTTAACCAGTAGAGCGCAGAACAGCTTTAAGGACAAATAATCGAGCTTAACTACATTGATGTATTCTCAATAAACCAAACGCAGAAAGTTAAATGACAAAATAAGTCCTTCAAGTTGATATAATATTTATGTTTATATTGCTTTTTAATTACATTTAATTTTAATTATAATTCAAAACAGATACTACAATAATCACGTTTTTACATCCTAAATCACACCTCAGTACTGTTAAATAGAAGATATTGGCTAACTACCGTTTAAGTGCTCTCAACTAAAACAATATGAGTTATTTATTTAAGCATATGTGTGACTGTGCACTAATTTTGTCTTTCGTGTTTTATGTTGGGGAGCAGGGCAGTGAGCACATATTGGGGAGCGTATTTTTTTTTACACAGGTTCCTGGGCTGCTGTGCGGCTTTTATTCAAAAATCACCATTCCGGAGAGCAATCTGATCTGATCAGCACACGGGCATGTTACAAGAAGACCTACCGACAAGACTCATGTCGGTAAGTGCTACATACAACTATACTATATAGGTAATAGGTATATAGGTATAACTATATAGGTGGAAAAAAAATAATAGTGATAATGCATATAGGCCTATTCGGCTTGTAATAGCTGGAGACAAAGCTGGATGTGCTCCTGTGCTACAACATCAGCACATAAGCTGGTTGTCAGCATGGTGCAGTCTCGATGCTTCAAATCAAGGTCGATGTAAATTGCAGCATGATGCATTATATGATGCTTTCAGGTGGTGAAACCAACAGAGTGTATGTGGAGTGAGTCAGCTCCATCACTGCGTGCTAAATGCACAGGAAAAACCGTATATTCGATTATCTTATCGACATTTGGGCTGACGGGAATGCGGCGTCCACTTGTGGGGAAATCCGAGCATCCACAACAACCACCCCTGCAGCTGCGGCAAAAGTTCAGCGTAATAGGTTTCTAAAATGCCACCACAAACACGTCAAGGGCAGGGCAAAATGCGTGAAATCCGAAATACTGAACCCCTTATTAATTATAGCCCCAATTAAAATATCAGTTCAGCACCATGGAGAGGTCATGAGTGTGTCCGTGTGTTGCTGTGCTGATAATAATACCATAGTCTCAGCTACAACAAATCAACACTACGAACGCTTGAGGTTTATTATGTTTAGTGTGTTGACTCATATCCAAAAGCTTGAGCCCAAACACACACACACACCGCACTGTTTTTTCCAGTTCAGCCATACGCTTACTGTGCATGCTTTATGTTTAGATGAGGGTGATGATGATGACATGCTTAGACTGGGTGGGTTTCAAACCTTTGTGCTCAGTGTAACAGCTTTAATACATTCAGTGCTAATCAAGTGATTATTGCCAGACTAAGAACACTATTATCACATTTCAGGGAGTAATTGGTTTGGTTTGGTTTGGTTTTCAAATCATGACAGAAATTAAAATGGCTCTGGGAATCTGTAAGGTCTTACTTACAAAATAATCTGAATCATTGTATTGGGCATTGTAAACGTATTTATTTATTACTGACAAATTCTCTTTGTAACATTGCTTATAATATCCTCCCTTTTTATCTCTTTGTTATATGTTGCTGCTCCTGATTTTCTTAAATAATCATGTGATTTATAAAATGTTTGAAAGTAGGTAAAATAAGGTTATAATAAATCTCCTCACATTTGTGAAAAGCCTAAGATGAAAACTTCTAATTACTTTTTTTATCAGACCAAAGGTCAAAATTATTCAAATGACTTTTAAAAACTAAGAAAATAAATATTCAAATTGAACAGGCTGTGATAAGTGAATTTATGGCTTTATGGCATGAAAAATGCAATTAACTGAACAAAATTACTGCAAATTATTTTTCTTAACCAACTAATAATTTAAATTATGTTAATGCAAGTAAATACATTCATTCACTTATTTTTCTCAGCTCTGTACTGTTTTTGTATTTGTACTGTATCACTATATTTTTAGTGTACTGTTGTGATTGGTAAAATGTTTTTGTTGTCGTTTGACTTTTTAAACTACTGGAAAAATCATAGAACAGGCAGAGACAAGAACTGAGAGAGTTTTGCATTCTTGTTGAACTGTGGAGTTATGTGTATGGTGTCGCATTTAATGCCATATTATGTGTTCATGTGCCAATACATGTTGTGTTGTGTTGACCCTGCTCAGATGTCAGAAGAATGATGTACTACAAACTGTTTTCCTCAGAGGACATAAGTCACGGGTCATAACTCTGTATATATCAGTTTTTTGGGGATGAGAGTAGGTGAGGGTATAGTTTACATAGAAAGAGGGAAAATGTTTTAACAGATAAAGAGATTACATACTACTGACCTGACTCTCTGAAAGTAGTTTTACAGCAGGTTTCCTGTTCTGCACAACATCAAGACAAAATTAGGGTAGACAAAACAAAGCAAGATGACAGATAACAAACAACATCAGCAGTCACAGCAGCAGTCGTAGAAAAAAGGACTGAGATGGTGCATGTGGGTGTTAGATGGTATAGAAGGATAAAAGCTCTGTACATTATTATTTCTTCAATTAGTGGCTGTTGCTCTTGAAGCAGGGATAGTTTCTGTGTGTGTTTAAAGTGTGAAACAAAGATATTTACTCTGATATAATGCTTGTGTAAGTGTGATAAAGAATGTTTGACCATATGTTATTTAAATCTGGTGCAGTGGGAAGTACTTGAGAGATGCTCTGAGAGTGTGTTGTGGGGTTTTATTGTAATAGCCTAAAAGTGAACAGAGACCTTTATGTGGCTGAAACAGAATCTTAGTGGCTCACCATCCCTGTCTTCCATGAATAATGCAAACATATTTATGGAAGAAAGGCATCACCCATGATAGTTCATTTCTACAGTACGTTAGCTCCAGCAGTGAAAACTGACATGATTCATCTACGCTTGATTATAAAAAGTACTGTTTGTTCAGTGATTTCTCTGGTAGTATGATGAAAATGGAAATATCAGGTTGTGAAGAGAATTAGTGAAGATGTTTGATGATAAGTTTGGAGAGACTATAATTAAAGTATCTCAAAATCTAATTTCCTTATCTGTTAATGTTCACAGGGTTGAGGGTAGCGGGCTTAAAGGGCCAGTTATGGCTCATGGAAAGAGACCAGGAGCCATATCCAAAATATTAGCTTCCAGCCCTTCACCGTGCCCGATTTCAGGAATCACAAAACTGAGTGAAGAAGAGCAGCAAGGTTTGGTGAAGGAGGCATTTGAGCGACCACCCTGTACCTTGAAGGATGATAACAAACATCAGCTGACTCCTTCTGTTTCTGCAAACCACTATTACATGAGTTGTGACCCTAGTCCAGAGGAAATGGAGGATACGTGCTCTGAGTATGACAACGTGGGCTCCGATGCTGAGCAGGATTATGATGAGGTGCTGCATTTGAACAGAGAGGGTGTGGTGGACATGAGGTACTACAAACAGTACTGTCCCGAGGATGGTGCATATATGAAAAATGTGGTAGGTGATAATATTAATGAGAACAGCAGTGCTGTTGACCAGGTCACTTCCAGACCTCATCGTACCACAGAAATATGTAAGGGGACACAATCTGACACTAAGCCTCACAAGATGGGGCATCGCTTTAGGTCTCATTGTGCCCCATTTGCTGGGGATGAAGTAGACAGGGAAGTGGAAAAGGCCCTACAGAATCGCTTCTTCTTCAGTGATGGAGATGAGATTGAAGAGGTTCTGGATGGGGCAAAATTTATAGAGGACTTAGAGGAGGCAGAGAACAGTGTTCAAAGACCAACTAGTCTTTATCAGGGAAATGAGGACGAAAGAATTAGAAAGGGAGGTAATGAAAGGGAAAGGGAAGATGACACTCGAGTCACAAGAAACCATACTATTCAAGGAGCCAGTAAGAAGTGTGAGTTGTCTCACGTGGGTTTAAAGGAGAAGGAGAAGCAGTGTAAAGGACGAGGGAGGAGGGGAACAGGAACGGACAGTGAGCATGTTGTTTCTGGGATCAAAGGATGCACGACCAACAGCGCTGAACAGCGTCCAAAGATTTTGTCAAAGGACTGCAAAAAGGTGGCTGTTCAGACCAAAGCCAGATCTGGTTCCAGAAAGCAACATCCTCCTCCACCACCCTGCCATTCCCATTCTCAGTCACCTGCTGACACCCAGAAGTCCCAGCCTCGTAGAGAGAACCCTCCTGTTCCCAAATCTAGTCCCTCTTCTGCTAACAGCCAGGAAAATGAACCCAGCATTATCAACCCATCCCTGGCTGCTCATCATACACCAGAACAACTAAGGGATTCTCCTGAGGAGAGCCAGAGACGACCTGAGAAACCCAAGCAGGTAACCTCTGAAAACTCAATAGGTCTTCGTCAGATCCCGTCCCCCGTGGCATGCGTTTGTTATTTCTTGTGTCCAATCCACCATCAGTGTGTCCCAGAATGAATTAAGTAAGATTTTAATTACATCCTTTGCCACAAATAGCATTGTCGCCTTTCCCCATGGGATTATCCTCTATGCAGGACAACAACAAACATTTAAAACAAGATTTTTAAGTTGATTGATCTTTGTGTACAGCAGAGTGAGAAGCCAAGCACAGCTGTGATGCCTGAGGATGTGCCAGAGGAGCTGAGGAGGCCTCAGTATGCAGAGCCCATCCCGGTAGAGGAGACCAACACACCCAAGGTGATTACAGCAAGATATATGAATCATCAATGATATTGTTCTCTTTTTCATAATTTCTCATTTCATTTTTAATCATGGCACCAACATTTGCAAGTATTGTATACAAGTCACAATATTTACTGTTATCACTGATATGGCTGATATGCGTAAATATTACTACCATCAAAACATTTGCCCTTAAAGTCGAACTAACATATTAACTTATTTTAAAGAAAACACAGGAAGCTGCTACTTTTCCCAGCTTTGAGGATGGTAATTATTTTATATTTATATGTAACAGTTTTCATAATTCAACTATGAAGCAGTAGAGGAAGAGACTTTTGTTTTGCTGCATAGTCCCAGGTCCCTGTGAGCCAGAAGACCTCATTGATGGGATCATCTTTGCTGCAAACTATCTTGGCTGCACTCAGGTCTTGTCTGATAAAAATCCATCCAAGACCGTTCGCATGTCTCAGGCCCATGAAGCTGTCAGTCATATAAAGGTAATGTACCGGTTGTTAACGTGTGATGCTTTGGTTTATATTTCAACCTATCATATGCTTTGGCTATCAAACGACACTAGCTCTCCCAAAGAGCTGTTTAGTGTGGTTTTTAATAAATTTATGGGATGTTAGGTGTGTAGATTTACTAGTGTTAGCAGATGACCTATTTGTGAAGGGTCATCTGTGCAGTAGATTTATTCTTACCATATGGTGGAGCTGTTTCATGCCTTTTGCTCACCTCTCTGTGACTATGTTTAATGACCTGATAGTTTGCAATGTGAGATTTAAGTTCAGAAATCTGAAATGTCTGATCAGAACAATGTGTTATTTCCAAGAGCCAAGACGAAGACTCTCAAATGATGACAGAAGTGGACCTGTTTATCTCTACAAAAGCTGTCAAAGTGCTGAATGCTGACACACAGGTTAGTAACTAGTTCTTTGTGTGATGACTCTATTTTCAGACATAATGAGCAATGAGTGTTATTTTTTCTGCCCCACATAGGAGACAATGATGGACAGCGCCTTGCGTACTATCTCCTATATTGCTGACATTGGCAGTATTGTGGTTCTGATGGCACGAAGGCGTATGTCTCAGGCTTCATCAGAGGATTTCACTGAATCTCCAGACTCAACAAGTGATGGAAAGAGTCAGTACAGGATGATCTGCTATGTCTTTGAGTCAGAGGATGTAAGTGTCTGCTGCTAAGAATACTATGTTTTCGTTTGGGGTTTATACTTAAATTTCATTTTAGATATTCTTTCTGTGGTCACTTAAATCATTTTGATCTTTCTCACCTCCTTGCTGTTGTCAATTTTGGTAGTCTTTCTGCTGAGTAGTTTTCCCCAAACACTCCCCTTCCCATAGGCACAGCTCATCGCACAGTCTATAGGTCAGGCTTTCAGCGTGGCCTACAGAGAGTTCCTGCGAGCCAACGGCATCAACCCAACTGACTTGAGCCAGAAACAATACAGTGACATCATCAACTCCCAGGAAATGTACCACGATGACCTCGTCCATTTCTCAAACTCAGACAACTGTAAAGAGGTGTGACATTTTTCATTTGGCTGCAGGTGAAATGCAGACAATGACTGATGGAATTCTGTAGTAAAATCTCATAAATATAATAATTGTTGGCATGTGAAATTCAAAATGTGCTTGAAAAGGATGGGGAAATGCTTTTCTTCTGTTTCAGCTGTATGTGGAGAAACAGAAAGGGGAGAGCCTCGGTGTGGTGATTGTGGAGTCCGGCTGGGGCTCCATTCTGCCCACAGTCATTTTGGCCAGTATGCTGAACAGTGGCCCTGCAGCTCGTTCTGGAAAACTCAGTGTTGGGGACCAGATTATGTCCATTAATGACACCAGCCTCGTGGGGCTGCCACTGGCCACCTGTCAGGGCATCATCAAGGTGGAGATTGTGCATTGTTGGTTTTGGTCTTTTGGTATTTCTTGTCAATAAAAAAAATGCTAAACCTTTTAAAATTACCGCAACATGAATATGATGTATTTTGGACATGTTCCAGGGTTTGAAGAATCAGGTGAAGGTAAAGCTGAGTATTGTAAGCTGTCCTCCTGTCACCACTGTTCTCATCAAGAGACCTGATCTCAAGTTCCAGCTTGGCTTCAGCGTTCAGAATGGCATTGTAAGTAAATTCTTGGTGGTAAGGAGCATGACACTAAACTTTAGTCTGAGGTGTGAAATTAATGGTTGGCATTTTCTAAAGAGCTTTTTTAAAAGAGTAATGGTTATGCTACATACTAAACTGTTGCATATAAAGTGTCTTCTTCCACAACCTCAGATCTGCAGTCTGATGCGAGGTGGCATTGCAGAGCGAGGTGGCGTCCGTGTTGGACACAGAATCATTGAAATAAATGGTCAGAGTGTTGTTGCTATGGCACATGAGAAGATCGTTCAAACCCTGTCTGTCTCTGTGGGTGAGGTAAGATCTCATCATGCCACAAGATGGTAATTTACTGCACCACACAGTCACTGAACCACACAGGTCTTTTAAAGCTATATACGGATTACATCACTTTGAGAAGGCCCAGATTATTACATACATACAGTGCGTCAGCATGCATTTACTCAATAAATACCATCAATACAAGTCCCTGGTAAAAGGAGCACCATTGAATAGTTAAATCTTTTTGCAGAAGCTAAGTAGTATGCAGTAGCAAAGCAGAAGAGAAGAAAAAAAATAAATCCATTCAAAAAAACAAGCTCAGGTCTATTAATTAAAGTAAATATCTGTATCCACACAAAAATAAAAGTCTGACATTTTGGGAAATACTTATTTTTTCTGTCCTCCTTGAGTTGGATGAGAAAGTCAACATTGCTCTCACATCTGCACAGTGAATATGAACCACAAGCACCTCTACAGCACATTAAACTTTTATTCCTGCTTGTTAAGAACTAGACTAGCTGTTTTCTCCTGTTTCCAGTCTTTCCAGCTGTCTGTTGTAGATTTTGATTTATCAGAGCAATCTTCTCAACTTCCGAAATATTGAACTAAGTCTGCTTGGCCATAACCATTCTTGGTCTGCACCACTTTTCACCAGCTATTAACATACCTTGAATTTGTTTGTTTGTGTGTGATTTCTCCCAATGCATATCTCCATTAAAGCTGTAAAGCTTATTATTTGTCGGTTATAAATCCAAGGTCTCCTCAGACTCTCTAGTGGTACAGAGTGAAGTAAATTAGGCCTGGATTCATGGGCTTTTAAATGGGCTTTTAAGTTGACAGTGTAATCATCCACTCTCCTCTCATCTCTGCCTCCCTGCCAGATCAACATGAAGACGATGCCTGCTGTGATGTTCAGACTGCTGACAGGACAGGAGACGCCTATCTACATATAGAGACCGTGCATGGATCAGCCCACTGTAGTTCTGTATGTCTGGATGTGTGAAGATGATGGACAGATGGCTCAGTGGGACGAGGAGAATTTATTTTTCTATCATTTTTTTTTTCGGCCTCTTGTTGCAATGCTATAAAGAAGGTTCTCATTTTCAGGTTTTATCTTGAATTACATTGTCATAATGGCCTTACAATGTGAATACTCTGTCTGTAGTACTGTATGTGCGTTTCGGGTGTTGAAGAGAAGTAGCTTTAAGGTCATGATTATTTTCTTATGAAGAGATAAATTAGTACATTTATTTTTTATTTAGTCGTTTTTATAATATGTATGGAGTTTAAAAATGTACTTCTACTGTAAATACTTGGGATTACTCAAGGACTTGCCTGGAAAGGCCATATTACTCCTACAGTATATGCATGTCATTAAGAAGAATAACTGACCAAGGATTCATTCTCAATCCAACACGATAATCTATTACAGTCAAGTATAAAAAGAAGATAAAAATATGCTGTACAAAAGCACACTATGTGTATTATGGAGACGCTGAAGGCCAAAGACACACCTACTTTTCAAACACATACATTATGGGTGATCATTACCTTTATCAGAGCGTACAAGAATGTATTAAACTAAACATTACTGAATGAATGTAATGTTAAAACACACTGAAAATACAACTTCACTGCTGAACATGCACATGCTTTGTTGTCATTTTATTAAAGTGTTACTGCAAAAAATGTTACAAACATGAGTCAATGAAAAGAAAAACAGATTACATTGGAGATTTATCATCTTAACTTTCACAGGCAGTTTCCTTTTTGGCTTTTCACATTTATTTGGATCTCAGAAAGCTGTGAAATAAGGATAATTTAACCAATGATCTATGCATACACTCTATCAACACAAAAGTAATCAAATCAAATCAAACAAGTTGAACAATGACAGACCTACTGTACAATACATAGTGATCAGTGTATATATACATTGTATGGATCCCATACATCTTTATATATTGCATTTACAACTACAGCAACAATAATGTACTTTACAAATACAGCTATTTACAGTAAAATCACTTATTTAACACAGGCACACGTCATCAGAAAATTACAACGGGTGTAGTAATCGACACTCCATATGTAACACATTCATCAAAAATATGTTCAAGTACTGGCTGGACAAAGCTCCTGAAGGAAACCTGGATGGCTTCATATATCTACCTGAAATACAGAAACAAAATTATCACAGTTTGTGAATAGCAAAGCGAAGTAGAAAGGAACATGTATTTTTGCAACATTACATGCTTTGACTGCTCTCTTAGTATCAGCTAAACTTACTGAAACTCTTTTTGTTGTCAATGATGGAACCGTCACTCCCTCAAGGAAAATTGTGTTCAGGTAGCCCTCTCCATAAGAAACGTCCTCGTCTTCACAACTGTCGACATCAACACTGAAAGCCTCTTTCACCTTCTCGGGTATCATGAAGTCAAACATCACTACGAGAATCCCAATGATGGTGCACAGCACACCTGGAAATTATTTCCATCAGTACAAATCACAACCACCTGCAGTATTTGCATGCAAGATGAAAATACTGAACATCTACAAATGAATGTACAGCTTCTCATTATTACCTGTGGCCAGTGCCAGCCAGAATGAATGGCTGTATTCCGCTTCAAAGGAGTCAGTGCCTATAGAGAAAATACACTGCGGCACATTCATGATTGTGGAGAAGGAGGCCATGGAGAAGAAGATGAATGCAGCAGTCGCCAACATCATGTACCCAGCATACAGAATGACCGGCATGGAGAATAGGATATTGGCGAGCATCCAGCAACAAAATGCAGTCCTGTGAATGTTTGCAGCCATTTTAATTTCTACTATTTTTAAACAATTTCTACTATTTTTTAACAATTAACAGCTTAAATCAACAGCATGTTAATGTAACAAGTTTGTAGTTACCAGAGAGTGGCAGAGGCATATCGTCCAGAGTATCTGTACTGAAAGATGAGACCGCATGGGCTGCTCAGGGTGAACTTTTCAGCAATATACAGGATGGGGTTGGGTAGACCCTTCTCAAGAGCTTCCTCATACTCTTCTTCGATAGTATCATGCCAGCTGAACATTTCATTGTAGTCAATGGTCTCATTGAATTGTACAACAGGATTCCCTAAAAGAGAAAGTAAATGTATGTAAGTGCAACATGAGCATGAGTGAACACGCTCATAAAATGCATATACAAGACAAACATGCCTGACATTTTCTTTCTGAAATTGAGAAGCACCACTTTAAATGTCAGACATTTCAGGAATATTTTATTAGGCTACCTAGAGAACTAAGTTACTGAAAACTTAACACTTAAAACTTTCATTAGACAGTATGACTGTATCTGCACACAACAGAAGCAATCATGACTCACCTTTCAGTGTAACGTTAATGCCGTACAGTCCAACATGCAAGCCAATCTCAGCATTAACTATCGCATTGCTGAAAGACTTGTAGGTGGCGTTAGTGGTCACTGTGGCCTCAGCCCAGTCACTAGTGAAGTTGAGAGCTGCAGAAAAAAGACATAAAGGAGGTTATGTTTATTAGGTTTATTCTGTGCTTTATTCTGTACTTTATTAAACAACAATAAGAATACAAAACTCACCCACTATCACTGCACCGATGAACAAGCTGATAATTATTCTAAACATCCAGAACAGCCTCTGAAAGGAAGGGTAAAGAGAATAAAGATTATTTCAGGGTTACAGAATATGCTGTCAAAAGCAGACACCAGTTCTGAGGTTTTGTTTTATGTCTGCAGTGAGTAATGGTTCATCTGATGGGTCACACTCACCGACTTTCCCCGTATCCCTGGAAGGATGACAAGAAGACTGACTGCTAGCACAAGGAAGAGCAGAATAACGGTTAGCAAGCTGCCACTGAAGATGAAGGAGGTCCTTTGTAGAGGGTAGAATGGGTAAATGTCATTGTAGAAAGTCATCTTAGCTCCTGATCTTACGGACGCAGCTGAGACTAGACAGCGTAACAGAGAAGACAGTGTTAGTGGCGGGGTTCTCAATTTCTTCCAGATGCAGAGATAGCAGCTCTTGTTCTTTAGTAGATAAGAGAAAAGACATTATTTCTACTATGTATCATTGCACATGATTAAGTAAAACCACGTCTGATTTATGTAGCAATGTCTAATATTGTCCAGCTATCTTCACTCCAAAGAAATACATGTCTATAATAAACAAAGACATGCAATTCTATACATCTATGTGACCACTTCAGTCAGTGTAATGTAAATGGGAACTCCTGACTTTGTTTTAATGCATTAATTACCTAGAAAAGTTTCAATATGCCTAATAAAACTAAATAAAAAACTATAGATACTAACAAAAGTAACATTTCATTAGACGTTTCTTACCTGAAAGTTGAATGATGAAGACTGAAGAAGATTGTGAAGTGTGAATGTGAAGTGTGAATCTTGAAGGACCATACACTTCTTTTATACCACAGGACCCCTTCTTGTCACAGAGGAGGAGGATGGATTGACTGGAATGCTGCAAAAGAGGTGTGATCCAGAAACGATAACCATTCCCATTTGGACAACACCAGTCACATGTAGTTTCTGATAAGTTGTGGAACACGTGTTGGCTTTAGTATTGCACTATTCCTCACCTTCACCTGTGCTCCTGCACTACATTTCAACCTCTACAATAGGTAAGACTCATCTATTTCATCTTCTCTTATAAAGTGAGTAAGTGATAAAGGAAACACGGCATTGCCTTTGGTATCAATAGTTTAGATGAAGGACCAAAGTTAACAACTTGTTTTTTATTCGTTTAATCTGACAAAAGGCGTCGGCTGTAATATTAGACTTCCTGGTTTTTCTTTCTAATCTCTCCTAGCTCTGTGTATTAACTGTAAATTAGTAAATGGTAAATACCTTCACATTGTCTTCACCTTTAAGAAGTCCTTCACTCCTGTTGGCTGTGGACTGATCTGGGGAGACTGATCTCTCGCATCAATGGATTTGCGTAAATGGGTTTGGAGTATCTGTGCTGTGGTTGGCTTGGTGCTCATCGTCAGTGAAGGTGAGTAGACATCAGTCGTACTTCATATTCACTTTACTCACCTCAGTTAACGTAGAACATGACGGTATAAAGAAATGCTGTTTAAACTCGACATATATTAAACAGATTCGAGCTGTGAAGTGACCTGGGAGGTCCCTCGCTGTGATGGCTGGTACAACAGTTTGGGATATCCCAGGCGCGGGGCAGTAGGTAAGTCACGGAGTTGCCGAAGTGTGCAGCAGCAGCAGCTGTTTTCCTACAACTCACCTGCTCACGCACCGTGTTTTGTGCTCGCGCAGGTTCACATCTTATGCGTCTCGTGCCCGCGCGTTACTGGGACGGAGTCTACCAACCTGTCCGCGAGCCAATGCTGCCAAACCCCCGCAGACTGAGCAACGTGATGACCAAAGGGCCCTCCGGCCTGCCCTCCACCCGCAACCAGACCGTATTGTCTGTGTTCTTTGGTAAATATAGTGCATTGATGTGTACTGACGTGTAAAAATGAATTTTATGTTTGCACCAACATGTCACCCTGATATTTTAACCCATATTAAAACAATTTAGGTGCAACTGAGGTGCAATCATTTAGTGTTACCTATGTGTTGAAAAACATAATATATTTACTGAGGCATATTGAACAGTTGGATTGATTGACAAACTCATTGAAAAATTACAAAACTGCAAATTACAAAATCAGACAAATATCACTGATTAAACATTATAGTGATTCATGCACCCTTTGCTTTTGCAGCAGATATTAGCTGATAACAGTAACATGCCAGCAAATCAGTTATTTTGTTTTCTGGTATGTCTATGATTGCATGTGCTCAAGTGTTGCATTTCCACCTTATCCTGTGACTTATCATAACCAACGTGAAGATATTCACTTAAATAATACAGTAGACAAAGACATTTTGAAGTAATTTATTTTTCTTGAATATTTTAGGTTATCATGTTGCCTTTGAAATTTTTGACTCAAGAACTCCTGGGTGTCCACCCGAGTTCATGCACATCCCAGTCCCAAAAGGTGACCCTATCTTTGACCCCACATCCACCGGAAATGTTCTGCTGCCCTTTCAGAGAGGACCATGGGACAAAGAGTCTGGACAGAGTCCGAGCAACCCTCGCATACAGGTGCTGATTAGTGACTCTTTTCAATATGAAATGTATGAAACAGCTGAGGCAGTTCTGGAGAAAATAGTAGTTTATATTACACTGAATACATTTCCCTTTCTTGAAGTGCAGTAATTTGAGGAAAATAAATATAACACGTGCAGATCAATTTGGTGACAGCATGGATAGATGGCAGTTCAATCTATGGCCCCTCCACGTCCTGGTCTGACTCTCTGAGAAGCTTCTCTGGAGGGCTCTTGACTTCAGGCTCTAAGTGGGACATGCCAAAACAGGGAGGAGGAAGAAATCTCATGTGGAGTGCCGCTGATCCGTCTACTGGAGAACATGGAAATGAAGATCTTTATGGTGAGAGATGTTACATTATAACAGTTTAACCTGCAAGAAACACTGTTCACAAAGAAGTGACAGTCATCGTCAGCTGTATCAGACAGTGCAGGTTATAAATATGTCAGGATGTGTTAACCGCTGAAAAACTTACTTCTGTTTTATGTCATTCAGTAAAGGAACAGTTCACTTAAAAACATGATTTCCTCCTTACAAGGAGCAGAATACATCAAATAAATAGTTAATAATGTAAAAATAACTGTTCGCTGGAGCTCAACTCAACACAGTTAATGTATGGCCATTAAATGCCCCAAACAACAGTGTCTCTTTACATGTAGAATAACACACTGGTTTAGAATGCTCCATAGCTCTGCCTCTGAATATTTTCATGTTCCTAAAATCATAATTAGCAGTGAAAGAGGTCATTATATGTGGAAACTGATGCTGTTTTTTCAGAGTTTGAGCATTGCACACTAGTAGCGACTATACGTAACAGATCTCCAAATCACGCTGAAAATATCTGTATGCACAAATTTCATTCATGGTAAGACTCAAGGTGTTTTAGTCTGTCTATGAGATTTAAATAATGTGGCAGTCAATCAATACAGCAAGATGCTGAAAACAAACAGCAAGAATTTCTTGCAAATGTTATTTGCTTTGATTAGAGTTGCATCCTCTTGACCACTGAGTCAAGCGAGAGGCCCAGCCTGACGTATGACTCTTTAATTATTGTGTAAATGGCTTGTCACATTCACCGCAGTAAATCCCTCTCTCTATAGCAAAGAGGGCACCGTGCAGGCATCACGAAACCAGTGTTTTGTTGCATAAGTTGTTAAAAGGTTATAGTTATTATCTTGGGTGTAGGTACAGGATCTTCTTCTGTTGTCACTGCTCTGTTGTCACATCTTTGAAAACAAACAGCCACATTATCATTCCATCAGTGGTCAGTCATCCATATCAATGAATGCAACAACATGTGACACTAGTGCACTAGAAACTAATAAGGTGCAGGTAACTGAGATGCTTGTTGTGGGATATTTGTGAATTTCGATGTTGTTACAGTTCTCATTCTCTATTCACTGTGTTGTAGCTATAGTGATGTTATTTTGTGTGATGGAAGGATGAATTACCTATAATTTGCGCAATCTTCTGTGTCCAGAGTTGGGAAATGCCTGGGCCAATGAGAACATGTTCACAGCAGCAGAGGGGATTATCTGGTTTCGTTACCACAATTATGTAGCCTCTAAACTGCATGAGAAACACCCAGACTGGTCGGACGAAAAGCTGTTTCAAAATGCCAGGAAGACTGTTGTGGCCACATTTCAGGTAGAAGGAAGAGTCTGCATGTAATCCTCTCACTACACGTGCTGATTTAATTTGCACTCTGGAAAGAAGGAGGTTGCATCAGCACCAGGTGGTCGTGAGTTTAGTAATGAAATTGATGGTTTTAGTTTAAGGGTAAATGCATCATCTCTTACTTGTCCTCTGCTGGAACCAACCTGAACAGCATTACTCACGCTAATTACTTTTTCTACTTCTGTTAAAATAATCACTGAGGAGAATATTACAAACAATTTGCAGCATATATTGTCACCTTATCCTAAACTGTTTAACTGTTTTAAATGTGTATTCAAACAAGCTGCATAGTAAGTACTAGTTTTTATTCCTGCTATTTTTCCAAACAGAACATTGCTCTCTACGAATGGCTACCTGGATACCTCGGAGGGAAAAAGCTTCCTCCTTATCCAGGTAAGAATCAGGCAAAGTACGTGTAGGAGCAAGTGGAGGGGAACAGGTAATGCACTGCTGACCACAAGCCGTGGTGAGGTGAACTATTGTTGGTGATGGATAGCAGGAAAATATGTGCTCCATCAGCAAAGCATCACCCTGTGTCTCCCTCTTCTGCTGATTAAGCACCCGCAGATGAAGAAAGTTAATGGGTCAGTGGTCAGATGACCCCATCACCTTTTTTGTATTTAAACTGCCTTTGTACTCCACAAAGGCAGTTTATTTCATCATTTGTATGATGATATATTGTAAGAGGTTTGCATGCACAAGGACTGTTTCCAACTCACCTTTTAGTATATCAAGATGGATGTGTCTCTCTTTCTGTTGTATGTGTAGGTTACCAGAAGTTTGTCGACCCGGGGATCTCTCCTGAGTTTCAGGTTGCTGCCATACGATTTGGTATCACTATGGCGCCACCTGGTGTTTACATGAGGTAGTGATTCCTTTTTCCTCCTTGCACTTTGTGAAAAATGATAGCACACAGGGCTTTAATTCAGTGCAACATTGCCAATGTTTTGCTGTAAAAAGTCAAACACAATCTACAAACACCCATATTGTCTGTATTTTCCCATTTTCCCCACAGAAACAGAACCTGTCATTTTCGGAAGGTTATCAATATAGATGGCAGCTTATCACCAGCAATGCGGCTTTGTAACAGCTTTTGGAAACGAGAGGTATAATCATGATTATGCTGTTGTAATCTCATAAGTGAATGAGAAGAGTCTGAATTGACTGGTGTGCTAATTTAAATATCCATCATAAATCTTTCAATTTTAACATTGTAAGTACTGTTACAGTGTTTTTCTAGATGAGTGCAGGGTACAATTTCACACTTAGTGCAATTGTTTATTCACCGAAACGGTGTAAAAGTACAGATGGAGAACAGGTCCAATCCTGCCAATTTATGGTTGGAGAAAGGAGATTTGTTATGGTGGTTGATTATGTATTTATGCATTTGTCCTTTTGTTTCAAGAAACTTAACGTGAAGAAGGGCAAGGATATAGATGACCTCGTCATGGGCATGGCTTCCCAGATTGCAGAAAGAGAAGACAATATTGTTGTGGAAGACCTAAGAGGTTTTAAATCTTTCTTATTCACTGGCTCTATCATTGTGTGCTATCATTTATTTACGTATTTATATAAGTATTTAACTTACAAATTCATGTTCTCTGCTTTAATCTGATTTATACTTTGATAGATTGCATGTATGGACCTCTAAGGTTCACTCGGTCAGATTTGGTGGCTCTCACTATACAGAGAGGAAGAGACTTTGGTCTGCAAAGTTACGCTGAGGTCAGAAAAGCTCTGGATCTGCCTCCTGTAAAGACATTTGAGGACATAAATCCGGAGCTCACCCACACCAATCCACAAGTAAAAGCTGCAGTCAGTCAGACAAAAACTTAAAATAAAGAATGATCCAATATAAAATGCGTAGAAAAGAGTAATAATTTAAACTAAAAGAATTAAACTGTCTTGTATATAGTTACTCCTCGATGTTGCAGAGCTGTATGATAGGGACATCTCAAAACTGGAACTCTTCCCTGGAGGACTGCTGGAGTCTCTTGATGGTCCAGGACCAGTTTTCTCAGCCATAATCTTCGACCAGTTTGAACGCATCAGAAATGGAGACCGCTTCTGGTTTGAGAACAAACAGAATGGGTAAACTCACCTGTAATGGATTCTCAACATACATTAGAAATAATGTAGTAGTTATTTATGCAATGTTGTGTTAACAAATGGCATCTCATCACACCGTGTTCTTCCTTTTTTGGTGTTTCACAGTTTGTTTACAGATGAAGAGATCCAAGCAATCCGCAACATGACATATTATGACGTGCTTCTTGCAGTCACAAGTGCAGAGGCCACTGATATACAAAAGAATGTGTTTTTCTGGAAGGATGGTAAAATGAAAAATATTTCTATCAACATTTGCTTCATATGCAAAAAATCAATATTTCAAAAAATAAATTAATGTTTTTTATGATTTTTTATTGGTCTTAGGTGACCCTTGTCCTCAGCCTGCACAGCTGAATGCATCAGTTCTCGCTCCCTGCACTAATGCTACCAAACTTAATTACTTTGATGGGAGCAAAGCTGGCTTTGGGATATTTATCATTGTTCTGTTCCTCTTTCCTGTTGGTGAGTATCATACTCACAAATCCATCTCCTGTTGCACTGTAATAACAGTATATTTAAACTACTCTTCAGCGGTTTGATCAGTTGTGATTATTTAACCTTCACAGTGAGCTTTCTAGTAGCCTGTATGGTGGCATATCTTCGTAAGTACAGGTACAGGAAGTTTCAGCGAAGAAGAAAAGCGGGTGACAAAACAGAGGAATCAGCTGTGGGAATAACTGGTATGACATTTTTTCGTGGCGCCCAGTGTTAGAAAGTTAATACTAATCAGGTTTTACAACTGACTCAGTGTCTGTTATTATGAAATGACTATTCGAACCTTTGTACTAAAAGTCAGTATCCATAATGTAGGTCATGCAAATATCAACACAAACCTGAGGTGATTATACAGTATGAATTTAAGTATTGACATGAGACAGATGGATACTAAAATACTCAACAATACCTTAACTCAACTAGTTGACATTAGGCTTATTATAACACTCTACTCATTCTACTTTTCCTCTCCAGCCTATGAATGGCAAGGCCATAATAAACCTCTGCATCCTGTCAGCCTGGAGGTGGATGAGAAGAAGAGGCTGCAGGTTTTTGACAGATCTGGACCTGCTCTGCGATCCCTCAGTCTAGGCAACCAGAACTACCTAGATGTTTTTCTGTCCAGCGACCGTCAGCGTAAAGCTCTGCTGCTCAAAGTACCAAAAGAGTATGACCTGGTGAGCAGCTTAAAATGGGAGGGGATGGTTTGCACCTTCAGATTTTGATTTAAACATGCAGCAAGTTGCAAGAAAAACTGTTCTTCTGCATCCTGTGTGAGCATGTACAGTCAAATTCTGTGTTCACATTGTTTGCAATTTAAGCAAGTCTGCTTACTAGCTTCTACTAATTTTTACCTCACCCGACTGATGATGCAAGCATGATTCTGTAGATGTACCTGATTTTCATCACTTTTATTTCCCTCCCATCCTCTTAAAATCCCCCTCTGACGTCCTCTGTTTGCACATCCAGGTGCTGTTTTTTGATGACGAGGGCAAACGTACAGAATTTTTTAAGTGTCTGCACCCAGGGGTGACAAACATCGAGCAGGAGATAAGAGTGAAGGAGATGAGAGAGAAGGATCTGCTGCGGGAGGCTTTAACAAGAGAGCAGAGGGCTCAGATTGTGGAAACCTTCATTCGACACGCTTTCTCCAAGGTACCATCAGCCTCTGGATGTTTGTCTCATCCTCTGCTCTATTACAGCGGCAGCAGCTTTAAGCTCAGCCACAAAATGTCGTCAAAGCTTGTTTGAGGTCAAATTAGGTCTGACCTCAAGCCAAAAGAACTAATTGTTGGTCTCAATGGTGACCTCATTTATGATGATGACCTCAGCTGACGTCAGTGATCTTACTAATGACACTCTGGTGAGATAATGTATAATGACACTGTCCGTCTGTTGAATAGGTCTTGGAAATAGAGAAGTGTGACGCTGGAGATATGAGTGGTGTTTCGCGTGAGAAAGCCAAAGAGGTTCTCCAATGCGAGCTGACAGCATCAGAGTTTGCTGATGCACTGGGCCTCAAGCCTGACTCCTTATTTGTGGACTCCATGTTCACACTAGCTGATAAAGATGGAAATGGTTACCTCTCCTTCCAAGAGTTTCTTGATGTTATGGTTATCTTTATGAAAGGTAAAACTAGTCACTCCAAAATGTTCTGTGGTTCTCCAGGCGTGCTGTCATATTGGCACCCAATACTGCACATCCTGTACACACAGTACATCATTGTGAAATTCACTAAGTTTGCAGCGACTGTCCAGCTTGTAAATGAAAATAATTTGCTGAACACATTATGAAAAGAATGAAGTATATAAATACATCAAGTAAAGAAAATGCAGATTTAGATGACATTGTGTCATCAATGTTGTACGTATTTGTCCAGG
Organism: Sandelia bainsii; assembly: GCA_032362345.1. Taxonomy (NCBI): domain Eukaryota; kingdom Metazoa; phylum Chordata; class Actinopteri; order Anabantiformes; family Anabantidae; genus Sandelia; species Sandelia bainsii. The sequence goes on from JAUMHL010000027.1 coordinate 16,270,163, forward strand.
GTCACCTGAGGAAAAATCCAAACTGATGTTCTCAATGAACGACATAGATGGAACTGGTTTCTTATCAAAAGAGGAATTTGCCCGGATGCTCAGGTTTGACCAGTTTTTTAAATGTATGAAACAAGTCTTTATTTTTTTCGCATTTGATGGTTTGTCTTCATCTCTTTCATGTGCTTCAGGTCTTTCATTGAAATCTCTAATGGTGCTCTGTCAAAGAGCCAGGCAGAAGACGCCATTAAGACCATGATGAAGGCTGCAGGCTTTGATGAAAAAGAGAAAATCTCATGGGAGGACTTTCATTACATCCTGCGGGATCATGAGAAGGATCTACAGTTTGCTCAACTCAATGTCAAAGGTTGGCAAAAGAATGGAGCTCAGAAAGATGTTTTCTTTAAATCCTCATTTCTTTGACCTTGTCTGATGAATTACTGTGTCTGCTGTGTGTGCAGGGATGGAGAAACAGGAGAAGAAGCGGCTGAGTCGAGCCCAGAGAGTGTCCTTTATCTGTCCAGCAAACAGGTAAGCGAGAGAACGGGACACACAGTATGTAATTTATCACCCAGAAAACAAATGTAACAACTGCTGCTTATTACTAAAGACAAAAATAAAGATTTGCCGTAACATTTGATTAGGTGTTTTGTTCCCAAGCTTGCAATGATTTTTGTTCATTTTTTGTTTGCAGCAACAATGCAGATGGACAGGACATACGAAGACGGAGAAAGTATGCTTCTTGTTAGATTTCTCTACTCTTGCAAATGACTTTCTTAGTGAAGAATGAGAGATACTAAGAAAGATAAGATGTCTGACAGCTTATAATGAACCACACTGATGACTATTATCATCTTACTATTGCAGCAGTAACATAGTGATTGTTGTCCTTTAGTATGTAGTAGTAGATTCCTTTTGTGGGGTATGTTTTTTGTTTTTAGTGTGGTTTGAATGGTAGAGAGCAGAACATTGAGTGAAAAAAAAGTCTAATGCATCTGAATGTTTTCAGGTTAAGCATCAAAACTCCAAACGTCTATGTGAATCCCAAGCGTGAGCAGTACATAAGAAACCCAATCCAGCAGAAGATCCAGCAGTTCAAACGCTTCATTGAGAATTATCGCCGTCATATAGTCTGCGTCATCATCGTGTACGGCATCACAGCTGGTGTGACACTTGAAAGATGTTATTGTGAGTAGAAAATTCTTCTGCTTGTTTTATTTGCTCAATTAGAGTTTGTCGTGTATTATAGAAAGCAGATTAGAGCTGATTAGAAATACTGCGTTCAGACTATGGTTTGCAGGCCGATTCTTCAGGTATCCCTGAGACTTCAGTGGTGGGCATCATTGTGTCCCGTGGTTCGGCCGCCGCCGTCTCCTTTCTGTTTCCCTACATGCTCCTCACTGTCTGTCGCAACCTCATCACATTGTGCCGAGAAACCTTCCTCAACCGATACATCCCCTTTGATGCAGCTATTGACTTCCATCGCTTCATGGCCATGACTGCCATCATCCTAGCAGGTTGGTTTAAAGTGAGAATATCACAGAAGTGGGAGCGTGTGGCACTGATTGAATTTGAGTAGCAATGTCTTCACCTGCTGTTTGTCTGTTCTTACTGTAGTTGTTCATAGTTTGGGCCATGTCGTCAACATCTACATCTTCTCCGTCAGTGACCTCAACATCCTGTCGTGTTTGTTCCCAAAAGTCTTACCTAATAATGGGTAATGTTTGAAATACCTGACTGATGTTAGTAGATATTTGTACACTTGTATATTGAGTTTTGTATTTACACTATTTTAATTTTAGGTCTGAACTTCCTCTCAAGTGGTCATGGTGGTTCTTTCAAACTGTGCCAGGTATATTAAAAGACTGGTTTTACACCTTCCACAGTACATTAACTACTTGTTATATTATGTGATAATCTGTGTTTTTGCTCTTTCTAGGGATGACTGGTGTCTTGCTTCTTTTTGTTTTTTCATTTATGTATGTTTTTGCCTCGCACTATTTCCGTCGCATCAGTTTTCGTGGATTTTGGATAACGCATTACCTCTATGTTATTGTGTACTTACTTGTAAGTACTTTTCTGACTATAAAACCACAAATGTGTTCTGCAGTCAGCTCTCATGATGGATGGATGTTCTCATGATGAAAAAGCAGAATTGCTAGTGGTATGAAACTGGTTTTATTTTCATTCCACAGACAGTTGTTCATGGCAGCTTCGCCCTCCTCCAGGAGCCCCGTTTTTATATCTATCTTATCCCTCCTGCACTGCTCTTCCTGCTGGACAAACTCATCAGCTTGAGCAGGAAAAAAGTGGAGATACCAGTGGTCAGAGCTGAGCTGCTGCCTTCAGGTAACATTTAGAGTCTTCTGGGAAACACTATGGAGTTGAAAATTGCTGTTCAGTGGCAATTGAAAACATTTCACCTTCCATCCAGAAGGCTTCTTCAGTTCTGATGATTATTTTTGGGATAACCATGAGCTGGACAATGTAGAATCTTCACAACTTTTTAAAATAAATTAATTTTCTCTGCCTCTTTTCAGTTTTGTAATTGAAATAGCATTTTTCTATTGTCTGCATTTGACTTTACGCTTCTCTTGGCTCTCCTTCCTGTAGGTGTGACACATCTGGAGTTCAAGCGACCACAGGGCTTTGTTTACCGTTCAGGCCAGTGGGTTCGCATTGCGTGCCTGATGTTGGGCACAGATGAGTACCACCCATTCACACTGACGTCAGCACCCCACGAAGAGACCCTGAGTCTGCACATCAGAGCTGTTGGGCCCTGGACCAGTCAGCTCCGTGAACTCTACACTGAAGAAAGCCTGCTTGAGCTTGGAGCCTATCCAAAGGCATGGCACAGCATTATTGTGTGTCTGTGTGTGTGTGTGAGTTTCTATTCTTGGTCTTTTTATGATACTGATAATAATTTTTTATTTCACCCTAAGCTGTACTTGGATGGCCCATTTGGTGAAGGCCATCAGGAATGGATTGACTTTGAGGTGTCTGTTCTTGTGGGAGGAGGAATTGGAGTCACTCCATTCGCTTCCATCCTCAAAGACCTGGTGTTCAAGTCGTCCGTCAAGTCCAAGATTCAGTGCAAAAAGGTGCCACCTAAAATGAAACAGCCTAGAACCTAATGTATTTTTTTCCTGTATTTATTTATACAAGAAGTTGATTCTTTAAACAAACTAATACTACCAGTTTCTGATTGTTTGAAGGTGTACTTCATCTGGGTGACACGAACACAGCGTCAGTTCGAGTGGGTGTCAGAGATCATAAGAGAGGTGGAGGAGATGGACACCCAGGAGCTGGTCTCAGTGCACACCTACATCACTCAGGTGGCTGAGAAGTTCGACCTCCGCACCACGATGCTGGTGAGAGTTACAAGTGTCACACAAAATAGGAAGTGGGACTGAAACGCTATTACATTTTTTTTAACAAACACACATTTTAATAATTTTGATACCTAGAGACATGCATTGGGTATCACATCAATAGTTTCACATCTTGGAAAATGAGCCTCTTTGTTTTCATGCAGAGAATTAGACAGGAAGATGACACTTTCATGTCTGTACAGAAAAAATGAAGCAGCAGGTTGGCAGCAGGGTAAATGAGAAGCCTGGCTCTGCCCAAGGTATCAACAACCAGTAGTGGTTTTGCAGGGGATTCTGAATCCTGTTGTCAGTCATCGGAGATAAATTAACAAGATATAACATGTTAATTTGTGAGCTTCAGAGGTGCAGGCAGGTGGAGAGACAGGTTAGTCGTTTATCCTGTTTCTGGTCTTTATGCTAAGCTAATCTATCCACATGTTGGCTCTAACTACAAATTTCACATACAGGCATTTGAGCGGTATCAATCTTTCGTGTCAACTCTTTGCAAGAAAGCAAATAACAATTTCTATAAATGTTTATGTATAATAATTGTCTGTGAACTGTTTCAACAGTATGTGTGTGAGCGCCACTTTCAGAAGGTGTGGAACCGCAGTCTCTTCACTGGTCTGCGATCTGTCACCCACTTCGGACGTCCACCCTTTGTGTCCTTTTTCAGTTCACTACAGGAAGTTCACCCTGAGGTCAGTCCTTCATCATCTACCTCATGTCTGTCTGAAACTTTGCCCAGTACGACAGCCTGTACAAAATTAATGAATTCTGTTGTTATTTCCTGTAGGTGGGTAAAATTGGTGTGTTCAGCTGTGGACCACCTGGACTGACCAAGAATGTGGAGAAAGCTTGTCAGCAGATGAACAAGAGGGATCAGGCTCACTTCATGCATCACTATGAGAACTTCTAACTGGTCCTCAGCACTGGACCAGTGTACATGGTTACAGAAGGATCCATGAGACACTTTATTCTGGAGAACACAACTAGGTGTTTACTACAGCAGTTAATAAGTAATATTTTTCCACAATCACAAACAATGTAGGATGTTTTGATTTTATGTAGAACTGAATATTAAAGTGAAAGATACTTGTTGCTAACAGATTAAATGTGACCTTGTTTTTATATCTTATATTTCTGATCATAAATATTGTTGTTACATTAATTTCAATCAGTCAAGAATAAGAAATGGGAGAACATTTTCATTCATAATTTATGTTAAATACTTTTTAATCATCATGCATCATGTGATTCTTTCATGTGCTTTTTGACTCAGATGTAACTGGACTTAGTTCTCCTTGCTTTCCAGATTGAATGCATTTGATTTTTTGTGCTTTTGTGTGAAATATCTAGAACAAATAAATAAACATTTTACAATTAGACTGGATTTGTGTCTCTAGTCATGCCACAAGGAAACATTCCCAAACCCAGAAACATTCATAGTGTTATATCTATGAGAAGAAGTGTTGGAGGAGCAAGGCTAATTAACTTGTAATGAATTTAAAGTGTATATATTTGGGGTTTAAGATCAAAATATGAATAGGAAAAAAAAGTTCAGAATGTCATCTGGTATTTACGTCTAGATATATTAAATATAACAAAACAAAACATTTTGTATCAGATCACCAACATTTGTGAAAGCAAAAGTATTGGAAGAGATATTTTAAAGTAAATAAAACCTTTTTGCGTATGGCTTGTTTGCAGTGACTGACATCATTAAATTGTTGGTATATTGAGCTGGGTTTGACCATGGACCGTCTGGTGACTGACATGGTTCCACTTTGATGAAGTCCTTGTTGAGTTGGCATTGCTTTTTTTATTATTGTCTAACTGTACAATGGCGCTCCTTCCAATTAGTTTTGATGCATTTCTCTGTAAACTGGCAGACAAAATATTTCTGGAAACCTTTGATATTCATCCTGCTGTTACTGCATCAAAAAAGAGCTAACTCAAGTAGCTATCATACAAGCCCAACCCATGACTCTACCTCCACCATGCTTCACAGATAAGCTTCTGCGGTTTGAATCATGTGCAGATCCTTTCTTCTTCCACAGTTTGTGGCTCATGTTTGTATATTTCTGCTAATTCCAACCTGGCTGCTGATGAGAGGTTTGCATCTTGTAGTATGCCATCTGTATATGCTCATACATGCATACATGCCCATGCTCATGAAGTCTTGTGATACTCTATCAAGGTTGTTTGTGATGTCACTGACAGTTGTTTTTGAGGTTTTCCTCACAGCTCTCACAATGCTTCTGTCGTCAGCCGTCGTTTTTCTTCTGTGTATGTTGCTCAGTACAACAGCGGTTTCTCTCTTTTTGTTGTGCTGCCTATGGCTGTGCAAAGAGTTTTCTCAGATTTCCAGTGGCTTGCTTTTCTCCTATAGACAGCTCTGGTTTTCTTGTTGATCTATCTTTTGTAACAACAAATACAGTCTTCACAGATAAAAACCAAAGTTACAACCAAGAGTAATCATTTAATAATTTTATATATAATAATATTATAATTGACACTTTATCAATCCCCTTGGGCAGATTCTTGGGGACAGGCAGCTGCATTTAAGGCACCGAAGGTTCAGGACACTTCGACACATGACCAGAAATTGTTAGAACCGGGAGTCAAACCACCAACCCTGAGGATTGTAGACAACTGCCCTACAAACTGAGCCACGCTCTCTGTAGAGCTATTTATTGTTTGAACAAACAATCTCACAGGCTGACCTAGTTAACAAGAAACACCAGTTACTTGCATGTTCCAATACTTCTGCTAACTTAAAATTTGGGCCATGTGATATAAAATGTGCTATGTTCTCTGTTGATATTCATATTTTTAACACAAATGTCTTCAGTGTACTTTGTGAAATATGCATTTATTAATGATAATTATTTATCAGTTAAAGCTCTCAGACATCTCACTGCAACAAACCACATTTAGCATATTCCTGTGTTTGATAGTTGTACAATACAGTGCGTGTGTGTGTGTGTGTGTGTGTGTGTCATGAATTAAAAACAGCAGTTACAGAAAGTAGCCTGCAGGCCTTTACCTTTATTTACTCAGGGAAGTTTCACTGAGAGCAAAGCTTTCTGTTTCAGCAACACCCTGCTCCTTTTCCAGTCACACCTGGCAGCTGCCCAATGCCACCACACTCTGATCTGTTGGCTACTGAGCAGATCCGCTGGAGCAGCTGCGTGTTAAAGCCTTGATCAAGAGCAGTTCAGCAGCTGTAATGAATGAGAGGCAAGCACTGCTACTCTGTTTTCCCCAACCTACTGTGCCTGTTTAGAGACTGAACTGGCAACTTTTGTTGTCACGAGGTAGAAATTAACATAAGAAAGTTATAATTATTACTTAAAACATAACTCCATCAGCATTCATCATTTCACGTCTACAACATTGTCTGACTAACGATGGATAAAAAATATCAAAATACTGAAGACTCACATTTATTTTATTTATTCATCTTTCCTGTCCAAAGCTGGCCTTTACTTTACCCATTTTGTTAGAGGTATTTAAGTTAAATTGTGTTACATTCAAATTTCAAGTTCATGTTTTTGGAGATGATAAACTCTACATTATTATAATAATACACTCATCAACAAATGTTTGTCCACTGTAAGAGACACCAAATACACTAATTTATATATACTATTATGAAATAATAACTATAAATAGCTACCATCTGTATCACCAAACAGTCATAAACACGTGATAAACAGCGGGGCAGAGGTGACATTCGCCCTATGCAGGAGTTATCTGCCTCGTTGAAACTACTACAAAATAGTAATGTGAGAAAAAAAATTTAATTTAATTAAATTTAATTAAATAAGCCCATATCATGATTTATTTGTCAGTATTTTAATGATTGTGATTTATTTCAACCTCTCTATGTGCTAAGGGTTACATGTATACACCTTTTTATAATCATAAGCCAGAGGGGGGTTCCCTGGTGTCAGAGGTGGCTCGTCAGATTCTTCTGTGGGGGCCGTTTCATCGCTGGTCTCCCTTCTGGCTCTGTACCTGCTTGACTGCTGAGTTTGGTGTCATATTTGTTTCAGTTCAGTTTAAATCTTAATTTTCCCAAGATTCAATTATTTTTGCAGCATGGCATAAAAACACAATATGGTAATAATGCTGGTTTTCTTAGACCTGAGAAAATCTGCCTGTCTGAAAAAATCTCCTGTAATCATCTTTGAACACAGCAGTAAAGTTGCTACTTGCGTAATTTCTTGATCATTTAGGTTGAATGCAGATATTAAATGTTTGTATCTGGTAAAGGACAGAGAAGAGAATTCATCATGCAGCTGTCAGGGGCCAGAAAAAATAGATTATTTGATGGGATCTGGGTTTGACTTGTAACATGTTATCTAAGCTTCAATGTTGATCTTCTTGGAAAAATGTGTATGCAGTATTATGGGAAGTACATTTATTTCCTTTTACCACATACATACTTCCATCCATCCATTTTCCTAACCGCTTGTCCTCGTAAGGGTCACGGGGGGTGCTGGAGCCTATCCCCATACTTCCTGTAAATCAAATGTAAATATTCAGCAACTGTAAATTTTGCTACTACTCAGTCTCGTTAGTAATCTCTCAATAAATCAGAATTTTTGTGTCTACTATCATCTTCACTATGTCATCTGTTACCTGTATGCTGCTGTTTTGTGCAATGACTCAACTGTCCAACTGCCATAATTATAATCTAATTTAATCCAATTGAATCCAATGAAAATATTTTGTTTTCCTTTTTGTTTTCTAAAAAATCTTGTTGCAATAACAAATCAGGTCAGGTAGGTGGTTTTGATGGCTCATAGAAGTTCTTTAATCTGAATTATACTTTCTCACATGCAATATGGTTTTCTTGTTTTTCTCTCTCGCCGTCTTCTGTGCTTCTGTTTGGTACCAATCAACAGTTTAGCACAGTCAACAATGACATAAAACAAGAATACAGTGGTTTAGTTTTGAAAGTTTTGAACATGAGACACTTTCTGTGATCCTGCTGCTTCAATCTGTTTCTTGTTTACCAATTCTTGAATAACCATAATACTTACACAAATGTTACAAGTCAAACAAAGGTTGAGGTACAAAACAGCTGACATTACCGAATGACTCAACTCAACTTCCAAGAAATAAAACCAAATTGAAATTACAGTATAAGTCAATGTGCCACTACTGAGAAAACTGATAACAGCTGTGGAGTCAAAATAAATGAAAAAGTTATTCGTCAGCTACACAATATGAGAGCAAATAGGAGAGCCTTATTTAAACAATAATAATCAAGCCTGATGTTGAACTCATGGCTATTAATATTAGAACATACTACCAGTAATCTGTTCTAATATTACTAGTCTTGATAAGCCTTTTGTTTGTTTTATCACTGAAGGAATATTTTTGGTATAACTTTAATTTGGAAATCTTGAGACAACAAAGAGATAGTATTATTTACACTGTCTGCTGGTTAAAGTACCTAACTGCACTGTACATTAGGCAATTTATTCTTGGTATATGTATGACCATGTTTGGCAAAGTCCAGCGCTGCTGAGAAGTGTTACAACAGACATGCACATGACTTTGAAGTTTACAGGCTCTATTTCCCTCCAGTCTGTGTAGACTGTCCTCTGGAGAGGAGGTCATTTCAGTTAGTGGCACCTGGAAGTTGCTTAATGTCCTCCACAATCACATTCTTCATTTACGTTCAATAATCTGTTCAATAATAATGTGTCTTCCTGATTGTCCATACTGTAAATCTACTATTTTGCTCTAACCTATGCACATGACATCTACTGTGTCTGTCCTTGAAGAGGGATTGCTCCTCAACTCCTTTTCCTCATCTGATTTGAGAGTCTAAGAACAGAAGATTACATATAATGTGCAGATTGAAAAGTGCATTGAGGAAAATTATTATTTGTGATACTGGAATATAAAAATATGAAAACATCTAAATAAAATTTGACTTGATTTTGACTTCACCAAAGAAATAATTGCTGCAACAAGTGCTTCTTTTGGTCTACTTAGTAACTTTATGGTGTGACGGGTGAAATAATCTAGGTAACTTTTATTTATGGGTAAAATAACTAGTTCTAGACAGATTATTTCTGTAACCAACAGATGTTTGAAGATGATGGAGCGTATATGCTGGGAAGAAAAGAGTCCACAGTTTAAACCTGGGACAAAATGTTTTGTCGGTTAGGTTGAACTAAAACCTGTTTGTGCCCAAACAATGTTTCTGCCCTGGTAACCAAATAAACTCTGACATCATACAGGACTTATTAGAGCCAGGAAAATCCCACAGATGAAAAATAACCAACTTCTCAGCAATATTGCTCCATAGTGTCAAGTTTGAAAGTGACGTGATGCACTGGCATTTTCCTCAGAAGGTTCTGTCCCTAAGCAGTTTCAGACAGCCTGTCTCTGGAGAGACGCTGATGAAGCTGCTGAAGATTTATTGTTGATACAAGCTGTGTCTTATCTGAAGGAGGAAACACTACCACATGTCAGTGCTTTATTAATAAGGAAAGAGGCAATATGAGAAGCCTGGTTGCAGAATTAATTAGCTTAGTCTGTAAATCTTGGAGAGAAATATTGATATCGTATTCTTTGTGTGTGTAGTCTCTCAGTGTGGGTTAGAATAACCTGCTTGTCCTGCTTATAGCTAGAACAGCGGTTGGAGGGGAGTAAGTTACAGATTTTAGTTACAGATCTAGATTTTAACTTATTGAATAGTTGAGACAGTGCAAATACCAGTACCACTTTAGAATGTCATGAATACTGGATTGTTGTATAAATATATATATATATATATTTATACATATATATAAACAATGTACTCAATACTGGTTTCTACTTGTGCTTAATGCAGGTACAGTAGAAGAAAATCAGACTACAGGAAAATACTGGGTGTCCATGGAGTAAAGTAGAAAAAAACGTTCCACTGAACCTACATTTAAGTACCAGTATAAAGTGATAAGTACAACACAGTTACACTAAAATTGTAGGCTGCATTACATGTGTCTTTCTGAACAGACTGTTCAGGGCTCGCACCCAGAAACCTCCTATGTTTTATGATAAATGGGGGAGGACCAGCATTGAATATTTCACTCATTGATCCATTATTTATCCATTAATTAGAGTAATATGTTCAATTGCCATGCTGATACAGTCCATGCCCTCAGTTATGGAGGGTGTTGCGCTGAAAGAGGCACACGGAAACGGTTGGTTGTTTCTGGGCAGCAATAACATGTAGGTTGGGAGGACTGTGCCTTTTGTGTCTTATCACCAGCCATAAGCCTATTTATCTCAGCATCTTTGGCAGTGAGATAAACAGCTGGGTGAAACGTGAGCTTTGTATGAATATGTCACTATCTTCACCCTGGACAAATGGACACTTTTTCCATTCCCAGCAGATCAAAGTTGAATGGTAGGTTATCTTGAGGGAGGAACAGGTTGTCGAAAGGCTGTTTGAGAAACCTCCTGAATTTTTTTCCATAACTCATAGATGGGAGAGGACATCTGATAAATATTTTTTTTATTCTGAGTAATCAAATTGTAAAAGTGGAAAAGTCATATTTATGAGTGCAGCCTCATCCCTGTCATGTCCTGTATGTAGACATAAGAAGATTCTTCAGAAATGAGTGAAGAATATTTACTCACATCAGGCAACAGGCTATTGGGTGCAATTGGTCTTGTGAATAAGTTATTATGGATGATACTTTGATTGTTTCTGATTCCAGAATTAAGTCAAGTTTCATGTTGAGCAACATTGTGTTTCTAATGTGTTTGTTTTGCCTTATGGTTTTGCAGAGAAACAGGTTCTCCCTTTTGTCTTAGTTTCAATGGTTGATGAACTTGTGTCTTTTTCTGGAGGCTCAAGCTCATAGTACTCTGCCCAGTCTTGTGTAGGTGTGGATGCATGTACAGTATGTGTATGTGTCTGTGTGTGTGCTTCAATTTGGGGTGTTTAAGCAGCTTGATTATGAAGCCAGGTCGTGGTTGTAGCACCTGGGCCCAGTCTTCAGAGTAGCACTCTCTCTCTTTCATCTGCTTGCTATTGCAACCTTTTTTGCTTTTGTTTGGCTTTTCTTTGCACTTCTTTAGCCACAACTAAACCTCTGTCCCTATTATCTATTTGTGTTTTTGCCAAGACATTGGTGGAGGAAATCCTTTTATTTAGATTTGTGCCAAGACCCTGAACAACATCAGACCAAACATCCTGGTTTGATGTGTCATAGGAACATCACAGTCTTTGGTTATGCTCTTTGGGCAAGCCAGTGCTCATGTCTGTGTCAGTTCCTGTGTTCAAGTCTGACAGGTGTTCATTATTATGTGGCCGAGACCAGGAAATAACTAGATGCAGTCACCATGCAGCTCAGTATCACTGGGAGTAGCAACAGTATTCAGTGCTAACTTTCAGTGCCAATTTGAGAAGCAAGTGGACTTTATTTACCAATATGGAAAGTAAAACTGGAATTGAACTTCTCTGGGGAAAGACAGATTGTGAGACATGTTTGTGCATCTTCAGAAAGACAAAAGTCCACCTGGAAGTTGGGGTGGATTGTTATTCAAGAGACCAGAGTTTGAATCATATCACATCACATTCAATTTGTGTTTTAGTGACCTACAGCACATGTAACCACACCCTATTAAGCACAATATTTCTGTAAACTGTAACTATTCAGTTTGATGCACACAGAATCTGACAAAACTGGCATGTTGTTGAACAAATAATGTAAACAAAAAATCCTCTTCATGCTGCATTCATCATATTACAGACAGAATAAAGATACATGGTTCTTATAGTTCTGTCTCATGTTAGAAGGAACATGGGTGAATAAAACAAGCACTTGACCTGACCAAAATTAGCAAATAGCCCTCAAGCTTTTGTTACACCATAACCTCTGTGAACACAGGAATCTAATATCTTGCATATTTTATGTTGTTTTGTAATCCTGCAGCTACACACAGTACATACAATCACACTTTCTTTATGTACTTAGAGATAAGGAGCTTTGGCTAAAACTGACAAAGAAGACAAATGCTATCTGTCTGTATTTGGTTTGTTTGCATGTGACATATTAGTAGCTCACTGATAGAAATGATTTGACCACAAATGAGAAAACAATGTCTTTTAGGCAACTTCAAGAATGTGTTTTACAGCCAAGTACAACTTCTGTGATTCAGCAATTCTTAAGACATTTCACTGATGCAATGATGGATTATTGATGCTGTAAATTAACACACCCACTCTCATGCAGATTACTTAGTAATTACACCATTATACTATTGTTTTTGGTCATTGTAATCATTCCTCATGTCTATACTGGCCCTGGAGTGATCCCTACAATGGAACAGATGGGGTCCACAGTCCTCGTCTCATGCAAAAAAGCAGTGTAAAATTCAGCACTCAAAGCAATAATAATGCTTCAGCAGATCAAATTAGTCAAACCAAGCGTGCATTTTACCGAAGTTACAGAAAAAATTTAGTTCTAAAAAAATAACCTTTGTTGTTATAGTTTAGTTCACATGCAGTGTCAGTGTCACATGAACATGAATTATTCATCAACATATGAGCCTATGACCATTTAGGGATACATATTTCACACTGAAATGTTCTTCTGATTACGCTCTTATTACTCTGAAGAAAAAAGCAAACCCAACATGAATATGAACAGTCTGAACAACCATCTATTAGGTTGACCTGTAAATGCATTTGTATCAGTAGACAATAAAAAATAAAACACTTTTGATACAGACTGTTTCATATATATATATATATATATATATATATATAGTATTTTTCACATTTTGCTATGCAACTGTTTTATTCCCTTCACTGTTCACATCAGTCTTTGATGGAAGGGTTGACTTGAAACACTCATAAAACTATCACCACGTAATTTACGGTAAACAGTATGAGTTACTCACTGATCAAATGGCACCCTCTTCTGGTAAAGAGGAATCCATCCTTCATCCTTTGACACAGCAGCTGGATAAAATGTGATTCAAGGTCAAGTTAGTGTGTACTACCTTATTTTATTCAGTACAGTGCATTAATCTCCCCTTTAAATGTCCTTGATCTATTTTAATATAAGTTAATGCTTCTCCTCAGTGCAGGCCTGACTTTTCAATATAATGGGTCAATGTCTATGACACAGTGTGTTAATCTTATTTTAATCAGGTTTCACATTCACAGAAATAACCAGGGACATGAGCTATTGGAGTATATTCAAGTATATTTCATTCACACAGACCTCTCATGATGGGTAAAGTCTTTATTTGTAATTGCCTGATAATGTGTAGGCCAGTCAGAATAACCCCAAATTACTCTGTAAAGTCCCCGACATAAATGATCTTAAAGGAACTAACAGAAAAAAACAACTATTGAAAAAATTATTCATTAAAGAGGCATATGATTATTAAATGACCAGTTAAATAGTTCATATTTCTGATCTGACAGGCAAAATAATGTAAAATATGTTGAGGATGTCTGCGCAGTGGTGAGCGGTTTGTATTGGTGTGCTTAAGAGTCTGGTAATCTTCTTAGTGTCTGTAAGTACCCAGCTAGAAATCAGCTACTGTCCAGATTGTCTCTTCCTGCCCCAGATAAACGGCTCAGACAACAACAAAGTGGGGCTCGAGGAAATATGTGGCATGGTCACTTCACTGGCATAAAATATGCACCTTCCTTACTTTGGGAAGTGCGTTGACAGAGCCGTGGAACAAGTTTTGGTGGGTTTCCTCAACTTAAAGATGTTTGGGAGTGGCACAAAGAAGTGGTTTGTGAAGAGGCCGAAGAAGCAGCAGCAGAGGTCTGGCAGGAGGCCATGCGCCAGGAAGAAGACGAGATGGGTAGCTAAGATCCTCAAAGAGCACAGACAAAAGATCCTGAGTGAGTTGGATGTAAACGCTGTTCTTCCCTACCTGGTGTATGATAAGGTTTTTTCTCTGGGGGAGTACAAGGAAATACAAGGACAGGACTCCAACAAGAAACGGACGGAGATATTCCTGGACCATCTGTCCTCAAAAGGGCCTGCTGCATTCTGCTCCTTCTGCTCTGTTTTGGAGGAAGTGTATCCCCACCTGCTAACCTGCTTTCTGTTGGATGGAGAAGGTAGAGCCATTAATTAGACAGTAATAACATCAATGAGTAACAAAACAAAAAAAGGTCACAGAGAGCTGTTTGTTCCTGTGTTGTCTTTGAGAAATGTTGCAGTTTGCATTACGAAGAACAAAAGACAGTTACAGCTCATCACTATATAGTAGTTTTCCACTTATTTATGTATTTTAATTCATCTTGTGTTGCATTTAATTTTCTGTGAGAAATTTAAAACAAAAAATACATATAAAGAGAAGGAAACTACTTTGCAGAAAGACATTGACTAAGATCCATCAAAAATAGCTTCTTAAATCTGGATGGCTGAGGGGATTACTGAGCTACCAGTGTTCCTAACTAGCCTCTGGCAACATATGGCGTCAACGTGTCTGTAGTCTGCAAGGCCTTGTCCATGCTGCATTACTCCAAATCAATATTCTTTACTTACATTTACATAATACTGAATACACTCAAGAAAATAACTCATTTACAGCAAAGTGAGTATCTGCTTTATCTGTGGCTAATATCGCACAATGAAGACATTATGAATCTTCCTGTTTACTCGCCCAGTCAGGGGGGAAGAAGTATAAATTAACAGTGCTAATATATTAATCTGTTCCAACAGATGGTGTCTCAGGACAAGTCAGGAAAGGGGGCCTCACTGTGCCCCCAAACAATCCAGGAGAGCAACCTCTGTGTCCCCCTCCTATGTACACTGACCCTGTGTTTGACTCCAGGTGAGAGCCATTTTGCACATCACCGAAATGTTTTTATTTTTCATTTCTGCTGGATTTTTTAATGCATTGTGAATTAAAAAATAACCCTTGAGGTATAACATTGTTTCAAACCACATTGTGGTCAAAATGGTTAAATCGAAAGCTTCTTACACCCTGAGAAGTTCATAGGTTGTAGAGTTTAGATTTATCAAAAAACACCACCACGCTTTCATTTAGATTTCAGAACTTGTTTTTAGTGGAGAGTGGTGCTCTCTTATATTCAGACACTTTTATTGTCACCCATCTGTAATTTAACTACATCGTACATAAGCAAAGGCTATTGTAGCACTGTATTCAGGTCTTAAAATTGCGATACTTAACTGTGCAACATAAACTAACATCTGCTTCATGTTTGTATATAAGAGTAAGAGTGACTGGTACAACGGTGCAGAGTCCTGTGAGTCTGCTTTGTCTCTATGTGTCAGGCTATGTGAATGCGTCATGAATGAGTGATGATGTCTTTCTGGGGGTGTGTGGACACATGGAGAGTACCCTCAGCCCTGCTAACACAAGAGGGTGAAGGGAGAGGCATGGTGCAGTTGACAGTGTGTATATATGTGTGTGTGTGTATGAGTGTTCGTGGGTGGGAGTTTGTTTGAATGTGATGCCTAAAATGACAGGACAGATAAGCTGATATGCCCCCTAGACCGTTAAGGAGGCCTCTTTAATGTATGACAGCTAAGTCAGCATGGAGACAGCAATCCCAATGGTCTGGCCCTGGGCACTGACACACACACACGCACACACACACAATCGTACAGAGACAGGCTGACAGAAACAGACCAACACACACAACACGGTACCATTGCTGCACACATATCCAGAATGATCACACAGCCTCCACAAGAGATGCAGAACGCTAACAAGGCGATGTAAGTCCTTCAAATTTTGATTTTGGAGTCATCTATTTTATTTGTACATGCAACAAAGACTGCAGCTGTATGCGATGATGTTCCATCTCATATACAGCTGCTGGTGTTAGGATAGGTGTTACAGAGAATGATTTCTGTGCCTGTTGTGTTCTTAAGGCATCCTTGAATTCCTGCATGTATATTACCTGTTATTACAGGCAGATTCAGATGCAGTGAGCAAATTAAGTGTCAAGCAAGGTTGACGGCAAATATATCTGGATAAAAAAGGGCATAATCTTTTGTTTATTCACTCTTAGGAGAAGTAGGACAGAAACCGCCTCAAGTAATGGATGCTTGGCTTCAGATTTTATGTTCCAGTATGTGTCCCTGTGTGACACAGTGAAGCATGTCTACGGTCGTGCGTGTTATAAATGTACTGTAGAAACAACCTGGGAATATCTTTCTGTGGTGAACAGTGTCTTTGCACAAAGCTGTGTGTTTTTTCACCCTTCTGCTCTGCACACTTTATCTGATGCACAGCACAGGATCAGATTGATTGTCAGCTGTGCGGGTTCAAAGAGACACTGTGTTTATTAGTTCGGCTTTTTGTGTCTGCCTCTGGTCAGTATCCCGCTGATTGAAAGTGAACGTGCAGCAGCATTTAATCACATCTCTAGGCTTCTGTCTTAAAGGGCACAAAGGACCTGTGTGTGACTGTGAGAGCAGCGCAGGAACTGATGTGAAGCTTACTGTAGGGCCATTGACTGCCATATTGTTTTCACTGAGCTGTTGTAGTTTTTCTTTTATCAACATTTGGGGCAACAATTAAACCTGAATTTGTGAATTGAAATGCTGATTTAAGTGCATTAAATGCATGATTACGCAATATTGAATAACTGGCATGTTTAAACTGTTGGCCATGTGTTAAGATTTGAGGCCTCATGTGTTTACAGTATATGAGGCTGCAGCGATGATGTAAGTCATCATACCTTCATCCATAAGTGGAGAAAATGAGATGCTGGCAGCTTGAGGAGGAGGTGGAGGAGGAGGAGAGCAGAGATTAGCTGGAGCTGTGAGGTTATGCTTCTCTGTGCTGATGACTCACCTCACAGCACATAGAGAGAAAGCACTGCGACAGCACTGAGGTGTGACTGTGTGTGTGTGTTTCATTACTCTTGTTCTTCTTGGTGCAGTACATTCATGTGAAGAGGACTTTCTCTGTGAACTTCTCTTTGTTTGGCGCAAAAGTAATAAATCACACTGTTACAGCGGTAGTGCTTCTTAGGGCTTCCGTCCAGTTTTGTCTCCTCTGGGAGCACCCTCTGAGTCCCACAAACCAGCTTTGATTTTGCTGTACAGAATAAAATGGACAGGAGATTCTAAGGACACAAGAAAGAAGGGCAGCCCCGTCTGTCCTATTTACTTGCAGAAAAAAAGTACTCTAGTGTGTTGGTAGTGCACATGTGTGCCTGTGTGAGTCTGTGTTATACAATAAAAGATGTCAGCAGTGGGTTCTCATGTGAGAAGGGTAATGATGGGGCAGGTTGTTCCCAGCCATTATTGTGGAGATGCAGGGGGGGGATGCCAATGTGAAATCAAAAGTGCTGCAGTGGAGTGTGCATGTGGAGGGTTTGCAGTGGGGTTCAGACTGCAGCACAACCACTGACCCAATGCTGTCTCAGTGCTTCCCCACTGACACACTACTACTGGTTCCCATATACTTCACCATAATCTGTGTCTATTAAAGAGAGAGTGGGAGAGAGTCCTGGGTAATGTGTCTCTGTGTGTGAGTCAGTTTCCATATCGCTGGATGACTGCCATGGCTTACATGTCCAATAATGATGATCCATGGTCTCAGTAATCAGTAGAGTTATCTTAATGGCATCCTAGTCAACAAGCAGTGGGTGTTGCTGGTTTGTTTGTTAGACCCCATATCTGCTCTTCTGATTGTGTTAGTGGTGTATTAGATGGCTGGACTCAAGAGGCTACTAACAGGCAGCAGCGCCATCACTGCCAGCATGCAGCCAAGACTCCATGTGGACGTTTTCTGTATGTGAAAACTGGAGCATAATTTTCTGTTCCTTTAATGGCCTGAAGGTTTGTCTGCTTCCAGTCATCCAGAAGTAACTAACCGCAAAAAGGGCTGTTTTACATTTCAAAACAGGCCTGGTGTTCATCTTCTGTGTATTACATTTGGCTTTGTGGCAAATGCTATAATTTCTCAAATACCTAAACCTAGTTTAATTTATAAAAGTATATAACTCCCAAAGTTATTCAATCGGACGTTGCATTTAATCTAATGTCATAGTGTATTTAAACATACACACTGTCAGTACTGCACATTAGCATAACATACTGCATGAGGAGGACACTTTCATCCATAGAGCACTACAGTGTCATGGGTGTAAACATTTTTAGCAACGTTGGCCGCTGTGGGATTTGCTCCCTCGACACTGGCACTGTCAGTGTCATGCTCAGTCTCTTTAGCTGTATGGTGGAAATCTTCTGTAGGGCACAATTGCTCAAGTTCATTTTCAGCATGTGCCTCAGTCCAATTTTTCCTAATTAACAAACCAGATAATCCCTTTATCAGATAATACTTATATCAGTTATTTTTTCTATTATGCTTTTGTATTGCTCATAACAGATAAGAATATAATAGCCACACATTTATCTGGCCTCAACAGAGCTCTTGTTTTGGTTCACATTATTGTTTAAGTCTGTCTGGTCTAGTGAGAGTGAGCAGTACACAGCAGGTGAGAAGGCGGCTCTCTCCTCTAAGACTTTAAAGTCTAGACTAATCGACTTACTCTGAAGCTTAGAAAGGCAGCAGTGTGTCAGTCTATTGACTGAAAAACAACCCACACCAGCCTCTGTTTGCTGCTAATGACAGGTGGGCACAGTCCACCGAGACAGCCGCTGTGTATTATACATCACTGAACACCAAGACAGCAGAACTAACATATTTTCTGTGTCAAGGTTCAGAAATGTCAGGGGGGGGGTTTAAAAGTTTGAAGTTCATAATCCTGAAATGAAAATTAATATTAATGTGATAAATCTGCTAAAAGAAGTTGGATAAAAACATTACAAACGATGTCTCCACTGAAAAAAGTGTCATAAGATTAGTTCTGTAGAATACGTCAATGAATTTCTCCAGCAGCTCTTCACATTCAGGTGTCAGGTACAGTATGGAGGGGAAAGGTTAAGGGGATTTTTAATGTCAGATGACAGAAGCAACATTTGCTCTACTTTTAGTGTGTGGTTTGCTTGGCTGGATTTCCTCTTGGTGCTTAGTTTCCTCCTACAGTCTAAAGAAAGTACTGCAACTCAAAATTACCTGATTGTCATCCAGTGTGACTTAGGTCAGACAAGTTCCAGTCCCCTGTGACCTTACACAGGATAAGCGAGTATGGATAATGGATGAATAGACAGATGGATGACATTAAGCAACATCATATATCATTCACCAGAGTTTCATCCGTCCAGTCAGTAACACTGGAAGGACTATGTGCATAATATATCTAAACCACTTTTTCCCCACATTATTACGTTTCTTCAAAATATGTTCAGTCAACTGAAGGAGGGTAGTTATTCAGTATCCATAGTGCACTTAGCATTTTTGCGCATTACATTTAAGTTAAGTCAGTAATGCTGACATTGACGTAACGTGAGCAGTAAAAATCATTTTTGCGGACATTTTGTTCACCTGTTTATTCAAAAGAGAGATAAATGTGTTAAGAGAGTTCATGCAGGCCCATTAAATCTCCTCGTTTAGTGGTTACATCCACATTACACTGTGTGACAGAGAAGATATGAGCTTCGAGCTTTGAGGTTTCTTCATCTTGTAAATTGCACACGGACCAAGAATTTAGCACCGGCTCCACTTGCTGCAAAATCTCCGATGAAAGCCATGAGTTATGACTGAAAGCTATTTTTGCATTTATGAGCAGACTAACACAGCTTATTTTGTGTGACTGCTCAGAGGTCTTTTTCATGGGAGCGATTTCAACATGTCATAAAAAGAAAGAAGAAGCAAAAGAATCACTAATAATATTCAGCCAGGTTTATATTTGAATTTAGCACAAAGTTTCCACAATTAATCTTGGTTCATTGAGAAAAATCAGTCTGATGCCATTAAATGTTGATTTGTATTTATCTCGCTCCTCCCACATCTGATATGTTTGTCTGCTGCTTCATTTCATCTCACTTATCTAGAGAAAATAAAGTCTCATGTTGAACACGTGCGGTGGTTTAATTAGCAGGTCTGTTTCTTTTGCAGTTTGTCACATTTTAGTTTGTATCAATACAAAAACGTCTACTTCAGCCAAGTGTAAAAACTGTCAGTGAGGTTTTATTCAGCACAATTAGAAAAACCATATATAATCAGATGCATAAAAACTAAGTGGAATTCAACCATTATTAATGATTTTAATAATATGATTAATAATGTTATTTACAACTGTGCTTTTCACATATAACGTCAAAATATCTCGCGTGTGTAGGGAATGGCCTAAAAATACCCCCTCCTCTATAGAAGGAGTATGTGGGTAGATTAGCATGCTCTGAGGCTTTCAGGGGGCCTCAGAATTTCTAGTTACGCCCCTGTTAGTAACTACTCCTTCCACACAGTATTGTGCAATAAATAATACTTGACTTTGTGAAAAAGAAACTTTTAAAACAGAGGCTACAGTTGAGCATTTACAGATGAATCCATTGCCTACTACCTCACCCGACCTCCCTCCTCCTCTCCTCTCCTCTCCTCTCCTCTCCCTCCTCCCCTCCCTCCCAGTCGCTCCTCTTTGACTACACTGTACACACACTCTCTCCCCTACCTCACACACACGGACGCCTGGACGCTGCAGCGTTTCTAAGAGAGTGTTTCCAGCCCTGGATAGGAGGGAGGAGGCAGGAGGAAGGAGATAATGTCCAAATCCTGACCGTATAAAAAAAAAACACTCAAATACAAATCGAATGGATCGGCGATCTGTTTACGAGCGCTAAAACACGGTCAGAGTGTCATTGCAGACATGGGTCGCAGCGGTACGGCACCTTTCGCTCAGCTCCTTGGGGAGTGTTTTCACTGTCAGTCCTTCAGCGCTGGAAATGGCGTTGTGATGCTGAGCATGGAAGACGCAGCGGAGGCGGATGCCAGGGAATAAAGAAATATATGATCACCTGTGCTTTTCTTTGGGTTGGATTTTTAGTAGCGGTGGACAGTACCATGGTGAATTATCAGAAATACATAACTGTTATGCAGCTGGCTCTGGGGGTGACCGCCTCCAACAAAGAACATTGTCTTCCACCCAGGAAGCGTATGTGGTGAGTATGAATCTCGGTGCGGATGTTTATGATGATGATGGTGATGATGTGATGCAGGTTGGGAGAAAAGGGGGGCTGCGATGAGCCGAGCTGTCGCCTCCCACATCTCGTCAAATGATGAGCGGGTCACGGAGCCACGGTGCGCCCGCTCACTCTCCAGAATGACATAATATTCACTTCAGCCACTGCAGCCAGTCTGCACCATGTTGCAAGCATCACAAACCTACTGTGGTCGATGCACACAGTAGGTAAGGCAACTACTCGGCACACTGGGAGTTTGTGCGCGCGCGTGCGTGCGTGCGTGTGTGTGTGTGTGTGTGTGAGTGCGCGCTTGTGTAAAATCCAGTGGCTCTTTATGTCCTTCCTCTCCATCACTTTGTAAAGTTGAATGCGTAGGATGATGTCATAGCCTCATCATTGTTTCTTTGCCTCCAGCATCATGTACTATAATGTACTATGTGGCCTCCACTGCACTGCTTTTGTCACTGGAAACACCACCATCAAGCTAACATTTGGTAAAACCATCACCCTCCATCCTCAGCCCCACTCTCATCCCCACTGCTGTGTTGTAACTAATTAATAAAATGTAAAGCATGAAACTTGATCCTGTCCTGTTTTTATTTCCTGTGTTATAGCAGGCCTCTCTGCACCTCCCATTGCCATGTGTGTTAAACATTTTCCACCCATACTCTGCTCTCAGCATGTGTGTTTGTGCCTTGTCTATCCACCTATTCAATGTCCTCATTATTCTGTGTGCCTTTACTACAGTATATTGCAGTGACCAACACTCACTACCTCTGCGGCCTTGCTCATTTGTTTACTTTAAGACAGTCTTCCTTTCATTCCTTTTCCTTGCTGTAAGCAGATTGCTGCCCAGGCTGCAACGTGTGTGGCATAGTATCCATAATTACAGCCGGATTACCATCTTGTTTGAAAGCAAAGATGGTTAATTAGGAGTCAAAAGGCTCAATGGCACTCTGGTAGCAAGTGTTTCCCACAAACTCGAAATGTATCGCACGTGTGGATCATTTACCCACATAATGCAGTTGCACTGGCATGGCTCCAGTGTGTGATGGGCTTAACCATTATCATTACCTCGTTAAAGCCAACCCAAGCAATTTCCTGTCACTGAAGCCAGAACAAAACACTGAAAATCTTTGAGTGTCATATTGTCTTGAGAAAGTTTGTCATGATCGAAGGAGATTTACAGCCTCAACCTGAATCTCAGAAAATGGGAAATTAACTCATGCAAATAGTGTGTCTAAAGCAGGATGTTTTGACAGTTTTTAATTTACTGTAACATAGTGTAATAAGGTGTTCTTAAACGTTTTCATTATGTTTTAATTGAGACTATTATAAGAACATGACCGCCATCCCTTCATAAACAGCCACTGAAGTCAAAGTGCTGCTGTAACCTCAGCAGGGGTCAGACGCTTATCACATGCACATTTGTAATTCTTACTCTGTTTGGCAGCTTCTTAGTCATCTTCTTATCATCCTATTAGGAGAAGATAAGAGATCTCACTAACACAGCGGACTGCTTTCATGACTCTTCATCTTCCTATAACTCTTACGGCAAGCTCAGACTATGTGAGGGATTTTGCATGTTTCTCTCTATTTACTACGCATAATTTCCATCACTAACTAAACATTGTGCAAATCACATTCCTGTAATTTGGATAATTCAATATAGCATTGTTTTTCATTAATTCCTGCACAATAATTACACTTGAGGTTTACATTAGTTGTCTAATTCACCGTACTGCACATCATGTCTGCCTTTATTTTTATCACTGTGATATTATTGCAATGAGGAAATGCAGTGCAGACCTACAAACAAATCTGCCTTTAAAGTTAAATAATTATATTAATAATCATTTATCTTTATCAGAGAAATGCAGACTTGATAATTATGTTAGCTATTTGTATTTATGACAATTCTATACTATCCTGTAATATCATGCAGTAACCATAGTGAATGGAAACTGCAGGTTTCCAGCAAAAGTGGGAAATATTTGCAGCATTTAATTTGCAGAATGCGTAGCTGTAAAGTAAAATTGTTACACTGAAAATCTTCAACACATGTGCTATTAGAAAAATGTTGACAGTGAAGTATAAATCATTTGTAGATGGCGAGATCAAACACTGATTTGGTCCTTTAAGCTTTGTAACTAGAACATCTTTTTTATAAAGGTGTTGGACTTGACAACACACCCCAAGAACCAATATAGAAAGATAACACAAAGGCTTGGGACTGCTGTCGGGCGCTATGAGACAACAACAGCTGATGTTCATCTAATATCCTAGAAGAAATAATAGTTTCAGAAATATATAGTAATAATGTAGCAGTAATCATAGCAAAATTGTTTTGTCCTTGTGGCTCCGGCTGCCATAAACTCTTTACAGAGTGTGTGTGAATTTGACTCATAGTTATGCCACTCCTTTCTCATCTTTCTTAATGGTATAGTGCACTGGAATATGACAAAACACACATTATGTATGTACATCAATAAAGATCCTTTTGTAAATCACTTTTCACAAGTGTGTACCATATCTAGTAGTGTGCCGTCTGATTTGATAGGTTTGTGTTTTTGAAACATTTCTGTGCACATAAAGACCTTATAAAACACGCAGCTCCCGTCCACTGGATTGAAATACAGCCTAATGACAGTGTCAATTAAATATCTTAACCTTTCCACCAAAGTAGGTGAGTTTTAGGTCAAACACAGCAGCATGTTTTAACATCTTATGAATCATAAACCCTCCTTTTCTCAAATCCAATAAGCACACATAAAGCTTCTTAATAGGCATCCAACATGAAGCACAAGGAATATTTTTATCATAGTGAATGCGTGGTGTATCTCTAAGCCTTGGGTTGTATAATTCTTCATATTTTAGCTGAAATTCACATTCTTATGTAACACCTCGCATTATTATGTGAGGACGTGTCTCTCATCTTCTCTCTGTTAGGATTTTGGAGGAAGGTGCTACATTGGTTTAACCTTTTCCAAAAATTATATTGACAGCTTGATTAAAGAGACCTTTGAGATCAACACTGCTCAATACTTGTTAACCCTGTGTGTCCATATTCAGAAAACAAACCCAAAACACCTATACACCACTGGAGCTGAAACTGTGGAAGTATTCAAATAACTGATGTGTTGATTGAGATTAAATTAATCTATGGCATTAATGGTGTTCAATTAATCCACGTCAAGTAAAAATAGCATTTTCTGACTGCACATTTACTGTAAATTATTTTTACAATGTTCTTTATGAACTCTGGCACCTTGTGATCACCATTTGTTATTATATTAGAAAAGACAACAAATTGATCATTTAAAAAATAATATGTTATATAATAAAACAGAACAATTAGTTACCTCTCTAAATAAAATTGTTATGTTGCTGTGAGCACGCTACACCATCACATCAAGGATTTGGAAAGGCACTAAAGAGCATTTAGCGTACAGATTTATGACAGGATGTGAAATCACATTTGCATTTGTATGAAGAAACAGCTCAGTGTATAATTTAAGCATCCTGTTTTTAAGGTTGCTTTTTACATAATTACAGCCTTAATTCTTTCCCATTTTGGTCAAATGGTCAGAGCTGCTTCCTGTTCTGCTGATCTCACAGCGTGTGACTGTGAGATTACAAACAGCTCTGCCTGAACACTTACACCATTCTCTGAGTGAGCCCTGCGCATCACATTTTCCTAAAATTATAGGAGGCAAAGCTCTGCTTGCCTTTGATAAAGACTGAATAGCAGCAGCAGCAGCGGCAGCGGCAGCTCTCTAAATTGGGATTAGTCTTCGCAAACAGATGTTCCTATTGCCTGCAGTCTTAAAAACCCATTTCCCTCCACACAGCCAAAAATTAGCATTAACCTGACTTAATGAACTTTACACTCTGTTGCAAGCCTTCAGGGATAATACAACAAGTCTAAAGTGTTTATGTAATGTTTCCTCTTGTTTTTAACTTGCACCTTCTCTCCAAAATAAAAGCACAGAGTTAGTGGCTACAGCATAGAGAGAAGTCGCTTAATCTTAAATTTGCTGCGTATAATTGTGTTTCTTACCGTTCATGTGTTTCAGTGTGTCTGTGCGTGTGTGTGCCAGACACAGGTCAGGATTGCACTCTTTGTTAACTTTTATATTAGCACTGGCCAAGATGGAAGGAATGAAGCGTAACATTGCCTATTGACCTGCTGATTAAGCAGGAGCCATTATTGCTTAAACTAATCGTACCTGGTGGCTCCTCCTGGCAGACTGTGAGACAGAGAACAGAGGGACGACATAAAGTCCTGCAGCTGAATAATGTGTGTGTGTCCCTCGTCCTTTCTTTGTAATAGCATCAGACATCTGCTTGACCTTATCAGTGAACTACATTATCACACTGTAGTGGACGGTGTGGGCCATCAGAGGTCCTGGCATCAATCCTTTTCCATTTTCTTTTGAAACAGATTTTTCTTTGTTCACAGACGGTGCACAGCTTCATTACAGTCAGGGCCAAGCACACCCTGGTTCCACACATCAAGCACCTGACTTAGCACATCAAGGACTGAGGCTTCTCTTTAACCCCTCACTGAAGGTTGTAGTCTTTCCACTGCAAACCAACATCAAGGGGGAAATAAATAAAACATCATACATCTCCCTTTAATGAGTGTGTACAGTTTTAGAAGTAACTCAAAGGAAAACTTTGACATATTTGCTTTCTTGCTAAAAAATTAAATGATAAGCTTGATATAACTCTCATGTTTCATGTTAGTAAGCTTAGCTTAGTTTCCAGTCCAGTCAAAGACTGGAAACAGGTGAAAGCAGTTAACTTGGCTCTGTTGAACATACTGTGTGCTTACCAGCACATTTAAAGCTCACTAAATAACACTTTGTATCTCACATATGTTTAATAATGTAATGTTAAAACAACAAGGTTCACTAGGTGTTGCATTATTGTCCAGCAAGAAATGATCCAGCACATCACTCCTCATAAAACCGTAACTTTAGTTTTTCACAGAATAAACAAACATTTACACAGATCTAGGGTGGCTAAGCTAAGCTAATCGCCCCCAGGCTGCAGCTTCGTATTTGGTGTATAGACAGAAAAGCAGTGTCAATCTTCTCTTTTAACTCTCAGCAATAAAGATGAGACCAGTGTATTTCCCAAATTGTTAAACTATTCCTTTAAAATTATGTCCTGCTCTATAAATATGTGTCATAAAAAGAACAAAGTTAAATGATCTTTTGCCTTTCCATAAGTGTAGGCCCATATGCCAAATGCAGTTCAGCCATATGTATCTGAAAATGTCCCTATAACCGTGATAAAGTGAAAAGGAGATGTTAATATTCAATGTCACAGTTTTATATATGCCCTGAAACCTCAAGTCAAACACATTATACCTGCATATTTGATAGGGAAGAAGAATTAATCCTGAAATCATTCACTGCACGTTATATCTGAGTCGGCACACTTGCTGGCACTACGTTACATTCTGCCTTTGTGGCCTGAAGTGTTTTGGCTGAAATCATTTTAGAATCAACGTCCTAGAAATGAGCCTCTGAATACGCCGGGCTGCACCGGGCCTCTCAGTCCAAACAGCTTTTCTCATTAGTCATGTTTGCTGTATTGTTTATGAGAACAAACTGTAATTGACCGCACATACTGCTGAATGCTATTACCTTCCATTTCTGGCCAGTAAGCACCTTACTCCTCCTCGGGCAGCTATTGAATTAATGCACAGAGAAAGTGGAAGGTGATGTTCTGTTTCCTCCCATCTTTGTTCATTCCTTTCTCTCATAATTTCCCTTGCTGAGTCTCCAAACCTCAGGCGCTCCTCTGGGCCTGTTGCTGAGCACGCTAATGGATATCTACTGTCTCTGAGCCGCACTGTATAGACAGGATTTTCCCTCATTGAATATTGTGTTAGATAAATCCTCATTAAGAGTGACTGTCCTCCTTGACAATGAGAGAGAGCACTGGGGTAATATAGAAAAGAGAAGAAAAGAGAAGAGAAGAGTTATGCTATGTTGTATGACTGTAGTATTATTATTATTAGGGCTGTGACTAGCCCTGTTGTAACTATTGGTTAATCTGCAGAATATTTTCTTGATTAATTGTTACTTGTTTGGGCTTTAAAATAGAGAGAGAGGTGTCTTCATATTCTTAATTTCGACCCACCAACAGCCCAAAACCCCCAAAAAATTCAGTTCACAATGACATAAAGCCAAAAATCCTAACAATTGACAAGCTACAAGTATAGCTTCTTTTTTTATTATTATTATATGATTATCAAACTAGGTGATGATTACTTTTCTGTCCATCAAAGTAGTGTTGTAAATAGAGTTGTTAGTTAGCTCTTATAGCAGCTTATAACTGATCTATAAAATGTGAATATATGAGTTATTGACCATCAATAAATCTGTTAGTTCAAACCTATTAACCCTTTATAATTACTGCCTTCTTATACTAACACAGTACCTGCACCTATAATGTGGCCGGCTGATGGTCTTCAAAGTTAACCCTACTCTTGATAAACTTAATTTTTGTGTTTAGAGAAAGAGAGCCCATTTAGTCTTCCCCGTGGGGTCGGTTAATTTTATGGCAACCACAGCACATTACACAGCAATTAAGCAACAGACATGGGAAACACAATGGGAACCAGGAGCTGAGAGTTTTAATGTGGTCAGCAGGGCTCCAACAGTGCTGCTTAACTATGTCATTTATGAAGGGTAAAACATTTCCTGAGAGTATTGGCGATAGATCAGCCAACTGTGCTTCCTCCCTGCATCTCACCATGACCCAGCTACAGTCTGGTTGGTGTGGCCCACAGAGCTGCACAGGCCCAATTTGTAGGAAACTACAGTGTTTCCTGAGTTTGAACCAGCTCCCCTACAGGGCCTCTGTGACATTAAATCCAATTATAGATTTCTTTAAATGCCATTTCAGCCAGCGGGGGACTGTGGCCTTTTAAAAAGCAAAAACGTGACGGCAGTATTCTTCTTCCTCTTCTCCTCTGTTGCCTGTGGCACTTCCTCCTGCTGTGAAACCACCATGCTGGATGTGTACTTACTTGCCCTGATGTAGTGCTCTTGTTTTTCTTTGTCCTCCCTCACTTGCTTACTCCACACCGACCTCAGGATACACCCCAGCCCGACTGCTGGCTCCATCACCGCAGCCTCCTCAGCAAGCACCATTCAGGGCAAGCCATCACTCCGCCGCATCAAGGGCCGCATTCACAGGAGCAAGAGCCTAGACAGCATTGATCTCCTTGACTCCAATGTAAGTACAGTGACTTAAAAGCAAACACAGTGTGTTAATGAGCTGAATCACCCGACCACAGACACTATAATCTTAGACCAAAATGTAGAGAATGAACAAGCCAACAAGCAATCAATCTGACATTAGAAAGATTTGACTGTGTCTGAAAGCACAGACAAACAGTCCTACAAAGGTAATGTCACACAAACAATGAAGAAATTATCAATTTGTCTCAAGTAATAGCTTGAAACAGTGACTCTGACAAAACATAATTACATTATTATACCACTTAAAGAAGAGATGCAACATTTTTGGGATTGACAACAGGAGACCGCTGCACAAACCTGACTTGTGCACTGCTTACACAAAGATTGCAAACAGTGGTTAAGTCACATTTCACAAATGATAATTTCTTGCAAATTGCAGATAATTTATACTGAGACTCATAGGGGTTTTTCATTCTTATTCATGAGCTGCAAGTATGGTGTTTGTATGGGTTAGTAAAACACAATTCACATTTACAGCTTAGAGATGATGATGGCAAAGTAGTTTGTTAGTTTGTTGCACCACTATCAAAGATTTGGTCTACATATGGATTACAAGAGCTTGGGATCAACATGTTTTATCATGTCAATGTGTTTCCTTAATAGTGTGACATTTTGGGAAAGATGCTTATTTACTCTCTTGCCTAGAGTCAGATGAGAATATTGATACTGCTCTAACTTCATTATGATAGATTTGGAGCTACTGCCAGCAGCTAGTTTGTGGTTTTATGGGTGACTTGACAGAAAGACAATTTAAAAAAAGTAACTGATTAGTAGCTCAGTTGGTGGAGCAGTCATCTCCGAACCCCACAGTCAGTGGATCGACTCCTGGTTCCTCCTGTCTACATGTCAAGGTGTCCTTGGACAAGACACCCAAATCCTGTAGTAACCCTTTCTAACAACACTTTCCCCAAGGGAATGAATAAGGTATGTTATTATCATTATTTTCCAATGCTCATGTGACCACACAAAAATAAGAGTGGTATCAATTTTCTCATAAAACTCTTGGCATAAAAGTGAATACAAAATGTCAAGCTTCCCTTTACACCGGAGACAATGTTTTTAGATCAAATCTGTTTGCTTTTTAATGTCCTTTTATTATGACTACTCAGCCTTTTATTGTATTCTTGTTAGATGTTCTTGATGTTCACTGTTGAATCCCCTGAAGCTTTGAACTCATCAGTCACCACGACCCACAGTTGCTATTTCCACACTTCATAACATTATACCATGAAATGGTAACCGTTCAGGTTCAAGATTTACTATATCGGTCTCTAAGAAGAGATTCGGTTTGAGGATAAAGTTACTGATAAACTCACACACACATTACGTCTGTATTCACAATCACAAAGCAGGTGTCTGAATCCTTAAAGGCCTAAAAATGAAGCTCTTACTTTTCTTGTCATTATAGTTGCACTTAATCATCATGACATGTTCTTTGTTGAGTTGTTTAGATACCAAGTGCATGATAATTCACAAAGCAGTGTTTTTGATTTAGAGCTCTGGTGTGCATAAATCAAAGCAGACAGTTGTAATATACATACCTTGTTGTTTCTAGACAGAGCAGTAGACTGCTGGAGGGCTTCAGCCTCAGGGGAGCTATATCGTGTTGACAGCTCAGCTATGACCTGACTGAATTCAGCTCAAACGCTCTGTCTCATTAAAGGATACCACAGAAAAACAGAGCTGGTTGAATTGTTGATACAAGTATTGGTCAGCAAAAGTAACCTAGACTTTTGAGACCATGATACCTTTGAATGCCAGTAAGGTACATGCTGACTTGCAGCTGCTTTGATTCAAAAAGCTTTAACACATCTTTAAAATGTCGCTTACTGTGTCTTGAGAGTTTTTAGCTTCAGTGTAAATAAAGACTGAGCTTAGTGGTGAGGTGTGTCACAGCCACAGAGCTTTAAGCTTCTCTCTGACATGTTGATTTAATAATAAGACTAATGGTCTACATGCTTATGGCTCTGTGAAGCAGCATGCTGACATATTCAAAATGACAATGCTCACATGCTGATGTTAAGCAGTTTACCTTTTTAGCATGTTAACATGCAAATATTTGCATAGTACTTAGCACTAAAAACAAAGTACAACTGAGGCTCTGGGAATGACATTGCAGTCTTTGTTTTGCAAGTATTTGGTCGTAATTCAAAGGACAGGACATGTTAAAAATGACTTGTTTTTAGTCATTTTAACATGTCCAGTTAACATGTATCCTAATGTTAACTTCACCAAACATTAGGATACATTCCCTGGGCACTATAGATACCTGTACCAAATTTTGTGCCAATCCATCCAGCAGGTGAGATATTTCACTACATAAATGAAGCTTGGATCTGCTGCTGGTGTAGAAAGCTTGGGGGAACATGACAGTCATTATCCTCTTGGCAACGTGGATCTCTGTATCCAGTACTATATACTATTTCACTAAAAGGCAAACATGTCAGTCTGCTGGTGGTGAAAGATAAGAAGTCAGGGGATCACAGACAATACTGCATCATTAGGTCTGTACAAAACGTCACAACAATCCATCCAGTAGTTGTTGAAATATTCCAGTGTGATCCAAAGTGGCAAACCAACACACCAACTTTTCAATCCCTAAAAAACATTTCAGGACAGAGAGATTTGGCAGCACTTATCAGTCACCGTCTCAGCTGAAAAAAATGTCATGATTGATTGAAATCATCATTCAGCTCCCATCTAGTACACCTGACAGTGATATGGTGGAGGTGGATGCTTTTAGGCTGTAATTGACAGATTAGTGGTGGCCTTGATTTTGAGCCATACACAGAAAACATAAGCCTTCATCAGAATGGAAAATGCAGTGGTGTCACTGTATTCTCATATCCTCTCTTGCTCTGTAAGTCATAGTGAGTGACTTACTACATCCCAGTCATTTATCTTTACAGTATGACCTCCCACTTAGAGGAGGCTTCAAACGGCTCAAGAGACCACTATCTCACCAGAGACTGAGAGCTCAGCTAAGGGCTCCTAGCCTTCCCACTGCATATTTCATTTGTACAGGCTGTGTGCACTAGAGGAAAACTTGCTGACATACCTAAACTCGAATGCAGCTGATGGAAGTAACGGTCCGCCTTACAGTGAGTGATGAGACTGCAGGATGCTGAGCCGAGGAGCAGTTTCCATTGCAACCTACTAAAATGCCACAACAGACACCGCCTCTGAGCTGTTAGATGATCTGCAGTCGTTTTCTAACAAAGCATCTAACCTGATTGGCTGTTTCAACAGAAAAGTCAAGATATTAGTCAACTTAGTGTATGAATGTAGGTCCATAACAATCATTGCCCATCACAGCAGAACTAAATAATCAATAGTAGTTAAGACTTTGTTTATATTGATTGCTTCTTTTGATTGCTTTCCCTCTTGTTAGTCTGGGGAGGACTTTGGCACTTTGCCCACTCCCACTGTCATTTGTGTTGGCAACCAGTGCACTTGTTCACAGAAAGCTTCAATCAGATTTTAGTGCTAAGGCTGCAGAAAGAACAACAGAGATGGAGAGAAGGGAAACTACAGTCTTTTGTGCAGCCAGTGCCTTTGTGTATAGCAGGAGTTATTTTTCTGTGTTCATCAACAACTCCTCGACCCATTTCAAAGCAGCAGCGTTTACAGTATTTCTTAATGCTTTTGGGAGATGCATTAGTCCATCTGTTACTGTATTACTGTCTTAATTTTTTTTTTTTTTTTATACCACTAATCTCTGGTATTCAATCATATTTATGACACTTCTTTGTTGTTCTAAAAAAGCCAACCTCAGTAATTATTGATACAAAACAGTAAACTGTCACATTTTTTGGTGACAGTTTACTGTTACATCTGGTTTTATATGCAGTATTTTCCTTCTGTGTTTTTATATGGATGATTCTTGAGATATATCTAAATATGCATCTTTCTGTGTGTTATATTTCATCATGACAATGGAAAAAACACATTTTCACAAACACAAAATCTACCTAGCCCTGGTGCCACATAGATGTTAAACAGAGGTTGTTTCTGTTTCTTGTTTCTTAATTTGGGAAACATTTGGTTTTATATGCAGTATTTTCCTGCCCTGTCAGCGGTTTTGGCAAATGTTAAAGGAATGTTTGCTGCAGAGGCTATAACCAGGTGAGCTGCAGAGAAGCTAAGAGTGTATCAGCAACTGCAGATGTAACTAAGCCAAGATGAAAAGCACAATTATATTAATTACTCCTTAACAGTTCAGGATCAGTCACCAACTGGGCTTTGAGCTATGTCTTGGTGGAGTCTTAATATCTTATTAGTTCTGCTTGCCACATCCTACTTCTAAAATCCCATCCTTGGCTGCAGTCTGCCATGAACAGAGGCACTCCACCCTAACCAGCACCGGAAAAAAGCCCCAGTGTAAGCGTTTATTCGCTGCTCAGTCTTCTGAAAGTGCTGCAGATGCATTTACAGAGAGAGCAACTGCAGCTGAATTAACCAATCTGCATATTCAGGGCCTGTTAGAGGGAGATTGTTCCCGTGTGATGAAGCCGTGGAGGTGAGCGAGGGTGGGAGTGGAGGGTTGGACCTGAGTGAGACACACCACAAGGGCTGTGTGAAGAGAGAGAGCTTAGAGGGTGGGCACAGGAGATTTATCACGACTAACACAGTAGCTGACCTTATTGGAAGAAGGAGAGGGGGATGAGGGGAGGCACTGTGATTGGAGCAGCGGCTGATTTTCTTTAGGTGAGGCAGGTCTGTTATATAAGAAGGAAAGGAGTTTAATGGATGTTTTTGATTGTGTCCTGTAGATCATGAGTACTGAGGGTTGGTTGGAGGTGATGTTAGGTTGTAGAGACAGTGGGGTGAAGCTGGCCATGCGTGATGCATGTGAAGGTTGTGTGTGCAAACGCACAGGCTGCATTGACGGGATGGCAGATGTTCAGTACATTTCTGGAGGCTATGACCCAGGAGCAAGGCCTACCTAAGTGTCCTCTAATAGGACATATGGCATGTCACTGTAGGCACTCTGCACTGTGTATATCTAGTACCGTCATGTCATACATCTTGTAGCTGTGCGTTGACGTTACAGCCTCTGCAGCAGTGCTTTGTAACATTTCCACTGTTTGTTTCTGAAATTATAATGTTTCAGAAAATGTGATTTAAAACTTGATTTTTACTTTGAATTTACTACTATTAATTTACTGATTATAAAGTGTTTTTTATGTAATCATGCAGTTCTATACCATATACATAAGCCATTGATTGTAGTCCTCAGCAACACACAATCAAAATATGCTTGTTCATTCCTTAAAGGATGCAGAGTAAAGATTATAAAGAGCAGAGTTATCAGTGTTGTCAGTGTGAGATTTGAAAAAAAAATGACTCATACTTCTGAGCTGTTTTTATTTTTCTGCTCGTGTTCCTCATTTCAGAAGACTGACGCCCACATAAATCCCAACAACTATATTGACTTTCCGGCATGATTTATGACAGGAGCAGAGACCTGGACAGTAAGCACCATCAGCGGCAGAGGATTAGTGAAAATGTAGCGCTAAACCAACATCACATGCAAAATTTTCCAATCCAGAAATACAGCCTGGATCTATTAATACCACAATAACAGCCTTCCATTATAATTTTGGCTTATTTTCAAAGAGGACGTGATGTTCATATTATTCAACCCATTTGAGCACTTGAGTGTGGGGTCAAGTGAAGGACAACCAGCAAGATGATGTAATGTTTGTAGGAACCAAGATGGCCATGGTGCGAAAGTCAAGCGTGAAGAATGAAGCACCGGGAAGGTTGTCCTAAGACAACTTAATCAATCACAGGGTTTGATGCTCACACTTGTGCACACTCTGTAGATTATATTGTGTGTTGACTGATTATTGTGACATGAACACCAACTGTTCTGGAGGTGATGTTTATATTTTTAGACTGCAACTAAAATGAGAATTTACAGGCAGCAAATACAGTTTTACAGATTTAGTTGTGTTTATCTGCTCAAAATTTTAACTATAATGTCAAAACTAAATATCTACTGTAGTAATGGGCACATCCTTGTTGTTGAAGAACTGTGTGATTAAATACTTATTAGGGCTGTTACTTTCATTATCAATTAATCTAATGATCACCTAACTGATTAAGTGTTTTGTCAATAAAATGTCAGAAAATAATGAAATATATCCGTTAAAATATCCCACAGCACAGGTGTTTGCTTGGCTTCTTTGCTTCACAACTTCAAAACTGCTTCATGGAATGATTAATCAACTATTTATTGCAGCTCTATTGTTTACTATTAGCACTATAATATCATAACTTAATTGATTAGCTGAATCAGGCGACATGCACTGTGATATACACTACCAGTCAAAAGTTTGGACACACATAGGAATCACCATGTTGTTCATGAAAAGATACATGTCTTCAGC
>JAUMHL010000027.1:16305358-16319788 GCA_032362345.1 Sandelia bainsii
TCAATGTGATGTTATAAAATCAGCTTTTCTTTCACAAACATGGTCATTTCCATGTGTGTCCAAACTTTTGACTGGTAATGTATATAAGCCTTTAAATTTGAATAGAGATTTATTATGACCACAACACACACTACACAACCAACCAAGCAGCATTTGTAGTCAATGCAAATAAAAAGCTTTTGTTTTATTACAAACCAAAATATTTGTGTTGCAGAATGTGTTGCATGTGTTGCAGAATGAATGAAAGAAAGTGTGTGATCATGTCGTGTTTAGAAGTGTTAATGCTGTGTCACGCGGCCTGCAGTACTGCTGGACATGTAGGATGTGTGTTGTTGCCCAGGGAGGCACCATATGCTGTTTAGACTCAGGAAAAATCCCATCACGGCAGACCCATGGGTGAACAACCCCAACTCCTTCTTGTGTCTCCCCCATCAGTTCACGAGTGCATCACCAGCAAGCAGGCGCTGAAATCACGCAGATCCACTCCCCTCGTGCTTGTTTTCACGCAACCATAAATAATTCTTGATATAGATTTCCTCTCTCAAGGCTTGTCACAGTCAGGCTTGACGCAGATAGTGTTCAACTGAAGTCCTGCAGAGGGCAGAGTTTTACTACCTAACATACAGCAACACAGTGGAACATCCATGTTTGCATAGCTGACGCAAGTGGGGAAGGAGGGGTCGGATGTGTATTTGGGATGTAGCGTTGGATAAATGTTTAGCTTTCATAAGAGGTGATAGAAACACTGTAGTGTTTGCTAAGAGACATATTATCATTGAAAATACAGGGCAGTGCAGCATCTAGGAGGGGAGCCAAGCAGGAAAAATTTATTTTAACACCCCTTGTTTGATGTATTGTAACCTTGCACAGTTTGTTGTGTTAAAAATAATTAGGATTTGATATTTTTTCCTTATTGGATTCATCCGTCAAACTGATTTCCAACTGCATTGAGAAGTGGTGAAGATTTATAATATTGCCTGACTTTTTTCCACAGTTTGTTAAACTACCCCAGGGTGCTTTTTCTCCCTTTTTCTTCATGTCTCTTTTGCCCCAAGCACCTGCCCTGCACAATACCACCCTGTCTGGTCCAAAGGAAGCACCTGATCCCAGACCACGACGACCACTAATTGCTTTACTCTCATCCTGACCAAGGTTTCTCTCTTGGGAAAAAGCAATGAATAGACAGCCTCTTCTGAATCCGCACTAATTTAAAGGCCTGCTGATGCAAAATAAAATCATAGAGCCACTTCATTAATAATTCACCTGGCAGTTCACATCACAGATCACACTGGCTGTAGTAGGATTGTATATCATCTGTTTTTAAGCAATATTGTAGATTTCACACATTGACTCCCTCTGTGTTTATGTGAGAAGACCTGTGCATGGTGTTTCTCATTAATTAATATAGAAAATTAATAATCAGTAATCATTGTAATGTCAAGCTTCCTGTGAATTCACACTTGGATTGATCAGTATCCCTCTGCTCTAAAACTTTTATCCCCCAAAGGAATTCAGCTTCATGGTTAGCACTGCAATCTATCATCTGGGCAAGAGTTCAAAGGCAAAATAATTAAACTCCCTATTTTACTGCTAAAGATCTCTCAGTCATACATACATCTGCATTAACTGATTGGAATTGTTCATCTTTATTAGCATTTGCACTCCCCATCCAGGGATAAACATACTTAGGTGATTGCTTCTTTGCTACTACATGATGCTGATCCAGAGAGGATTTAGATGTTGGTGGCTTGTTGTCACATGATCCACAGACCGGGGATGTGAGGTCATTTCATGTCACCTGATATGTCTGAGCTCTGAGCTGTTGGTGGGAAAAATGAGATGGAGATTATAGGTTCATTTGGGGAATCTTGAAAAATATGTATTTCCTCCCTGTACATGCATTTTGATTTGATTACAAATCAGTAAACCTTGATTTGTGCTTTGTCAGTCACATCCTGTATCTAGTGTCAAATGATGTTTGTCTCCTTTTTAACATCTTCATGTCATGTTAGTTACCATTTTATCAAAGATACATAGGTGTTTTAAAAAATAACACCCTTATGTAATAGAGAATTCCCTGGCACACATGATTGGATGATTTGGATGTTGTGAAAACGTTTCTTGAGACTACAGGTTTTTAATTAGATAATTTACACTCAATTAGTTAGTTCACTGCAGCATATTGCACTGCAGCCAGTGCCATGCCAACATTGTTGACAAAACAATTGTTGTAAAAATATATACATTTTTACTGTTTAATTGCTTTGGTTGGTCCTTACATAAGTACACAAAAGCCCAGAGAGCAAAGCCAGCTGCATCATTATCGTCATATTCACGTCAATATTCAAATGCAGAATCTAAATTTTATCCTCTAGTTGAATGATGAGATATTTCTTCCTTTGTGGGACAGGTGGTACGCTCACAAACTGTAAAATCTGCTGCTAATAAGCTGGACAGACATCAAGAAGCTGCAGCCAAGCTCTGTCTCCTGCATGTTTCAGCTACATTTTACTGCTGCACATCCTCAACTCTGCTTCACTGAGGTCACCCTTCATTCTTTTATAAAGCACCTTTTGAGAAGTGTTTTTTTTACTGTTGACTTTACAAGATATCTCAGGCTTGCTAGATCATAGGCTCCGGTCACTCTCTCTCTCCAGCTCTTAATGTGCGGCACAATGTAATTGCGTGACATTATGAAACCTTATGCAAGGAATTTCTGTCCTGAAGTAATGTGTTAGCTGTCAGTCTGCTGTTTTCTCATGCTGGAGGTCAGTGATACTGACAGAGGACAACACAGAAATCACAGAATACAAGCTTCTGCGCAGTAGCCAGCCCACTCCATTATGGGATTACACTGATGTACTCCAATTTGTAAAACTGAAGATTAGATAACAAGATAAGAAGCACACAGTTTTGAGTATCATCTTGCAGCTTTGGCAACATGGTGTCACATTATATCATAATTTCTCTCACCCTGTTATTGAACAAATGCATTTATTTTCGATGCAGTGCTATGTTTGATGTCTGTCATGTCATCTAATAGCTGCAGTCATTAAAGCTCACAGATAGTCACACGCCAACCTTTGCTTAGTAGGCTGTTTCCTGACCTGTACAGCTGAGAGGTGACTCATTCACAGTCAGGGGCAGTGCACGCTAAAAGCCAACCTGCTGTGAATTTCTAATTTGCTTTTCCACTCGTGTGAATTGTTCCTGCAGTCATATTCTAGTTTGGATCGCGTCTGTGTGTCTAAATGTGCTGATGGGAGAGAGGGTCTGCATATTTCTGCTGTACGGCATGTGAAGCTCCCTCTGTGCTGCTGTAGCCAGTGATGCAAGCAGTGTCGTAGCATTAACAGAGGGTATTTCAAGGACTTCAACAGAGATACATTAAGCAGCATAACTTCACATCAAAGCCAACTGAATCATAGAAACAGACGGTATAAAACTTTACATTCATGTATTTCCTCAAGGTTTTGCTCTACTTTTCTGATCCATAATTCAGCCAGTTTTAATAATATAATATGTGATGATAACTAATAATAACAATTACCATCCACTAACTGTCATTCATGCTCAGTGACATATACTTTGCTGACATGTTGCCAAAGGTTTATCTGTAATCACTCAGGGAAATTGTAAAGGTGTAGGTCACAGAGACATTTACTGTTTAATGTGGAGTTTACTTTATAACACATCCTGGTGTTCATCATACTTTGTTTTTCCACAGGATATCTATGACTGCCCTTGTTTATCTAATTTTTATGACCTTGGCCAACTCTCATTCTTCCATTCAAGAAGCCCCCGCCCCCCTTCTCCCTCCGATCCTCCAATGGAATCTGCGGCAAGTCTCCTTACGTCAGCAACACTGAAGGACCTCTGTGCTCCTCCAGCATTTTATTCAGCCCCTATCTTCTTCTGGGCTCATTAGTGCCAGAGGTAGAGGATGCAAGAACGGTCACACAATCTCAAAATGCTAAAATGCACAACAAAAGGTGCTGCAGAGAATTGGGTGCCTCTGGAAAAGGCAGCACACAAAACTAAAGTGCACGTGATCGAGTGTTAGGAGTGGAGTTTGGTGCAGTGCACAATTTACATTCTACTGTATATTGATTAAATCTGTATACCCCATGGGAAAGGAGTATTGAGCATCGTGACTGTGGGGTGGATTGTAGTTCCATCCTGTGCATTTTAAATGGCTTTATGCAGCAGGTTATTACTACTTTAGTAGCCTACCTCAGCTTTCCCTATAAAGATTTTATGTTTGCTGTAGTTAAAAGTGATATTCAGATAGATTCAAATAGATTTTTTCACATTGTGTTTTGCATTCAAAACTAACAACATCCTCTACATTAACAGCCTCTTGTCACCATGCTGCAAAGTATGTTTTGCAGAGAGCTATAATGATGAAATGAATAGCTGTTTTTCTTCCTTGTGCACATGCACACAGACACACACATACACACACACAGAGGCATGAGGGATAAACAATCTTGTCCTTGTCCACTCCTTTGTTTCAAAGGATGCCTAATCAATCAAGCCTCTCAGTTTGTTGAAATTTGATCACGCAAATCAATTTTAAGCCCTAGATCACATGAGGAAGTTATTTTTACATTTGCAAGTTTAGAGAACATATTATAACACAATAAGTATTTTCTTGTTGGATGTTTACATAACAGGTGCACCATATGCTTTACAAAAGTAATTTAAAGATATTTTACTTAAAGAAAATGTTTCAGTTTAAAATGTAAAAAGAAAAGAATGTTGAAATTTGTGAAAACAGTTCATCATCAGGGGTTCAGAGCAAGACACTGAACCCCAAGTAGCTCCTTTGTGCGTGTCCCTCACTTGTATGTTGCTTTTGATAAAAGCATTTGCTAAATATAATGGACAAGAAATAAAGCTAAAATTATAAAAAAGACACAACTTTAAACACCATCTTCTTTAGGAAAAAAATGACATCACATGCAGCAAAGGCAAAGCTTACAGTGCTTTGTATGCACGAGGATTTATGAGACCTACTGCTGCTGGTGTAACAGGGAAATCATATAACTTGAAAAGGGAAGTTATTTTTGTTAGCTCATGCAAATCATAGATACCAACTATGTTTGTGACAACACTGCCTACTGCGGAAGGCGGATCTCATAATTATCTAATGCAATGCTCTTCTGTAGCCTACTGTAGTGTAGAGGCTTCAAAATAGACCCATATACCCAAGACTCCCTTTTAGTAGTCAAATAAACCAAGGATGCCTATTTCTTATTTGCAGTATAATTTATATTTACAGGTCATGCTTCCTGTCATTAATCCATAAATGAAAAATAAATTTATCATAAATTAATTTAATATTCTTAATACTATAAATAACAGTATTCTTGCATTTGTATGGCATTATGATCTGATACAAAATCATTTCTATTGGCCAAAGGCCAATACATATAAGGAATTTGATTCTGGTTTCTGGAGACTCTCAGTACACTACCAATACAAATGTGTCAGGGAAATAAGCAGGGACAACAACAATGAGTAACGCTGGAAAAATATAACAGAACACAAACACACGATTATTATGTACAAATAAATTGGTCAGAAAAAGAAGATAAGTGTACATCATGTGATAATCGTTTGGGTAACTTAATAAGTGACTTAAAACGCAGTGTGTACAGAATGATGTGTAGTGGTGTATTGTTGTTTTGGTATTATATTGTTCTTGCACAGGGTTTGTTTATGATAATACATGTCTGGTTACATGTCTGGTAGTTCATCTGAGTGATAGTGAGTGGGTAGAGCTTATTATGGACCGCTATAGAAAATTGCTATAATTTTGCATAGTTAAAACACCACATGTTGTAGATAATATTCGTG
This sequence comes from Sandelia bainsii, assembly GCA_032362345.1. Classification (NCBI taxonomy): domain Eukaryota; kingdom Metazoa; phylum Chordata; class Actinopteri; order Anabantiformes; family Anabantidae; genus Sandelia; species Sandelia bainsii. Next base: position 16,311,221 of record JAUMHL010000027.1, read on the forward strand.
TAGGCCAGACTGCGACTTTTCAGTGATAATCACACACTAAACTTGTGGAATATATTAGAATTTGTCATTTTTATAATTGTGTTTTCCTTATTAATGCCTATACATTTCGGAATAGGTTCATAACAGTCGCGTCCATTCCTCCGCATACGGTGGGCACTGCTGTGTGTGTCAGGAGCTGATAAACCTTCATCTGTGTATTCTCACTGTCACCGACGAGCGTTTTTCTCTCACGCTGGAATGGCGCTTGATGCTGCGGCTGCTGCTGCTGCTGCTGTGGACAGCCTATGCATCCTCGCTCCTCCCCGCGGACAGAGCGGAATGGTTTCTTCCAGGCGAACCTTTCACTGTCACCGCGGCGGTGAAGGCAGCCGAAGTGTGCGAGCGAAGAGGAGGGTGGGGGGGTGAGAGAAGGAAGGCTTCATCCACTGCCTGCCATTGCAGTGCGGCGGCTGCTGCTGCTCTGGAACCACACCAGGAAGAACCTCTCCATCCCTCTTCTGTAAGATTTCCACAAGCACGCCGAGAGGACCGTTGCTTTGACAAAGGTGAATGGATTTCTTGATTATTCGACGTGAGAGCATTTATGTTTTTATTTTTTGCTGTAGCCGCAGGAGCTGACTGGATGTGTGTCCCCCTGCGGGCACAGGCGAGCGATAACGGTGCAAGCGGAGGTAACTTTAGCTACCTCTCGGCTAGCAAACTGCATCTACGCGTTATGCTAAGCAGTTAGCTAATTGCCCGACACGCTCACGTTAAAGTGTGATTGGAAATGGACCTATCTTTTGTGGAACTTGCATAAGCGGTCATATTAAGTCATAAAATCCCCGAGGTCGAGCTGTCATCGGACAGACGGGCTGTTCCCGAGTCAAGTGCGCGGAGCGTCCAGGTAACGTTAGCTAGGATGAGCTAGCCTGCTGGAACAAAATGTCGGCCAGCTAGGGGTTGATTTGACCAACAGGGTATAAAAGGGGGCACAAGATTTATTAAGTGTCAGGCTGCAGCAGACGAGGAGGGAGTGGTGCCGTGTGGCGAGCCGCTGGAAATATGACATCGGTTTTGTAAATTAAAGGGAAGGTTATGCGTTTGTTCACCTTGTTTTGATGGTCCGTTAGCAAAACCACAGTGGGTCTTTGCTGAAGCTAGGTAGCAGTTGGCTAACGTTAGCGTCCTAGCAGACTTTTTAGTTTGATGGCACTGAAATACCTGGTTTCCTGTCCCAGTGTGTGTACAGTTTTAACGAGCTGTCACAGTAAAACACTGTCATGTCAGTTGTGTCATGTCGGGCTTTGCTGTGAGCTACTGTCGGTGCTTGTATTGGCTCATCCGAGCTATTTTAATATTGCATTTCCATAACAACCAGTAGCCAGTTGCTAACCTGAACTAAATGCAGCAGTCGTCACCTGTTGAATATGCGATTGATCGATGGACAGCAGCGTCTTAAATGTTGTTGTCGTTTGTATTTGTGTGTAAACTGGTCACCATTACAGCTCCTACAGTGTCTATACAGATGACGTTATGTTGTTTAGATGTGCTACACTGACCAGTCTGGTTTTTCTGTGTTACAGTTTACAAAATATAATGTCAGATTTTAAAGTAGATATTATTTGGCTTTTCACAATATTGTGATTCAGTTTGAATTCAGTTCTTGTTTTGGATAACATGCTTTGAATTTTAAGGCAATTCCTAAAATACAGTTTAAAGTGTCTAACATCTTGATAATATCATATGTATGTGGTATGTCTTTGAGTAGTAGAATGATTTTTAATGCATATCTTAGTGTTGGGTCTGTTACTTAAATATGTCATCCCTGGCCTGGTGATGGTTAATGGCAGCTGAGCTGGGCAACAGATTTGTCAAATGAAGTGGGGCAGGTACAATTAAGATGTAATGTGTGGCAGCATTAGATGTTTTCTTGCATGATTAAAATGTTTTTTTGTTTTTTTAAAAATACTTGACGTGGCAGTGTTGTGCAGGGCAGGTTTCTGACAAGCACGTTCCCTGAAAATAATGTATTGCTGCTCAAGGGCATCCATACATGATGACCTGTAAATGTAAATGTTGTTGCACTAAGCTGTCATGGGAGCAGCACTGATCTGAGTCATTGTTGTTTTAGATGGACAGATGTGTTGCATATGTTTAGCAGTGCTTGTAGAAACAGTCTGGAATAACAGCTGGTTATAACATACTGTAACTACATGACAACAGACATACTAATAGTTGATGTGCTGTGTTGTCATATCATATATTTAAACCTCAGGTTTTCATACAACGTAATGTCCAACAAAATGGCTTATTTTACTGATGTAAAAGAAAGAGGGGCCTCTGGTAATTCTTTGAAGCAATTAATTGTGTAGCTGTGTAGCGAGAGGGTGGTGGGAGACTGTGAACATACCGTGTATTTTAGTCATAGCCTAGAGGTGCCACTAGAATTAAAAATAAAGGGGATTTAATAAGTTGGCTTGTACTATCCTGAAGTAATACATGTCTGCTTGTCTTGTTTTGTTTCATCCTTCTTGAGCTCATAGATTTAATCCAATTTCAAAAGGGTTTCTGTTCTGCATTGCAGCCCGGTTTAATCCTTTTTCTGTTTTTTAAGTTCATTCAAACGTTATTCTGCATGTGTAGTGTGTCTTTCTTAGCACAGGATGGTGCATTTGGTGAAACATATAACTTGTATATCTCAGCATTTAGGGGTCATATAACTGTAATAATAAATATTTTTGGAAATAATGTGAGTTGGGAAGCTTTTTGATGGGTGATGATCATTGCTCTGATTCATGGCCAAACTAGGACTTCGTAGCAGTCACATCTTAAAAAGATGATGTTAAAGTTGCCATAATACAGTGAGTCTTGGCATATTTACGTTGTAGTTACAGCTCCAGGTATAGAGATGCTAGCTTGTATAAATCAAGTCTTATTAATAATCTGTATTTGAAAGAAGAATGAAGAGGCATGTGTCATTATCAATCCCATTTTAGCATGAACCTGCTTTTTCCGTGCAGAAACGTCTCTTATCAACACAGTTTTTCATTTGCTTTGTTGTGCTCATTTCAATCACTGTGACTGAGAGGAGGTGGAGGGGTGGGTCAGCGGCTCAGCTTATCAGCACATTCCTGCCCTCTTGTGTGCTCTGTGTGGGGCACTGATAACTTCCACCGGGCTGATTGAGTTCAGGAGGTGGTTTCCTGGTCTGTGTGTTCAGGCTCTGGTTATGATCACTCACTCCAGCTGTTGAGCCTGAAAATAGACTCGAATCCACTATTTCTCAGAGTGAGTATCAAAGGTTTGAATTTTATTTCATTTTTTCTATGTTGTTTTTTGTAGAAAAATATCTGTAGTCTATAGAAAATTTAATACTTAAAGTCTTTTGCTCATCCTGACCATTCAGACTGGATATCAAGTATTGTTTTGTATTCTCTACCAAACATAGCTCATTGTTTTATGTCATGTAATGTGTACTAAATTTACACTACTGGGCCGATCAGCCTGTCAGCATTAATATTATACCAGCTAATGTCATTATAACGGCTAATTATCATGTTTTCTTAACATGTTTGTCTTAACTCTCGTTAATTAGAGTGTTGACAGTCAGCCCTAAGGTTTACAGCGTAAAATATGGTTTGCCTGCTGACGTCCTCCATTTTGGAAACTGAAACTCAATCACTGCTGGTTATAAGTGATTCCACATCTACCCAGAGCAGCTTTGACAGGTTTCATTAGGTGTCTACGTGTTCAAGCCATCGCAGAGACATTTTATTCAGTGTTTTATGTCCACTGGTCACATGAACGTCTGGTAGATTTGTGTCTAGTCCTTTGTCCGAGAAATGACCACTTTAAGTGTAATAAAACTACACTTTAAACAAAAAGCATGCATTGTCTTATGGAAAATAAAAAAACATGCAAATTGCAATAAATATCTGTAGTCAAATGTTTTTTTTCTGGCTAGAAATATGCTACAACTCCAGTTTCATTAAAAAATGTTAAATAACAAGAATTCACGACTCAAGCATCAATAACTGAATTGTAACAATCACCAGCTGCAGAAAAAGTTATTGGGCTGTAAACACAAACTCCAGAACTTCTTTCATCTGTGCTAACATAATACGAATTATTTTGTAATGATCAATTATACTTTTAAATCAAAACTTTGTTTTTTTGTTTGCTGATAATAGGTGTCTGTACGCATATGTACATGTTCATTTTAACAGCAGTTTCCAGCTACGATCATCATTCACAATGCCTACACTGTATTTCTGATAAATTTGATGTTATAAAATCTTCTTTCCTTTCAAAAATAAGGAAATTTGTAAGTGTTTGCAAAGTTTTAAATGGCAGTGTAGGAGTGTGGTTTATGTGAGAATATTAATGATAATTTGTTATTTTGCAGTGCTGTTTTTCACTTAGGTTTTACTCCTGTACATATAACCTTTGCACAATCAACATTAAAACAAGTAGGATGCGCTTTAAAGCTTGAACACTCCAGTCCAGCTCAACCACGAGTCCTGTGATATTCTTGGAGAAAAGTTTGAACTAAGGAGGTACGACGCACTTCATGATGTAGTGTGTAGTCATGTCTCTGCATTTTGTTGTCATGAGTTGTGTTAGTATTAGTAAGCGTATAATAAAAGAAGACAAGTGACAGAAGTGCTTACTTGAAGCAATTAGTAGCTCAGGTTCTCTACGTGCCTCTTTGGGTTGCCATGGATATAATTAATTTGGAGACTGGTAGGCTGAAGGTAGTGGAGAGAGCAAACTATGTGTGGAATCTGTCACCACGACTGTCAGGCTTATGTTTGGATGAGGGATGTAAATTTAACTTGTATGCTTCGCCAGCAGGGACCAAGTGTCTGTCAGGCTTGTCCAACTTGATAGTTATCCTGAATGATAAGTGCGATGCCATGACCCACGTGGCTTTAGTTTGGTGTTTAGTCTGTGTTCTATAGTACCAATGAATCAGGGCTACATGTCTATAAAATTGTGTGTTGAAGTCTGTTTAACCTTGAAAATGATGAGATCAAATGAACAGACAGGCAAACTTGATTGGTTTGTTTTCGATTCAGTGGAAAATTTTCTTGCTTCCAGCCACTGGATTATGTGTATTTGTTGTAGATTTTATGTGTGGTACAGTCTTTGACAAGCAACTTTGTAGTAATACTACAGAACGCATGATCCGCTCATGTCAGTGATCACTACAGGACAAAGACAGGATATGTAAATTATGCCCTTATGTAAAGCTGTATCTGTAATAACAGTGTCATAAATATCAGGAAATTAATAAGTACAGAGAGGTGTGTTATAGTCCATAAGGGATGATTAAGTGCATGAGATTGAGTATATAGTTTTAAGTTTAGTGAAAGCACTCAGCTTTATATGAGCAGCCTTTCAATCATGTCATGCATTAGGATGAAATGCATAATGAAACGTTGCCACAATAATCTCTCACACAGTACAGTGCAGTTGTTTCTGTTGCCATGTTGTCACCTGTCATCTCAACGAGACATGCAACAAAAGTTGTGTTGTAAAGAGAAGGGAAGCCCCAGTGTTTAATACCAGCTCTCTCTGCCATGTATGTTCCTGCTGGTGGGGAGGGATAACGCAGCTCTTCATAAACGAGAACAACATCTGTGTATGTGGTTCATACATGATGTATGATACAGATGCGTGAATTGGTCTTATGATGAATTCACTTTTGTATGACCATTAAGTGTGCTCCTCTATAGAAAACACAAAAGCTTTAACAGCATTTGGGACAATGACACAGCTACTAAAGCAAATATAAATACCCTTAACTAGTAGTTGTGCTGTTTTATTGGATATAAACTACAAAGATATTTTCCACTGGATAGCACTGTGTTGTGTGTTTTGTTTGCATTTTTGCTGGAAATTGCCTGTAAGTATGTTATTTTCAAGATAATGCCATGTTAGGGCTTGCCATTTATAATTTATTATGTAATAAACCACAATACTCTTTTGAATGGGCTTATCGAGCAGAGTTTATTTGCCTTTTTTTTTCTACAATGCAGTTGGTCTTAACTGTTATAAATAAGAATTTATAATTGTATAAGTTATGCATGTAATGCAGCACACCTGGGAAGGAGGGGCGTAATAATGCCACACAGAATTCCACTCTGGTTCAACGCGGCAGCTTGAGGGTTAAGTCCGATACAGCAGTTTACACTGCGGATGGATGTTCGCTAGTACAGAGGAGTCCCATGCTGTAGCGGAACTGCAGATCCTACACAGATTGCTGCCAAGCCAGAGGGGATTCACTTAGACCCTGTGAGCGCTTAAGAAGAGTTAGAGGGAGAGATCAGTTTTGAAGAAATATGTTGGGAGAGGACACAGATTCGTGCGGAGCAGAGGAAGCATTAGGGTGTAGCTGAGGGGTGTGTTTCATAACCCCTCACCTGTGGTCGTAATTTCAGTTGTTTCAGAGCTAAGAAGAGAAAGGAAAGGAAGGTGGGGGCAGGTTCCTCCCGGCACTAATTGGTGCGGTCATACATACTGCTGATGTGCGTCTGCAGGAATCTCCTGCTGGATTTACTGAGGAGTAGCTGCAGGTTGGAGGCGCTTTGTCTGTGTACTCTGTAGTGACCATGACAAACTGATGTAAGTACCCTTGGCCTTCTATTATATGAATACTTCAGCAACAAACCAAAGAGATGAAGGAATGAGGTGGAGTAATTTACTGTAGCTTTTCATCAATGCAGGTTTACGTCTTTCGTGGCTGTAATGGTTGCTGATTATGTTTTATGTCACATAAGTTTAAGCTCTTCACCCTCTCACCACTAGTGTAGTGCTGCATCTCTGCTACTCTCTCCTCTCTGTTAGAAATCTGCAGTACAGTATCTAACCATATTGTATGTGCAGAGTGTCACTCTTCTCTCAGGGGACCCCTAGCCTGACTGGCGCTAAGACATGGGCCCTCATTAGCATTTGAATATGCTCTCCAAGGCAGGGAAGTTTTAGCAGTTGTCAGCACTACCCGGCACATCGTTTTCAATTTCTGAAGTGATCAATCATCTCATTCTACTTGTTTGCTGCCAGAAGCCACAGCGGAGTGTGATCCTGTTGTTGTTTTCTGTCTTTGGCTGCAGTGCATCTTGCACAGTGTAATGAAAGTATGCTTGTTTGCAGTTTGTTTGTTGCTGGTGTAATAGTCTTTGTGTCAGAGTCAATCCTGGTTTCATTTGATGCTTATAAGGCTGTTTGTTACGTAGAACTTCTGAACAAATGCTTGCTGGACATCAAACTCACTGAGCTTTATTGCTGTTTCTTAGGGACAAACAATCTGTTGTTTGCCCCTGTTGTTTGTTGGACTCTGGAAGCTCATTTGGTTCTCAAATAATGATATTCCAGGAGTGCTTTCTGAAGAGTTGTTAATTGTGGTTTTCTGCAGCCACTGATGGAAGATGCGTTAAACCATTACCATGTTTTAGTGAATTTCTAATTTTGCAAATGAGGGTAATTACTGTGTAAATTACATATGTCATTAAGCATTGTGTAATGTCAATGTAATATCCATGCACCAACATTAAACATCCTTTATTTGAGTGGTTAAGCCACATTTCCTCTTGTTCTCTTTCTCTGGCACTGTAAATGATTTGTGAAAATGATCTCCCCACTGTTGTTTTCTTCAGACTTTAAAGGTAATGAATGAGCACTAGAGAGAAATGAATGTATTTTCTTTGCTGTATTGCATCAGTAGTTTTAGTCGATTCATGGTATTTAATATAGCAAGAAGTTATTAAATGTTCTCCAGCATTCATGCTGCAAGTTTCCCTTAAACCACTCTGTTGCAGTATCACAACGGCCGAATTAATGAGAGCTATTTTTAGCTACTCTGGTCCCAGAGCAGTCAAAATTGAATAAGGTTCTGCCTCACCCCTAAACCGTGCTACAGCACAAAACCTATTCTCTTTGTCGGAGAACTGAACAACTCACCATATTGCCTCTGTGATTTTATTTTTCTGCTGAATAGAGAGTTGGGAAGCCTGCATACTTTAATTTTAATGATTCTCCAAAGTGAATACAAAATGAAACAGCATCTTAGCTTCCCTCTTCATGGGTCATGTTGAGTTAGTATTGTGATGAATCATTGTATATTAAGGGTTTTTGCCTTCAACTGGAGACAACAAATTTTTGGTTCCCATTTTATTTATTTTTCGTGGTAGCTACAGTACAGAGTCTAGACAGTGAAGAAAAAGAAGAGATGTTAGGTAAGGCAATGTAATCCAAAACATCTGCCAGATCAGATTTTTTTGTAGGCATGTAGCTGCACAGGCGTTTTCATAAATGAGTAAACATTTAATTATTGCCACTGACCAAGTAATCAAATAGCTAAGCTCACTAAACTTTGAACTCCAAGCCTTTGCACTGTTCCTGTTGTGTGCAAGGAAGATTAGTTTGTCTGAACTTCTCATCTTGTTCACGATGTAGCAGCCATTGAAAAAATGCGCTTCCATTGCGGTTTAAGTGGCTGGAATTGTGGGATTGTGCGCAGGCGTGAGCCTTGCAGCAGGCTGTTTCGCAGTCTCTCTCTTTGTGATGTCTTTTCTTAAACTTTTA
>JAUMHL010000027.1:16319888-16395525 GCA_032362345.1 Sandelia bainsii
TTTCTTTCTTTCTTTCTTTCTGTTTGAACGGAGAGCTGCTGCAACATGCCAAAATAATTTCCCTCTGGGATTAATAAAGTGTTTTGAATCTTGAATCTTGAATCTTGAATCTTGAATCTTGAAAACACCAGTACGCAAAGGCAGTGTTTAGGGTAACGGTATTGTCTAAATACTCAAAACTATTTAGAGAGTAGATTACACTACATTCCCATTAATTGACTGATTGATACATTAATAGTTTCTACTGTACAGTTATATCGGTTATCATTAGTTGAGCCCTAAATTGATTGCTGTTAAATGCTGTTGTTGGAGCATTTGTTTGGCAGACATGCCTTAATCGTTGGTTCTGCAGAGGAGTAAACCACAGTGAATACAGTCATTGAATAACTGTGGTAACTGTTTACCATTTGTGTATTGACTCAACACAGTCCACAACTTTCCTGTCCTTTCTCCGCTCTCAGCTGTGTTATCCATCTGTGTTGTAGTCCATCTGTGTTGTAGTCCATCTGTGTTGTAGTGCTGGCTCCCAAGTTGCCTGGTTGTAATCCCCCAAGCATGACCCAACTGACATGGTGTGTCTTTGCGGTGGAGGGACTGCCAGCTCTGGCTCTGGCTTGTGGCATGAAGCTTCTGTTGGCATCAGTTGTTTGTGGCCATAAAGGGCACACACAACAGTGCCACAGAAACTCATCAGTCACTGGATGCAGTCGCAGCTTTACTAAAAATTGTACACAGGAGCAGTGCAGAGTGAGAAACAGTTCCTTTTTTATTTCTTACTTGCCTGTTGAGATCATTATCTTTGAGACTACATAAGACAACGTGCGAAAATGCAGTCTGAATGCAGTATATGCTTTGTTTTATTCTTCAAAAGATTTGTTGTAGAACTTTGTTAATTCTTGAGAGAAATGTACTTTTGAGGTCTTCTAAAGAAGTAGTTACAAGTTTGTGTTATATCGGGCCTTTACTGTGGGCTGTGTTTAGATGCACATGTAGCAACAAGTAAACAGTGATTATCTAAAATGTAAAAAGGCTTTTGTTTCTGAATGAATTCAGTCATGTCTTTTTTAAATCTCTCACAGTTCAGAGAAACCTTCAGACACGGTCTGAAAATGTCAGGCCACTTGAACAGCACCGTACTGTTCCCCCCCCTGTTACCAGAGCAACAAGCTCTGCAAGAGGAGAAAGCAAAATTACATCCCTTCAATGTGAAACGTGCGTGCGTGAGAGAGGGATGGGGGAGCAGAGAGAAAGTTCCCTATAAATTCAGTTTAGTTTTTGCTCCATTTTAGATTCCTCCTGTTTTACTCCATTTGGGATTTTACGTTTTAGTAATTTTATGGTGATTTATTTGTATTGGATCCAGTATAGTAAGCATTCTGTAATCATATTTACCAGATAACAGAATCACATTTCTTGTAACCCCGCTGCAACACAGGGCCTAAATGTTCTACACTTGTGTCTGTGAGTGTGTGCATGTTTGCGTCAAGTCTGTAAAGAATTTCTGAAAGTAAGAATGTCAACTGGAAGCAATTACCTTCTATGTCTTTTCAGTTTAGTGGCAGACGGTCCATAAATTTAGATGAAGTGTTACAGTTCTTTGCATCAGCGTTTCCACAGTGCTGATGGAGAAGACGCAGGCATAAATCCTCCTCCCCAAAGAGCAAACTTTCCAGTGAGAGTCCATGCTTCTGTTTTCAGTAGTCTCTTTAATATTCAGATGTCTTTTTTTTCCTAAAGGGCCAGGAGGAGTTCCGTTGAACAAACTTTTGTTCACCCTCTTTGTGCGATCCCTACCATAAGCTGCTTGTGGCTGTTGCTGCCAAGCTGCAAATGTCTGGGGCCACTTTTGGCGATTTATGCTAGATAATGTTGGGACTTGGCCGACAGGTCACAACAGACGTAAAGATGATGATAGTAAACTATATGACAGAAGAAACTTTGGATTACTACCACAGTGTAGGACTAAGATGTTTGTTCAAATCATAGTTTGTTTGTTTGTTTGTTTGCCCGTGGCACTTCTAAAGTGTAGCTCTCATTATCACTTTTGTAAATTTGATAGCCATGCCATTAGCAAGTTGTCATGCTGATTTTGGTTAACCATCAATGTGAAGCTGCACTGACATAGATGTTTTGGGTTTGAGCTGCCAACATGGCAGCAGTAATGTTAGCTGAGGGTCTAAATGCTCTAACTGATGTTTCTTTTAATGTTAGATTCGATCTCTCTTCCGTCACTTGTCATCGTGCTTTAATGTGCCGCGATGAGTTTCCTGCCTGGGTGGCCTTATTGTAAGTGTTAGAGGTATCAAAGAAATTACCAGCAAACCAGGAGAGAAATGTGTGATAGTCTCACCTGTTAGGAGCAAAGACCTGGGATTAATTTAAGTGACAAATGAGGGTTATTGCATCAGGTGCTCTGATGTGAGTTGTAATTTGCCCCAAAGGGATGGACCTGATAGTATTTTATATGCAGTCACTGAATGTCTAATGTGTCGTGAGATTGTGGTGGAGGTGAAATGATATAGAAAAGAGCAGATAAGATAAGAAGTGAGCAGCGGGGCAGTGCTGACTTAACCGTGCTGAAGGAGTTGACCTTCATCTTATCCTCTCTGGTTGTTAATGCGATGAAGAGCGTGCTTTAATTTCAAAGACTTGTCCTCCAGTGTGGTCTCATTGTATCTAGCACATTTATATCATTGTACCTATTGTATTCAGTGCACTGTAAACATAGGACCTCATACTGTGGGCCCACTATAAAGGAAATTGTCTCCTGTCTGACACCAGTATGTTGACAGTGTGTGGTTGTTTGAAAATGTGTGAGTGTGCTGCAAATAAAACCACATACAACACAGTGCTATCTGGACCACTGTAAACAAACAGCAGTGTAAAACTCAACAACCTGCTGAGTGTAGCCCTTGATGTGTATAGTGGCCTTGTTATTAAATTTCACCTGTGAAAAGCTCAGAAACACTGGGACAGATTAACACTTTTAGTAAGAACTCGAAACTTTGTAGCGGGATTGGAGTGAAAAAGGGCTTCAGTTAAATTCTGCTCAAGATGCTTAGACTTTCACTGTTTTATCATTTTTACTTAATGTTTTCAGTGCATGTTTTTGTTCTTGGTTGTTTTGTTGGTGGTCATTTATTTGACAGTATATTTCTTTTTATTTGAAATGCAGGCTTGACACAGATAAGAAAATAAAACCAAACTCTATCTGGAAGCTACTGTTGTGTTGTGTTGTTGTGTGTTGTGTGTTGTATAGATAAATTGTTTAGTTTTTTAAAAGGATGATGTACAAAAGATGCTGAGTATATGTAGATCTATTTCACCAGGAAACTGAAGCTGAACACTGCAAGTTTACAGTTTAGAAAATGTTTTTTTGTTTTGTTGACAGCAGTAAGTCCATGAAAAAATACTTTTTGGGCTATAAGCTTTGCTTTATTTTACCTCCTTAGATCTGAAATCTATTAGATCTCTTATATTAATCCCTCTGTTTCTGTCTTCCAGAGCGCAGCAATGGAGGAGACTGTCATTTGGGAACAGCACACAGTAACACTACACAGGGTAGGTAACTTATCTTTCTTACAGTTGTCTGTGAGTCTGATCCAAAAATCTGTTTGCCCTGTCTGTCCATCTTTGTATCTTTGCCCCTTTCTCTCCATTGTCTTTCCTTCCTTCACTGGATCACATCTTGTAGCTCACTGTCTACAGAGCTGCTGAAAGAAAAGACAAAACAGAGCTTTTCTTACACATTCTCTCTCTGGCTTTAGAGCCTAAATCTTCTACACAGTGAAACATTTTATAGTCAGAAACTGTTATATATGACTGCTGTATTTTTATATAATAATGTAGATGTGGCTCACAGTTAACCTAAAAAAACTGGTCTAAAGGCAAATGTACAAGTAGACGATAACCTGCCTTAATCACACCTTTTATAATTTATATCAGATAAGCTTAAAAGCTGGATTCATGGTGGTTTGTTTAGGTCCACATAGACAGCTAAATCTGTGTCCTAATGTATTTGTTTCTCTGTGTGCAGGCACCAGGGTTTGGCTTCGGAATAGCCATATCAGGAGGTCGGGATAACCCTCATTTTCAGAGCGGCGAGACCTCCATTGTCATTTCAGACGTGCTGAAAGGAGGCCCAGCAGAAGGCCTGTTGCAGTAAGGTTTTGTTCTGTTAACAGCAGTCCGGTCAGATTACTAGTTATGAGTATTAAATTACTCTGCCTGCTCCAGAAAGGCTGCAGCATTTCTTTTCTCTGTGTCCCCTCTCTCTAGGGAAAATGACAGAGTTGTTATGGTCAATGCTGTCTCCATGGACAACGTGGAGCACGCGTACGCAGTCCAGCAGCTTCGTAAAAGTGGGAAAATTGCCAAAATTGTAAGTGTCATTACAAAGTCCTTTAGAAAACTTTTGAGTATTTTGTGAACGATTATTGAAAGTAAAGCTAAAGTCAAAAACTACAGTGTGTTGTGTGTTAGCATCTATGACATTTAGAAGTTTCTTATATATTTCACAGTTGGCTCCTTGGAGAAATGTACATGATCGGTTGAGTGATTAATTTGTCTTACTGTGACTGATTGGTTGTCAGGCTGAGCTCACATCTTATTTCCTTTGCCCAGACAATCAGACGGAAAAGGAAGGTGCATGTCCCCATGGGTCGCCTAGGGGAGAGAGAAACTATGTCAGAGCATGATGAGGAGGAGGACAGCTACGATGAAGAGATATATGAGACAAGGAGTGGACGCAGTGGTGCTTACAGCGGTGTGGGCGGGGCCATGGGCAGGCGCAGCGGGCGAAGCAGCGGGCGAAGGGACAGGGAACGTGAGCGCAGTGGCTCACGGGAGAGGAGTCTCTCCCCACGCTCAGACCGGCGGTCACACAACCTGCCCCCACGTCCCGCCAAGGTCACACTTGTCAAATCCCGGAAAAATGAAGGTGAGGCTCACAAAGTCGGGGATATAAAAAAAAGAGGGAGGGAAAGTTTGTTGGGTTTTTTTGCTTTTTATTCCCCATTATTATCAGACAGCCAGACTTTTAGAAGAGAATAAGACCGCCAAATCAGGATTGGTTAACTGCCAGAGTATTTGCCAGACACAGCAAAATCCAAGTTAGCTCAAATAAATCTTAGTAAAAGAGCAATTAATCTTCTTTAATCAGTACTGTTAATCCCACAGGGAGCAGCGGCTGTCAGCAAAGTGTGGTCACATGAACTCTGTGCTAACATCGTCTTTGTTGCTGTCGTTCACTTTGTAAGCAGAATATGGCCTGCGCCTGGCCAGCCACATTTTTGTCAAGGACATTTCTCCTGAGAGCCTGGCAGCCAGGGATGGCAACATCCAGGAGGGGGATGTTGTACTGAAGGTACTAAAGGGGGGGAGTGGGTGAGAGAGACAAATGCATGGTGAACATTTTGTTACCATCATAAAATATTGAACATTAATTTAAATGTTATATAATTTCCTCTGTTTCATTTTGGTTTTGATTTAGAAAATAATGAATAATGTGCACAACTGCACCAGCCCCTGTATGTGTGTATGTGGTTTTCTATTTTCTACATTCTAATGTTGCATAACAGCACTTTGAGTTTGATAATGCTTGATGTAGCTCAGCTCTTTCACATTTAGGAGAACATATACAATGGCTCCATGTACATAACAGATGCTTTAGATAATTTTTTCACTGGGAATTTTAGGAACTGTAACATTTCTGAGTCAGTAATATGTTGCATGTTTACATTTTCCTTGTCTAGGCGGCCTCATTTTCAAACGTGATCATTGGGGCAGTTAATTTGATCATTTGCCCGTGAGAGTGCATTTAAAGTCCAACTCTAACTTATCCTGTAACCATTTTATTAAAATCTGAAACAAGACTACTAATTTATTTCTCTCTATTTAATTCAAATTCTCTGTAAAAAATATTCATGTTGTGTCACATCTGTTTTTCTTGGTACTTTCAGATTAACGGCACAGTGACAGAGAACCTCTCCTTGATAGACGCCAAGAAGCTGATAGAAAGGTCAAAGGGCAAGTTAAAAATGGTTGTTCAGAGGGACGAGAGAGCAACCCTGCTGAACATCCCTGACCTTGATGACAGCATTCCTTCAGCCAACGCCTCTGACAGAGATGGTGAGGGCTATGTAACAGCGTAGCTTGAAATCAGACTTGTCAGTGTGTATTTCCAGTGACGGTGGTTGAACCGTGGCTCTTGTTTGATCAGACATTTCAGATATCCATTCTCTGGCGTCCGACCATTCCAATCGATCACATGACAGACATCGTAGCAGCCGCTCTCGCTCTCCAGACAGACGATCGGAACCCTCAGACCACTCCATACACTCACCCCCACAAATCAGCAACGGCAGGTAAAAAACATCCTTAAATGCATGTGTGTTTTGTGATTTTAGCTGCTATGAAAGAAATACAACAAGGGGCTGCTTCAGGTTGATATAAGACAAAAAAAAAAAAAAAGGAAAAGTCAAGAGAAAAAATTAGTCCCAGTATGACACACAGAAAATTGCTAACAATGATATTAATCAACTATTTAAGTAATTTTACTATACATTCCCCTGTTCTGAATTCTCAGTTATGAGGATTTAGTGCTTTTCTTTTGTGGTTGTAAAGGACTTTCGATTTTATGTTTGGGTTAATGCTATCCATCAGCCCATTCAGCACTTCATTGACTGTAACCTTGTTTAAAATTACCTCATTAATTCTTAATTTAAACTCAATAAAGCACCACAGTTTTTCCCCTTTCATGCTGCTTATTGACCTGAAAAATAAAAGTCAACTGTTAAGCTGCAAAGGAGTCAGTCTCAAAATTAGCATTGAGAGCCCAGTCAGAACTTCACTCTGCTTCCTGTAAAGTTCAGTTCTCAATACATACAGTATTGCTGTGTTTCTGGAATTGAATGCCACCTGCAGTTTTGAACAAAGCATTTTTGATTAATAGTTTTCTATGTCTGTAAGATTACATAATGCACATGCACCAGTGGGAAAGGTTTTGAACATGGAAACTGCATTAGCAAATGAGTATGAGTATAGTCTCACCAAGACTGACGGTTAATGAGATTTGTTTTTTTTTACCTTTTTATTCCTTTTGTACATCAACAGCTGGAGAATACCGTAAGTTTGGCCACAATATCCCCGTGTGAATAGTTAGTAATAGTAGTGATAGTAAATCCTGTGTGGATTTAAAGTAGATTAATGGAGGTCCAGTTTTACGTGTTACAACTTTGACAAACTGTTCTAAACTCAGTCATTGGTGCAGTGGAGAAATTACTAACTTGTATAAGTAAATCATTGTTTTAACAGCAAATGATAACCTGATGAAATGTGGCTGAAGTGGTGTTACTGCATATGATATCAATTATTCAGCGATGCCTCTTGTTTTGACTTGAGGTGAAAGTCCTCTGAAAGTGTCACAAGATCTCTGTTTCTGTTGAATGTTTTGATGGACAAAACCGCATGTTTGGCACAAGGACGATGTGGCTCCAAGAATGAAGAAACGAAACGCTGTCACTAACTATCAGTGTCTCCGCTTGTACATGTGACTGGGCTTTTGAAAGAACATTTTGTTTGTGTATCTGTGGATGTTTTGCTTGATTTTGCCATTTCTTTCATGTTAAACAGATTTCATTATTAGGAAATGGTAACAATTATTATATTATAAGTCTGAATGTGTAAAGTAAAGATCCTAAAAGACAGAATGTGTTTTAATAATTTCCTGATGAGACATGAGTGCTTTTAATTAATTTAAGAAATTATTTTAATTGACGGGAGGGAAATGTTGGGACAGGTTGTTATTGTTCATTTGAACCTGCCCTGTGACCCTTTTCTCTCAGTTCAGGAAGTTGGCAGTTAAAAGTAGGGCCTCCTCCAGAATGGGTTGAAAAAGAAGCTAGTCAGGGCCTTCACGGTTACTTTGTTCGCCAGCCTGTGAATAAAGCAATATTTTGCCAGTAAAGTTGTGCCAGTGAGCAGCCATGTGACCAGGAGAGTCATGGAGCCATAACACTGCTCAGCTTCCTCCCGTTCTCTTCTGATTTCTCATTATACACATTAGGACTGTCAGCATATATCAAAACACATGGAAATCCTGCCATCATTTACACTTATCTAACTCATAATTGGTCGGTGTCAGTGTGAATCAGTTTATACAGCCTTGAAGTTTAAACTAGCTTTGAAGCCAAACCTTTGCTGGTCTAAAGCCAGAGCCACACAGTGAAATTCACCTGGAGGACAGAATCCACTCTGACACCTTAAATAAGCTGCTCTAAAAATAGAGCACAAAAGAGTTGAAAGACACAAAGTGGTGACCTTCAAAACCTAAGATGCAGCCACAGACTCAAGCTGTTCCTTTTCACCTGTTTTTCTTTTTTTAGCCTGTGTGTGTCCGCTGCAGTCAGGAGTAAAATCCACACAGCCTTGATTTGGCTGTGGTATTGTTGCGTGTAGTCAAGATGTTGTAGCCTTAAAGCTTTCCTGTTGCCTACAAGCTCTACATCTCCAGAATACACTATTTATAATCCTATGTCTCCTTATTCTAAAGATAAAGTGTACAAAAAATATTTTTGTTTGCAGTCACAGAAGTCGTGATGACGAACGGGTCGCGAAGCCGGCTTCAACACCAGCGAAGCTAGCAGAGGAGGTTCCTCTGCCCAAACCGAAGGAATCTGCCATTGTCAGAGAGGAGAAACAGCTTCCACCACTTCCAGGTCAGAGATACTGTATAGCTGTCAGCAGTTAAACCAGATCATTTATATGGAAGTCATTCATCAGAATTTCAGTCTCAGATTCATACGTATGAGACTTGTAAGCAAAAGAAACATATTTCTCCGCCTGTCATTTGCAGCAGCACATTAAATTGCTTAATGATAGTGAATATATAAAATCTAGTTTGAACCAGTCATTTTTGCCCTTTATAAAAGCACAATGACCAAAAAAAGTTAGATCTAGATGCCTGCTGAGCCTGGCTGAGTTTGCCTGGAGCCAAGTGAAAATAAACCGTATGAGTTGATTGAGTCTGACGTTCCTCCCCAGCCTGCAGCACTCTGCTGCCTTTCTGTTTGACCTCCCCGCTCAGGACACCCTGTGCCTTGTGTGTGTGTGCATGTGCAAGTATCTCTGTGGTTTATCTTTGTCTGTCTGTTTTTTAAACAGTTTTTATTAGTACGTTTATATGCAGTATTGGTAAGCTTTAACAATGTTTAGGGAAGTATTCCTTTGTTTTTAAAAATACACAGTGCAGTTTTAGTGTCTGCATTAGTAACATGGGTTGTTGTATGTTTTTGTCCAGAGCCCAAGCCAGTATATGCCCAGCCTGGACAGCCAGATGTTGACCTACCAGTCAGTCCCTCTGATGCCCCTGTGCCAAGTGCTGCCCATGATGATAGCATCCTACGGTAATGGTGTAATAGTATAGAAGTGTTCCTTATCTGTACAAAGCAGAAACTACTATATGACCTTTGTGGGTGTCTGAAGCATCATAAGCTCCTAGCTCACTTTTTAAAAGAGAGGACAACTGTGAAGAAAACACTTAAATCTTCTTTTAACACAGCAACAGCCCATTTTCAAATGTTCAATGCTCTCATGCTCAGAGCACGCCACAGGGCTTCAAATTAAGTGCATTGAATTTTTTGTACTTGCTACTTGGCAAATGAATATGATTTGGATTCTCATGCTATGCACAGCTATCAGTATTTGTGAGACAAACAGTTTACTATGGTTATTTTTGTCTACAGCCAAAATACTGAAATGTATTCAGATGTTCTCTAGAATTATATCTTTCTTTTTTTCTACAGTCCAGTTTTACATCACTGCTTTTGTGACCTCACCAAAGAGTAAATTGCCTCCACAAAAGAGAAACCTGGATGGCATCCAAGTGTCACTTAGCTATTCATAAGTAGTAGTTTGTATTTGTAAGGGCATCAAATGGTGAAATGTCAAAGAAAATCTGCCTAATTATTGCCTTTGTCCTCAGGCCAAGCATGAAACTAGTGAAGTTCAAGAAGGGGGAGAGCGTGGGGCTGCGTCTGGCTGGGGGGAATGATGTGGGCATCTTCGTAGCTGGAGTGCTGGAGGATAGTCCAGCTGCTAAAGAGGGCCTGGAAGAGGGTGACCAAATTCTCAGGGTGAGATATTTTATTTTTAATACAGCACGTGCGTAAACTAACAGCTTAAGTTAAGTGCTTGTATCTGAATTTAAGTTGATGTTACATGAGAGAGTGCAAAAAGTTCTGTGTCAAAAACGTAGAGCTGCCTTTCTGTCCTAGAAAGGATCTTAATTATCCTCTTTGTTTTAACAATGGGTACCTGATGGTGTCACTAAACAGCCATGTTTTATGGTGTATCCGTCCTCAAGCTTTTCCCTTTTTATTCTTGGCTTTACACACTAGCTGCTCCAAAATTCTTGTACCTTCAGGCTGGTCGCTTAGTAATGGCCCTAAGGGAGCACACACAAAAAAAGTGTTTCCTCTCACTGCATTTGTCACATTTGCTCACAGTCATATATCTCAATGCTTGTACATCCTCCTCTTTTCTCGATGTACAATAGCGTACAGTTGAGTTTGTGCAGTGCGGTAAAACCTGCAGTTACCTAGGCAATGCTCAGAATAGGAAGAGCTATGTGTAAATATTTTCTGTCACACTCCCTGTGCATACTAAAGCCTACTCCTTAACTTAAACTGAGGTACAAGTTACCTGTGAAGTTATTCTGTGAAAACCATGAAACATTAACTTCTGTTTTTAGGTAAACAATGTAGATTTTGCAAACATAATTCGAGAGGAGGCCGTGCTGTTTCTCCTGGATCTTCCTAAGGGGGAAGAGGTGACCATTTTGGCCCAGAAGAAGAAAGATGGTAAGTGAAGTGAGTGAGGAAATAAGTCACGAAATACATTCCTATTAAATATGTAGGGTTGGTGTTTCTGACTCTTTGTTTTGTCCCGTTCAGTGTATCGGCGGATTGTGGAGTCGGATGTTGGTGATTCCTTCTACATTCGGACACACTTTGAGTATGAGAAGGAGTCTCCGTATGGGTTGAGCTTTAACAAGGGCGAGGTGTTCCGTGTGGTGGACACCCTCTACAATGGCAAGTTGGGGTCCTGGCTTGCTATTCGCATTGGGAAGAACCATCAGGAGGTGGAGAGGGGCATCATCCCCAACAAAAACAGGTGACAGCTTGATGACTGGTGAATTTCCTTGAATTTCATGTCGGTCTCTAAAAGTGACATGCTGGACAATCTCTCCCTATTTCTGTTGTATTTGTTAGGACTTTCATTGCTATGTAATGTCCTCAGGTATTGGCAGTGTTGAGGTTAGCTGTGCCAAGTTTATGACACATTCATTAGATTGTTTTACATTAAGAACTCTCTTTCTGCCACTTGTCAACAGAGCGGAGCAGCTCTCCAGCGTGCAATACACTCTCCCCAAAACAGCAGGGGGTGACAGGGCTGACTTCTGGAGGTTTCGTGGTCTTCGCAGCTCAAAGAGGAACCTTAGGAAGAGCAGAGAGGACCTGTCCTCCCAGCCAGTCCAAACGAAGTTCCCAGCTTATGAAAGAGTTGTACTCAGAGAGGGTGAGCAACCAGATCATGTCTGCCAGACTATATAGTGTGTGAATGTGATATTAAAAGTTGCATTCTGGTCAAACTTTTCTGTGCAGCTGGCTTCCTGAGACCAGTGGTGATATTTGGGCCTATCGCTGATGTTGCTCGGGAAAAACTCTCCAGAGAAGAGCCCGATCTTTTTGAGCTTGCAAGTATGTTTGTATGCATAATATTGCAAATATATTGAAGATTAGGACAGCCAGTACTTTTGATTGTTTTTTTCATAAATCTCTTGAACTACGTTTTCTAGAGAGTGAACCCAGAGATGCAGGAACAGACCAGCGCAGTTCAGGAATCATTCGTCTTCACACCATCAAGCAGATAATTGACAGAGTGAGCATGCCTCCTTTTAATCATAAAATACACTGTATATTACTGTATTTCACCACCATTGGGTAACTTTCCTCTCTCTATCTCATGAAGGACAAACATGCTGTGCTAGACATCACCCCGAACGCTGTGGACAGGCTGAACTATGCTCAGTGGTACCCAATTGTAGTCTTCCTAAATCCTGATAATAAGCAGGGTGTGAAGAACATGAGGACCAGACTGTGTCCAGAGTCCAGGAAGAGCGCCAGGAAGCTCTATGAGCGAGCCATCAAACTGAGGAAGAATAATCACCACCTGTTCACCAGTGAGTGGGCACTGCGTTAAAACACAGTACATTTCTCTTTTACGTGTTTTATTCTTCATGAAGTGAAGTTGTGACTCAAAATGTTTTCTCTTAGCCACCATCAACTTGAACAACATGAATGATGGCTGGTACGGAGCTCTGAAAGAAACAATCCAGCAACAGCAGAACCAGTTGGTGTGGGTGTCAGAGGGCAAGGTGAGAGAAACTGGCCAATTAGTTTTTCTCTTCCACTGCATTGAACAGCTTTATATGAGTCCTGTTTGTCTGACTTACTGAGCCATGAAGTGACAGCTTCTCTGTTTTGTTCAGGCGGATGGCACTACGGAGGATGACTTGGATATCCATGATGACCGTCTGTCCTACCTATCGGCGCCAGGTAGCGAATACTCCATGTATAGCACGGACAGCCGCCACACTTCTGACTATGAGGACACGGACACGGAGGGTGGAGCGTACACAGACCAGGAGCTTGATGAGACTTTAAATGATGAAGTGGGTCTGCCCACGGAGCCTGCCATCACCCGCTCTTCAGAGCCTGTGCGAGAAGACCCACCTGTAATTCAGGACACTCCTGGTTACCCTGGGTACCAGCACCCTTTGCAGCCCGACCCAGCCAGTCGCATAGACCCTGCTGGGTTCAAGATGGCCGCTCCACAACAGGTAATGTTCATGTCTAGCTTTTCAGGTTTAATTTATTTCTAAAAGTATCTGACTGCTGAGCAAAGGAATAGCTCTTTTTTCAGACTTGTGTCCTGACCTTTGTTAAGACACTGTTTTAGAAGCTACTGGTATGTTATCTATTCTAACCACATTTTTGCAAGTTGCATTCTCTGGCTGGTGTAAAACTGCTTCAGTGTAAGGAAGAAGATCGTGGTGTTGGGGTGAGCTGTGCTTTGTGTGCCCTTGGCAGGTTGTGTTATAAATGTCTCTTAACAATACTTCACAGCAAGATGAAGCTGCTCTGCCCATGCCCTCGTTGCCTCCGGCGGTGGTAGCGCCCCCTGCTGTTGAGCAGCCTGTACAGCTAGAGGGTATGCACCTAGAGGAGCCGCCTGCTGCAGCCGCAGCTCCTCAGACTGACTCACTTAGCAGCCCCAGCCCTGCCCCTGAGCTTATTCAGCCCCCACCACCACTACACGAACCCCACCCGTCTGGACTGCCTGGTCCAGAACCAAAGGTACCTGCTGTTTCACCAGCCACTTGGACCGGGGCTGGGCCCCAGCCTGCTGTTAACTGCCTGTCTTCTCGCACATGCTTTCCACTCGCTCTCTGCATGACATGCCCACACTGTGTGAGTCACTGAGCCCACTGTGTGCCTCTGGCTCCCAGAGAAAATGTGCTAGTCCACATGCACCACAGTGGGCTGGGAGACCAGAAGGACTGGTACATCTGAGTCTTTGACCAGGGTGAAGACATCCACAACCAGCCCTAACTGTTGCCTTTTACTTCCTTTGCATGGCTCCTAATGTTTTTTGGGTTCCTTTCAGCTTTAACTCTCTTCTGTAGAAGAACGATAGTAGCACTTACATTGGCATCGTAGTAGTAGATGTGTCGTCTGTTGTAGTGCCAGTAGTTTGACGTTGCATTAGATGCAAACTGAATGGTTGCATGATGAAAGCTAACCTGCAGACAGTACTCTTGGTAATGATTTCTCTCAAGTAATTCTCCCTATGGAAAAACAATCTTACATCAACACATGCATTATGTCTTTTGTTAAGTAGTTGTGTAGATGTCAACAAGTTAAACTTCTTCCATATTAAGTACTGTAACTAGATTTGCTGTCTACAGGCTACACATCATATGTTTGATATGAGGCCTTTCAGAAATGTGCAAATTGTTTGTTAGTTCACTATTCATGAAACTCATTATCATGTAAAATCCAGCTGTGTTTATATGGATTATTAACATTTTTGAAAGGCATCTTGTCAAACAGGCATTCAGGTCTCTTTTTGAATAATGAATAAAGGTTTGCTTGTGTAATTGCACTTTGACTTGTTGTTTGTTTAATTAACTGGTAATGTGATTTTTCTAATAATTGGTTAATAATGTTCAGTTGCTCAAGGTGTCAGTTTATTCCTAGTACTGTATACTGTAATATTGAAGTTATTCTATACTCTGATGTTGGGAAAGCATTTTTCCCTGACAGCTTTCTGTCCTTCAACATGGTGGCTATTAAAAGCTCAAAATGATGACAATGTGATAGATGTATTAATTTAGTGATGTTTCTTCACAGATGTATAAGAAAGATCTGTACAGCATGGAGGACCCTGTGCGAATCAACCATGGTCTGAAGCAGTCTCTGAGCTACAGTCACCAGCCGCCGTACCAGGACAAACAGCCATACCGTGAATACGACCACCCGCCTTACGGATACGATGGAGGCGGCTACACAGAACCAAAGCCTCACAACACTGACTCTCACCTGCACTACGACAACCGTGTGCCTCATTACAATGAACAGTGGCCCCCCTATGACCAGCAGACCTCATCCTCCCAGCCCACAGGGTACCAGCCGGGCCACCAGCAACCCATGGGTTACAACCCCCGGTCACCCTATGAGGATGGACCAGGGAGGGATTACAGCCCCCCTCAGCCACGCTATGATGAGGCCCCACCAGTGGGCTATGATGGCAGACCACGCCACAGTAAACCTGGGCCCATTCGTTATGATGAACCCCCGCCCCCGCCCCCACCCCCAGCAGGCTATGATGCCCGCTCACCTTATGAGGCAGAACCTCACGGCTTTCCTATTAATTCACCTCGATCGCCAGAGCCTCCAAAGCAGTATTATGGGGACTCTGCTCTGAGGCCCACCTACATTCCTGGACCTCAAAACCGGGGCTACAAACCAGGGATACATGAGCCCATGATAAACTCTGAACCCACCATTCCCCCTCCTAAACCAGAGACCCTGCCATCCCCAAGTGAGCCAGCCATCACTCCAGGGTCCAAACCCCTCCCCCCTCCTCCCCGGGAAGACCTGGATGAGGATCCAGCCATGAAACCACAGTCAGTGCTCAACAGAGTCAAGATGTTTGAGAATAAACGGTCTGTTTCTATGGACAGGGCTAAAGAGGGAGCAGAGTCGTCAGCACTCAGGGTAAGGTCCTCAGACATGTACAGCTGTCACTTCAATGGGTCAAACTTTTTTTTTTCTTCACAGGGAGTGACTAGGAAGTAAGTAAATCAGTTATAAACATTGCTGATAAAGACATACACTTAGAGAACTTTCCATATGGGAAATTGCAGCAGATTCACACATCACATAACAAACAATAACAATATCTGATTAAAAATAAAAACAGAGCAAAATGATCAATAATGAAAGAAACTTTTAAGATGGAGCAGAAATTAAAGACCAACTACCTTGACAGTTGTGTTAAGGAAATAAGAGTGCAAAATTTACATATCACATTAGCAGACAACAATTATGTTGAGTTTAATTGACGACATAGGATGTAAACACAGTTTTAGTTTATATCACAGTGTGATATATTTTAAAGTGACAGTGTAGAGATTAAATGTGTTCAGTATCAGAAGTAAGTCATATAACAGTATATGATATATATATATATTCTAAATACATTCACTGATATGCCTGGGATAAGGTAGGTGTTTATTAGTCTAAATGTCAGGTAGGAAAATTTGTTAGATATTAGAGGTTTGACAATAAGTGGATGGATATGCAGATTTTCAAAGCAACACAAGATAACAAACAAAACTGCAAGGAGACCAAATGATCATTTTCCATACTGCAGATATATCAGTCAAAAAAGTGCAGAATGGCAAGATGTAAGAAAAAATGCCTGTTTTAGCAATGGCACAGTGCCATATATTTAAATTCATGCAATCCATTCATGTGAACGAAAATCTGGATCAGATGCAAAAAGCTCTAAAGAGCTGCTCTCTTTGCTTTTCAGCCTGCAGATGTTCCTAAACCTGTGAGTGCACCTGGCCCAGTCCTCAAAGCAAATTCCCTGAGCAACCTGGAGCAGGAGAAGTCTGCCTATAGGTACGTAGACCTCGTTACAGCACCCCAGGCTGCAGAGTAGTAGTGAAGGACAAAACTTCAAGATCCTTGCAAATGCATATTGAATTCCTTTTTATTGTTGTTTGAGCGCCATCTAGTGGACGTAAGTTACTGTGCAGAAAGTTAGACTTCAATTCAAAGAATTTGGATTTGTCCCCGAGGGGCAATTAAAGGCAGGTAGAGCAGTGGTTCATGAAATAAACAGTTAGTGATGGGAACAATTTACAAACAGTTAACAATGGTGCAACAACACACAACAACAACAACATTTAGTAGTAGGACGTGAATATGAATGTGAAAAAATGATATAAACATAAGGTGCAAATACACATAAGGTGCAAAAGTGAGTCGAGGTAGGATAAGTTCAGCAGCATATACACATAAGGTGCAAAAATGGGTCGAGGTAGGATAAGACTTGATGTATGTGCAAAGATGCAAAAGACACGCAAAGGATATGTGTCTGCTAAAGAATGGGAGGTGACCAAGACTGCTTGTCCTGCATAAAAACCTCCCTGCTGTGAGAAGTAGCCAAATAGTTTTCAGACATATTTGATCATTTCATGTAAGTGACTCATCTTCAAATGAGCACACTTACGCTTAGTTTTACAAGTCTTTCTCCTGTCTGTCCTCGTTGTTTAAATCTCTTCAGCCATGTCACTTGTTTCTTTTGGTTTTCTCTGCAGAGCTCCTGAGCCACAGAAGCCCCACACTAAACCTCTGGATGATTTGGTGCGTTCCAACCACTATGATCCAGATGAGGACGAGGAGTACTACAGGAAACAGTTGTCCTACTTTGATCGCCGTAGTTTTGACAGCAAAGCCATGGGGCAGCCCACCCCTGGTATCAACCGCTTCCATGATCTGCCCAAACCAGCTCAGCTGTCCTACCCCTACAACAGGTATAATAACACACCTCATCCCAGCAGTGTTGGCTGAGCTCTGCTCTCACATCACAGTAATCGGATATAACTGTGTTTTTTTTCTTGTATTTTTTGTGTTGCTACCACAGAGTTGAGTCTGTAGAGAAGGTGAGTCCAGTGGAAAAACGATATGAACCAATACCACAAATCAGCCCCTCCTCTCAGTACGGGCCCCCAGGCTCCGCCATCCCTCCCAACACATTGCCCAAACTCAGCCCTAATGATGGTAAGCTCTCTAACGTTTCCTGCCTGCCTCTCAAACTTCATCATGTACGTCTCTACTGTAAATTAACTTTGAGGAGGTTCCACTTGTTTAGGGCACTTCAGGTTAATCAAATAATCTTTTGGTCAAAAAAAGTCACGGCAGTTTTAAGGTGATGTCTTTAAATTGCATGGCCAAGCATCAGTACAAAATATGAATATATAGGTTTATGTTCACATAAGATGAATATATACCCAAAATTCTCACATTTACAAAGTTGGAACTTGAAAATATTTGATATTTTTGCTAGAAAAAATACTTTAATAATCAGTCAGTTAATTAAAATAGCTGCATATTCTTGAAGGTTGTTGCTTTTCTCTGATTTCATGTGATTAAATTAAAAATCTTTGGGTTTTAGACGAGGCATGTGTCGTTATGTGCTTTAGGAAATTGATGATGGATGATTATTTTAAATACACTGTATATATAAATGATTAATCAATTCTTAGTTCATCATGTGTATAATATTGTCCGTCTAACAATACTGTGTTATAGTGTTGACAGTAGATAAGATGAACCATTATCTGAACGTCTAAATTGTAAGGATAGTTTAACAATGACTGTATTTATGTGCCTCCTTTATACATTTCCAGCTAACCCCATACCTGAACCACTGACCTCACCCAATCCCAAACCTGAGCTGGCAGCTCTCAGGCCGACCAGCAGGGATGAACCTGCACCAGTAGGCTACCTGCCCCCGCGGGCCCTCCCAGACAAATCCCCAGTCAACGGCACTGATGCAGCGCCTCCAAAGACGCTTGGTGCTCCTGCTCCAACTAGCTATAACCGCTACGTCCCCAAGCCTTATACCAGCTCAGCCCGGCCCTTTGAGCGCAAGTTTGAGAGCCCCAAGTTCAACCACAACCTGCTGCCCAATGACACCCAGGTGAAGACAGACCTCCTCGGCAAGACCAGTGTGATGGGCAACAGTAGTGGGAAGCCTCAGCTTTCACCGCAGCCCCTGGATCACGACAGCGGCCTGGACACCTTCACACGCACTATGGACAACAGGCCAAAATACCAGCACAATAACATCAACGCCATCCCCAAGGCCGTCCCTGTAAGGTAAGGCACTCATAAATTTTCACATCCAGCAGCAGTAATGTGTTCTCTGAGGGTAATTACTGAGCTCCTGACGACAGAAAGAGACTTGTTTGTTCACAGGGGGTTTGCTCTGTTGTCCTCTGCTGCGCATTATTCTCTGCCTACACTGTGTTGACTGATGATGGTGACTTCTGTGCCTCCATCCCACAGCCCCAGCGCTCTGGACGATGACGACGAGGATGAAGGGCACACGGTGGTGGCTACTGCCCGGGGCATCTTCAATTGTAACGGAGGGGTCCTGAGCTCCATCGAGACAGGCGTCAGCATCATCATCCCCCAGGGTGCGATCCCTGAAAGCGTGGAGCAGGAGATTTACTTCAAGGTGTGCCGGGACAACAGCATCCTGCCCCCCCTCGACAAGGAGAAAGGTCAGTGCTGCACTTTTGTACAGAGTGTCTTTATATCCTAAATATGTCAAGGAACAAGAAGTTAAAAACAAGAAGTCACTAGAAAAACATAACATCAGTAAAACAGTAAAGTAAAGTGCTTATGTGACTTAGACAAAAAGCAGCCATACTTAACAACGGAGAACCTTTGCAATTTAACTGCATGTACATTGTATTTTTGAATGAATGGCTCCAACAGTGTCAGATATTAACAGCAACTGACACTGTTTGACACTGGCATTATAGCAATGCCGATTTGATGCTTAGATTAACATACATTAAATTTATGACCAGCTACAGTTTATACTTCAAATTATTGCTGCAGAAACAACAAATAACGCAACATGAGCACATCTTTTATAGAAATTATGAATAGATGATATACAGATGGAATATCTAATGTAGTATCCATGTCGTCATATTTTAAATTAACATTTAGTACCAGGGGAGGGCACTTATTTAATTAACATGCCCAGTCAGCCAACAGTTCCTTCTCACTCACTGTGAAGGCCTAGCAGCTTTCTGATTGGCTGATAGATAATCCTGTGTGCTGATTAATGTCTGCATGTTTAATTAGTGGAATTAAAATCTTGCTGTGTCCTTGCAGGAGAAACGCTGCTAAGTCCGCTGGTGATGTGTGGCCCTCATGGACTGAAGTTCCTGAAGCCGGTGGAGCTGCGCTTACCTCACTGTGCGTCTATGACCCCTGATGGTTGGTCTTTTGCTCTAAAATCCTCCGACTCCTCGTCGGGTATGCTGTCCTCTCTCTGTCCTTTTGGGGTCTGTGGGCTGGCTTTGATGATTACAGAGGAGAGTTTCTCTGTCTGAATCAATTTAATCACCTTATCTCTTTTCCATATTCCCCCTCACTTCTTTATCGTGCATGTGCTGTTTGGACATTCAAGTTGTTTTCTTATTTTTATGCTTAATATTAACTGCAGAGACATGTTTTGTATTGGAGCTCAAACCAAGCTCAATTGTTTGACATAGGTGATGGACAGAAAATTAATTGCCAACCACTTTCATAAACAATGTTTAAAATTATTTTTCAAGCAGAAATACCAAATATTACCTTGTTCCAGCATCACAGAAAGATAACCTGAATATGACAAATTTATCAGTTACCTTTTACTTTTAATTGTCTGTTGTCCCAGTTGTTTAACATGATAATCTACTGTTTTGACTGGTAAAATTGTGTTTTTTCAGTCATTTTTGTGTTCAGGAAACAATTCTGTTTATTTACCATCCCCTGTTTATGAGAAGTCAAGATATAAGGTAACATTAACAGTACAAAAAACCTGTGATGATTTAATTTGGGAATTACTATAAGATGCATCATGAATTCCAGTTGAAGCTCAAGTCACAGTGAGTTTAGGTGATTAGTTAACAGTTAATAATGATGTTACCTCTCAGTCACTTCCAAATGAGCTGCAATCCAGTTTTGATCATCCTCTCTGAAAGCACTACTATATCTTTTTAACTGCCTACTTATATTTACTTTTAGTCAGTCTACAGTGTCATTAATATTGTCAAGAATCAGTGATGTCTTTTTTTATTCAGTGCGTTCTTCTTTGCTAAAGCCTGGTGCCTTCATTACACACGTATTCAGTTTATCAGATTTTGCAGAAATCCTGCTGGAGCCATAAATGTTTTTTCCATGTATGGATCAGTCCTGTAGTCCCCTTGTGAATTTGTCTGTTGATGAACATGATTATATCAATGAAACTTAAAGGGAAACCCTCACATGCCACCCGTCATCACTTAGCAGATGTTTACATATGACCACAAGGCTGATAAAAACAACTACATTTTTTAATGAGAACAGGTTCTGTTGTGTTTTCACTGATGCGTCTGAACACCGTTTTCTCTGGAAGTGGATTCCAGCCGATTTGCTGGCATGAGTTTATGTTTTTTGATGTTCTTTAGCAGCTGACTTTATTATTACTCTATTTACTTGCAGGTGACCCCAAAACCTGGCAGAACAAATCTCTCTCTGGAGACCCAAACTACCTGGTGGGTGCAAACTGTGTGTCTGTGCTCATTGACCACTTCTGAAGAGGGCAACAGCTGGCCTGTTACTGAATGTGATAAGCAGGGGTCTTCATATGCCCCTGCTGTGCTCCTGCTCCCTCCACAGTGGTGGGCGCACAATGCTCAATGAAGTATGAACTTGATATTCTCACATTGTTTACTGTGCCCAAAATTTGACAAAAATTAAAAACAATAATAAAAAAATAACAACAGAAAACCCACACACAAGGAGAGTCGGAGGAGTCCAGCATCCCCAAGGCTGTACTCATGTCCTTTTCTTTCATTTTGTTTCGGTGCTTTCAAGGCTTGCAAAAAATTACGATTAAAACAAGTTATTTAAACAAAGGAACTGAAGTTGGAATGCATGACCAGTGCCACAGACTGAATAATCTCATTTTGACATTTTTAGCTAATTTTGTAAAAGGTTAGAGCAGTGCAAGGAGAAGGTGAATTTTGGAAAGTAGTTTAATAATGCAAAACTCACAAACAGCAAAGTTGGTATATGCAAAACTTTTGTTTGTGAGTTCTGTGGTCATGCGTTTCACTCATGAAGGATCTCTGAGGACTTGAGAAATGCTGAGCCTGACTCATGAAGGAAGACATAGGCATCATAAAGATAAAAAAATAAAAACAACTATATAAAGAATGAAGGTTAAGTATTAGTATCAGACGCCCGTTTGTTGTGACGGGGTTGTCTCTGTTTCAAACCGATGTTTTGTAGCAATGTTTTACTGTAGTTAAATATACTGACTTGATTTTACAACTCCTGCTGTCTAGAGATCTATGCATGTGCTATGACTCAGGTCCAGAAGCCTGCTACTACTAAGTTCAACACATGAAAATCCCATCGTACACTGCAAGCAGTGATGCCTTATCTGCATATTAACTTTTCAGTGAAACTTTAAAACATCAATCCTTCAGTTCTAGCGATCACTACGGAAGAAAAAGTTGTCTCTGCATTTTCTCAAACCGTGAACTTGGATTTTAGCACACGAGAATAACTGAGGCTGATGAAAAGGTATGCTTTCTTTTACTGCTATGCATATGAAGTCTGAGGAAATACAAAAAGCTAGAAGATGTTTAAATTGTGGCTGTACATATTGCTAGCATATGGCCTTGGTTCTCTGTAAATGAACTTTTGTACATCTTTGTTATTTTGTATAAAAGAGAAAACGTTTGTTTAAAAAAGAGAAGCGGTTACATTGGTTATGTTTGTATTCTGGTTATACCCCTGAGCCTTGGAACTGACATAAGCAGTAATAAGTCCGACTTTTCTACCAACATATACACAAACACACTACTTAAGGCATTTTTAAACAGTCAGAAAACTTTTTATTCTTATTTACAAATAGAGAAGTGCTTGGTTTAAATGATTTTAAAAGATGTACTTGAGGGGGTCTGCTGTGAAGAGTGGTCCCTTCCTTTATTTGTGATACTGGATGCTGTATTGTGTGCCCTGAAATGTATTTTTGTACTAATAGACAATTTATTATGGCACATCAGTACTATTTTCTTTTGATATAACACTGCTTCAACTCAACACTAGTTTATTTTCCCGTGTAGCTGACATTTTTATTTATTTTGATTTTTCTTCAGTTCAAGGTTTTTTTTTGCAACACATTTCTAAGTATACCACTGTAATAATAAATAAATTCATTTTTAAGGTATGTCCTCCTTGGATTTGAGTGTTTCATAATGCTCTAAATGTCCAGATGTTTAACATATTGACACACCCACACAGTTTTTCTGCCAAACTAAGGATTCCTCTGTGGATTCAGAAGTTGGCAATTGTATTGGCAGAATACAGCGCCTGAAAGTTTCTGCTATTCACAGCTGCTTCCTAACAAATTCAGCATGTACAGGCAGTGAACTGAACACAGCTGCATACTGTTGTTTTGCTGCTGCTGTTTAATCTGACATCTAATGGTTCACTAGCTCTTTGAAATCAAAAATGGATGCGTTTAAGAAACGCTGAGCTGCAACAAATTATTAGTCCTCATCAATTAATCTGCCAATTATCCTGTGAATTAAATCTCTGTTTGGTAAAATGCCAGAAGAGTGAAAAATGTTTGTCATGTTTCATTGACATTTCACATCTGAAGAAAATATTTGGCTCTTTGTTTGGAAATATGTTTAATTATTTTTAATGTGATTTTCAAAAAAATGCTTAAAATTACGTGATGCCTTATTCCTACAGATTCAACAATCCACAATCTATGAATCAAACTGTTTTTTATGTCAAATGGTTCACCTATACAAGATACAAGATACAAGATGTCTCCTACTACACTGAAAAGTCCATCATCAATGTATGTGCAGTTGTATGCGGAGGAGAGCAAATAAGAAAAGACCCTGAACACAATTAATCTGTGCAGTTAAACCGTTTTAAACATTTAAAAAGGAAGTTACTCAGGTGTAATATATTTAATTTCTTTCACTTTTCTGACACCAGCAGATTTCAACATTTTTTTGTCACGTGACTGAGCATGTGACAAAGTCTGAGAACTGTTTAATGTCAAAGGTTTTGTAGGCCAATCACCCCACCAGAGTAAGCATTGGTAGCTTTCAGATCAACAACAGAGCACTTAAAGGCAGAATAACAAGAGCCAGACTTAACGTACGTCACACGACAAAGTTTAACAGTTTAACAATGTGTCCCATTACCACACGCACACAATCTGGCAATACGTAACATCAGCGCAAAGGTTCAGTGATAAGCCCACAACAGATTGTACAACACGCCAACCACAGGTGCACATTAACATTTAAAACGTGCAAGTCACATACACATTAGCCACAACATTAAAACCACCCGGTGCTTTTAAATGCTGTGGCTGATGGTATGTGTGACGTAGCCCATTTTAAAAGATAATTTACATATGTGTAATATTGTTTAATGTTCTTCTATGTCAATAGAAATTTGAAAGGTTAGAATCTATCGTCCGATTGTAAATTAAGAGTCGGGGTAGAAATATAACCAGAATTTAATAGTTAAAATACTACAGCGGCAGCAAGACTTGCCTGTATTAATAAAACCGTAGAAATTAACAGTGTATATGTGTTAATTATTTAAAAAAATAGTCCCGTCAGATGTGATGTGCTTGAAAGAAATTGTCCCTGAGCTTAGTTGGCAGAGTTAAAGGTCCACGAGTGAGCTGTCACATCATTGTAAACAAATGGGTGGTTTTGTTCGGCATTGACTACCTTTAAGTTTCTGTGTTAGAGTTTCATTTCCCGAGAAGTGATTGCTCTGTAGATCTCCTCAGTCAGGGGGACATAAGTCTTTTTCTCTGAATCCAGGAAGTATAAAGGATCATTGATGAGAGCTGGGTTGAATCCCTCCTCCACCAACCTCACTTTCTTCATCTTGAATGTCCCCGTCATCTCCAGACAAGGCTACAAAACAGAAGTTTAAATTAAATGAAGTTCAGAAACCTTTACATTTTAAAATCAGCAACAATCACATCAACAAGAAAATCAAAAAGCCTTATTCAGCAGGTGAGATATTGGTCAGACATCACAGATCCATATTAAAAAATTGATTTGTCACTGTTATAAAATAGTTTCTGCTACATTTATTCAGTCACTAGCAGGCAGCTGACTCAGTTCTCAGTGCCACAGTGGTCTCTGACTAGTGATTGATCAAATTACTTTAAATGAGATCCTTTCTCAGCTCTGAGTAGCGTCTGTACTCTTCCTCACAAGCTGATTAAGGCCAGCAGAAGCTCCACCACAGGACAGTGAGGCAGCCTGTATGTTGCCTGACAGGCATAACTGAAGCATAAAAGGCTTAGTTGTTGTAAGTGAGTAGTGATCACTGAATGAAGCTAAAATGACCATTTTAACACCAACAGAACAAAGCTGCTCCCATCTGGATTTTAGTGTCTGGACAATCACTGTTGAGTTTCAGTGAGTGAATCAAACTGAAGTAATAAAAGTGAGCGAAACACTGTGTCGAGAGAAAATGCTGATGTTGAGTAACTCCAGAAACAAAGCTTATTTCAAGCATCAGTCTGATAAAAAGGACCACAAGGTTGCAAATGCATGACACACAACATAGTAAAAGTACCTGAATCCTGATGAATCGAGGTCTTGCATAAACTGGGAGGTAGTTGACAACCTGCTTGTAGGTGGTCGCACAGTCAAAATCTTGTCCTTCTTTCAAAGTTACAGCTGCCATGCCGATCCGCCCCTCGTGACCTAATCAGAGCGATTCACATAAAGAAAATATTAAAATGCACAGAAGACCCATTCAGTAACTTATTAATTTTCCTCTCCCATAATGACAGATCTGGATAATTAGGTTTCATATTTCTGAGGACTATTTATGGCATCGGTGTTTTTACCTTCAACTTTAACACCATATACATTTGCCTCCAAAATGCAATGAGCCATTGTGAGAATGTCTGCGACCTCTGACGTGGCGACGTTCTCTCCTTTCCATCTGTATCACAGATACAAAGAAAGTTTTTCTTAAATTAACACACAAAAACAAAAGTCAAAAGGAAAACTTCCAACATGTCCAACCATTACTCGTGACTTACTGATCACAAGGTTTAGACAAAAACTACAATGTCTAAACATTTTGACCTGCATTGGTAACTACCAAATCTTTTATACTTTTAAAACAAAAATTTGATGAAATGTTGCTTTAAATTTAATGTAATTACATGTACGTCCACACTAACCCACGTTAATCTGAGGCAGGTTCTCTTTTACTCTCCAGTTCAGCAGAAAACAAAATCATACATCACAGCAAATTTGTCTGAACAGGTTACATCTCTGCTCTGACTCTTTTACTAAAGTTGTATCAAACTAGGTTCTCTCTCCTTTACATACAGTATATTTCTGTTTCTGTTGTCTGACAAATTCACAAACTGGATCAGTAATATCGTTGTTTCAGTTAATAAAAACAAAACCGACGGATTAATGTAAAATGATCCACAACTTGCCTGAAAGTGTCACCAACTCGATCCTGAAAGTAAACAAAGTTCTCATGGTCAAACCGAAGCAAATCGCCAGTGTTGAAGTAGAGGTCGCCTTTTTTCAATACATCGCGAAGCCTTTTCTTCTCAGTCTGCTGCTTGTTACCAGCGTACCCAACAAAGGGAGATCTCTGAGTAACCTTTCCCACCAAAAGTCCCGTCTCACCTGCCAAAAAAAGCAGTGTCCAGTAAGTCTTTACGTTGCTAATTTTATCCAGCAGTTCAAACCCCAAATATATTATCTGATATAAAACAGAGGGAAGAAGCAGATTCTCATATTTATAAAAAACAATGAGAGATTAGTATTTTTGGTGGGAAAAGACACTGAAACATAAGTAAGAAAAAGGTTTTACACAAGTTTGTGTCAGCCTGTGCTACCAACTCACCTCTGGCTGCTTCGATGCACAAACCCTCAGAGTTTCTGACAGGTTCTTCCTTCTCAATGTCAAACTTGATCAAAGTATAGGGGAAGAAAAACTAGAGAAAAAAAAAAGTTAAAAGGTGTATAGTTGACATTCTACAGCTGATAAAGTTTAGTTTTTCACTTATAACAAGACTAAAGACTTATTCCCGCTGTCCTCTAGTCACCTTGTGGATAAAATTGACTCGCCCCACAGCGCCAATCTTGGATGTGTAGTTTATGAAGCCGATGTTTCCCTCTGTGGCAGCGTATAACTCCCGGACTTTAATGTCACCGAAGCGATTCAGAAACTCCGACCAAACGTCCGTTCGGACCCCGTTGCCGATGGCGACCCTCACTTTGTGACTCTTTTCATTGTCTTTCTGCAAACAGCGAGAATAGGTCTGTTCAGTAACAGATGTACACAAACCATCCAATTAAAATAGACCTTTATCATTGTAGTAATAATAAGTTGGTTTGGATTTCTTTTACCTTGGGGGTGTTGCAGAGGTAGCGCATTGTTTCACCTATGTACTGCATCACTGTCACATTATGCTCCCTGCAGTCGTCCCAGAACTGAGAGGCAGAAAACTTCCTCTTCAGAATAATGGTCATACCTGCAGTTAACATTATGTCACACAACCTTGATCTTACATGCAAACCCATATGTGCTAAAACCAGGTGCTTAAGTTCTTATGCTCTTGGGAGGATTAAGAGGATCATTACCTCTCTCGATGGCTCCAGTCATCCCGATAAGGAAGCCTGCACTGTGATACAGAGGCAGGTTGATGTAGAAGATGTCCTCTGCTGTGACTCCACATGCTGCCTGGATGAAGGAGGCAGCCCACACCCTCTCGTGAGTAACGACAGCTGCTTTAGGCAAACCTTCCAAAGAAAAAAGAAACATCTCCAGTATTACTTAGGTATTAGTTACACAGTGTTTTATTTGCTTAATCATCAATTTGCATTATCTCCTGTGAGGTTTGGTTTAAAATGATAATCCTACCTTCTGAGAAAGAAACACACACATACTATATGCCTGATGGTGCATGTAAAAAGGTCGTTTTTAGTATTGTTCACACACACACACACAAGGTATTGAGCAACCACAGAAACTGATCAACCAATTCCTGTTAAATAATACTCTCCTTTCTGTTAAATTCATAGACTCCAACAAACTGTTCCAACAAGCTTAATTTCTTCAAAGCTGCACTAATCAATGTTTCTATATTACCAACAAATTAAATTACCGTGTGTGTTGCTTGTAGAGACATCTCAGAATTACCACCCAACTCTGCTGTTTTGCTCATACCTACAGAGGAGAGCGTCTTTCAGCTCACTGTTTTGGTTTTTGCAGCCCACAACTTCACTAGTTACTAGTAATGGTGCATTTAAGCAGCTAAACAGCCAGAAATCATCAGCTAACGTGGCCACTTGTCTGCTGGATGTATAACAAGTAAATGCTATCCAATATTTTCTTCAAATCCATTATAATGTGATGATATGGTAATGTTAATGCCCTATCTACAAGTGGGCAGGACATTAAAAAGTTAAAACATAACTAAATATATTTCTCACCTTGTGTTTCCTCTTTGTTGACCAAAGCAATTGTGTGTTATAAGGAGCAAAATACAAACTTTTTCCAGCCACATTTTAAGTTTACATCAGGTGAGTGCTAATATTCTAAGGTCTTTTTGTCCAGAGCTTGTTAAACTGGACTTAAAGTTACAACTCGTGACTTCTCTATTTTTAGAAGAAATATGCTCCAAAACATAGCTTAATGTGGAGAGCTGCTGGCAACAGTGCAGAGATATTTTCTTTTAACAATTTCTGAGGAAGGCCTAACTAATAAGAGAAAGTAATTATTTCTGCTTTACAGAGGACTGGAGAGAGTGGAGTTAACAGATTTTGGATCTCATGCTACTGCCAGCTAGATTCCCAAAAATGTGCATATTGTAGCTTTGACATCAGCTAAATTATAACAATCAGAACATCACATTAATGTTTTGGTATTTTTGTATCAGAATAATACAATAGCATCACAAAGCCTCCAAAATGATGATACAGTTCAATCTGTACAACTCTAACACAGACCAGAAACTGAACATTATAGTCACCACGATGAAGAACTGTTGCTGTTTTAGTAGCTCTAGTGATAAATAATTAACCCACAACTGTGAGTGTTTACATGGTTGTTGGTGTAGATTTTACTTTGTGTGTCTGTTTTCAGAGGAGGATAGAGGATGTACCTGTGGTGCCTGACGTATAGATGTACAGAGCAGTGCTTCTGATATTGACGTTCGCCCTGAGGTCCGGGGACAGCGGCTTATCTGAGGCCTGGGAAATCTTGTTAGACAAACTGTCAATGCCCTGGATGTTGCAGCTCTCTGACAGGATGTACACACTGATACCCTGCTCTCTCAGCGTTGGTAAAACCTCCTCCACAGCGTCCTGCAGCTCTGCAAATACAGAAAAGCTGTCAGGTCTATACAGTACAACATGTCTGTTGCGCAATACTCCACATGTAGGCCTGCATCATGTTAACTCAGATCCCAATGGGATATGAGCACATGGTGCAGGCAGTTCTGCTGAAATGTATGCATTTCTCAGTAGCGAAACTCGAGCACCATAATTTGAGCGCTGAGAAACCATGTGGGACAAAACGTGACTCAATCTTTTGTGCCTGACAACATTTTCTGAGGAAACGGTTGGATAATAGTGTCATACGACTCCTACACTGACAGAATATATCTTCTCTGGTACATTCTTATAAAGGTTCACCACTTTAAAATCATGCTGCGGTGGATTTAAAACAGTTTGACTAGAAAAATAGGTCACTGTCTACATGTAGACTGTGATAAACTGGGGTCGTCTGGGCTTTAATAGAGCCCCTTGCAGGTGATAGCTAAGTATCATGATCTTAGCTTATCAAATGTTTTCTATGTAAACTGCATGTATCAACAATCATCACCTGCAAGATAAACACGTGAAAGTGCACAAAATAGAAATACTGACAGTACATCATGATTGTACTTAGACCTTTGCACTTGAACAAACCAGAAGGGCAGAGAGCACAAGACGCCTGCTCTTGATTTCTCAGCATGCTGTATAATTACCTGGAGAGACGACGATCACTTTGGCCCCACAGCAGGAGAAACAGTGCAGCAGAGACTTTGATCTAATGTTAAAGTTGAGCAGAGCAACCGGACAGCCCAGCTTAGCCAGACCGAGCCAAATCCACACAAAACTGGGCTCGTTGGACAGAAACAGGGCGA
Source organism: Sandelia bainsii (assembly GCA_032362345.1). Lineage (NCBI taxonomy): Eukaryota > Metazoa > Chordata > Actinopteri > Anabantiformes > Anabantidae > Sandelia > Sandelia bainsii. The sequence continues at coordinate 16,349,523 of JAUMHL010000027.1, forward strand.
CCGTGTCCCCCTCCTTAAGCCGGGCTTCAGCCTGCAGAGCTCTGGCCACTTTGTTGCTCTGTTTATCCACTTCTTCGTAAGAATATTCACGACCTTCAAAGCGCAGAAAGATCTTAGTGGGATGTCTCTTCACCGCATCCAAGAAGCAGTCCAAGATGCTGTAAAAAGGTTTGATTTTCTTGTATTTGGTGAGCCTAATGCCAAGTTTAATGCTCCTCAGGATGTACACGCAGTCATCGCCAAAGTAAGGGAAAAATGTTTTGAGGGATAAAAAGGACAGAATAGCCAGTCCGGCTACAACTGTGAACCACACGTACATTTTGCAGAGCGCACGGGGCTGCAGACGCCTGTAAGGAAAAGAAGGAGAGAGTGGAAACTGTTTGGCTCTATGATATTTGTGACAAAGTTCACACACTTTTCACGGGGCGGGGCTCAGCTCGGCCCCATCTGATCACGCCTTCATTGCGGAATGTTTTCTAGGTGCCCGATCAGGTGTTTCCACATCCACTTTGAACTCATTTACAAATTTCTCTTTCTCGTGTTGCGTTATTCTCATGTTTCTCCGCAGAGACACAAGTGACTACATGAACTGACAAACATGAAGGAAGAAGAACTGAATTTCACTCCAGTCAGGTCACCTCCAGGTTATGACAGATTCCCACTGCGGAACAAATCCTTGTGGGCATCTAAGTCTAATATAAAATTATATAAATAATATAAAGTGTAGGAAGGAAATAAGTCAGAAATAAATGGCAGCCCGGTTTGTAAATCCGAAGTCTGAGCATGTGATGGGCGGTCACTGATGTTTAGGGAGGAGCGTAAAAGTTCATTTTCAGTTGAAGCAGTGTTTGCGAGTCTGTCGGAGCTGTTATTGATCTGACTTTATGATCAATGCAACAGTTTAGTGTCCCAGTGATGATGATCTAATTTTTTGGAGACTGTGAGATATTAAACTCCATAAATTACAATCATATGTTTAGAGCTTTGATCTTAAAGTTTCTCTAAACTCACCATAAAACTTGGTGTGATCTGCAGGTTTATAACTTCCAGCACATACACAAATATACTGAAAAACACGTGTTGATTTCAGCAGGTACACAATAAAAATCATTTATACTCAAAGCAAAGATCCAGAACGTTTTAAATGAGAAGAAAAAGTTGCTATGCTTTCAAGAATTTTAAAATGTTTATTTATTTATTTATTTATTTTTACAGAATAAACATATGAAACTTAGTTTATTATTCAAAACAGTCATTTTAAATGTTGGAAGGTACCATCATTCTTCTTCATGTGTGAAGCACACAAACAATGATCATTTTCACTATTAATAAATCTTTTCAACAAATCAATAAATGTAATTCTATTCATGTTTGTATTTGTTTGTATTATTTGATTTATGATGCAGTCTTATACGGCCATGTAACCTCACTCTTAAAACTGAATCTACATTTAATACTTTACAGTCTCAGCTTACCCATCTCAAACTCGTGTTGAATGCTGATAAAACCAAAGAAGAATTCTTCAGATATTGTTGATGTTGTGACAACTCCGTGAAACATCAAAACGTGTCAGCTGAACAGGATTTAAAGCAAAATTACTGCTAGAGTAGATTATAAAGATTAATACAACACAGAGGAACTTTAAATTTGGATTTCTCCTGATATAACTGAATCAAATATTTCCAACGTAAGAGGGATATAATTATTTTCTTTTTTACTTAGAAAGTAGAGTGGGTCTGTTATTTGATTTGGGTTGAAGCCCTCCTCCATCAGCTTCACCTTCAAGTGCTTGAATGTGCTGGTTATGTCCAACGAACTCTGTAACAATCACAAGCAATTATTAAAGGGAAAATGAAATCACGCCCTCAACACAAATGCTGAAATTTTTTTAATATTTTGTAAAAATATTAAATGTCTTAAGTAAACATACCTGAATTCTCAGAAAACGTGGCCTTGCGTAGGCTGGCAAGAGGTTTTCAACTTGTTTAAAAACATCTGCAGAGTCAAACATTTGTCCATCTCTTAATGCAACTGAAGCCATCCCCACCCTCCCCTCCTGACCTGGAGAGTTAAATTAGGAGACACAAGTTTACGTGAACAATTAATGATTTATAGCACACAAAAATGGTGCATTTAGTGGCATAATGATGACATGTGCCTAATCATCTTAATGCTTGACAGGAGCTTCCGTGTTGTGCATTGGTCCCTTCTGGGGTTCCTTCAGTATCAGGACTGTCCAGCCTTCAGTCAACCATTCAGGGTGGGTCCTGTCCATTTGTGCTGGTAGGCGCTCATGGAGTTGGCTTCTTTATCCAGTCATTATGGGTGATGTTGGGGCTTGTCTGGTCTTGGTAATTGGCCACAGAGGTTTCAGGTGTCTATTTTAGACATGAACCTGTCTCTCAGGTCAGTTTACAATGGCTTGTTGTGTGTGTGGGGATGACGACATCTCCTTCCTGACCTGTAGTCCTGGCTCCTCCTTTACTAAGCATGTGTGTTGTACCTCATCAATCTCTAGTTGTGAGATTTGTTCAAAAATAATCAACTTATTTATGTTAATTAATAAGTATTTGACAACAGTGTGAACTACAACTATCATTACAGTGTTTGGACTTGTTTGCTTGCTGGGAGTATTCAGAAAATATAATTTACGATGAATTCACAAAACTTTGTTAGTTGCAGAAGCTGCAAAAGAACAAAGAGAAAGTACCTGGCACCTTAACTCCATATACATTGGCTTCTTTAATGCAGTCAGCGAGCGTGATGGCATCAGCCACCTCAGTTGTAGCCACGTTCTCCCCTTTCCATCTGTGCACAGTGTATAAAAAAATCATTTAAATTGTGCGCTCAGCTTTTAAGTTACAGTAAAACATTAACTCACCTGAATGTGTCTCCAACACGATCGTGAAAGTAAATGAAATTATCTTCATCAATGCGCATTAGATCACCACTGTTGACATACATGTCTCCTTTCTTGAAGACATTGTGCAGCCTCTTCTTCTCAGTCTGCTTCAGGTCTCTCAGATAACCAGTGAACGGATACTTCAGCGATATTTCACTCACCAGAAGTCCAGGCTCACCTGAGAAAAGTTAATAGAGGAGAAGCAATCATTAAATGTAAAGTGATGCTGTTCTCACTCTGGCACCCGAGCATAAAATAACCAGTTCCTTAATAACCACTTACACACCTTTAGCAGCTTCTACGCAGAAACCAGATGAATCCCTTAAAGGCTCTCCTTTGTCTAGGTCATATTTGATCAAACTGTGTGGAGAACATTTCTGCAAGACAAAAAAGGTCCAAACATTGCTGCTTATCAAGTTACAGCTCTTACTTCATAAGGTGGAATGAAAAATAAGACTTTTACCCTGTTGAGGAAGCTGTCTCGCCCAACAGCACCGATCTTACCGCTATAGTTCAGCAGAGAAAAGTTTCCTTCAGTTGCTCCATAAAACTGTGATTTGAACGTTCCCAAATCGGTCTATGAAATCTCTCCAAACACCTGCTCTGATCCCGTTGCCTACTGCAAGTCTTACCTTGTGACTTTTATCTTTTAGTTTCTGTCAGGGAAGAATCATTTAGTATGTTTTGTGGTCACCTTTAATATGACATTAACATTAATATATTAGTGCTGTGACATACATTACATACCTTTGGTTTGTTGCAGAGGTAACGCATAATTTCACCAATGTAGAGTATTACAGTGACATTATATCTCCTGCAATCATCCCAGAACTGAGATGCAGAAAATTTACTCTTCAAAGCAACTGTGGTACCTACACACAGCAACAAGATGACAAATAAATGTAAAAGATGATGTTGGTGAAATTAGTTTGTGTAAAATATTAACGTACCCAAGTCAATGGCTGCGGCAAATCCAAGGAAACCGGCACTGTGGTAAAGGGGGAGACTAACGTAAATCACATCTTTGGAATTCGCTCCTGCTAGAGAAAGAAGCCAAGACATGCCCCACAGTTTGGAATGAGTGATCACTGCTGCTTTAGGGAGACCTGTTGAAGAGAATACAGAGGATGTTTGTTGTGCAGCTGTGCTATTTCAAATACTGTCGAATCGTGAACATACACCTGAAGTAGCCCACCTGTTGTTCCTGATGTGTATATGTAGACTACTGGACTCTGCAAAGTTATATGTGACCTTAAATCCTTTGGTACGGGATCAGAGGAGGCCTTGCTCATTTTGTCTTTGAAGCTCTCAACACCTGCAGTTTTACAAATGTCAGCCAGGATGAAAACAGTGACCTGCTGCTCCAGCAGACTGGGCAGGACCTCCTCTACAGCATCCTGCAACTCTGGAACAACGAAAAATGCAATCTTTATTTTAATCTTTTATTCCCCAGGTTACTGCACACAAGTAATATTACCACAGTGTAAAATGACTTTCAACTCTTGCATTGCAATTTAAAAATGCATATGTATTATCAGCACTATATAGCAATGTGTATAATCATCTTAGATACTTTAACATAGATTGTGGATCAAAGTGTAGGTAGTATTTCAATATTGTAGCTTTGCCAAGTCTCTTCAAAGGCAACAAGACTAACGCTACACAATAATAATTTATATGCTACTGTTTGTTGAAGTGTTTCCTGCTACTGACAACAAAATCAGCTCTGATGTAATCTCTGTAGATCTGCTGATGTAACGATATAGTGCAGACGTTACTGAAGTTACAGATTAACCAACTGAACTCTGAACACCAACAACAAAACAAACAAAAAAAAAAGTTTATATATAAAAATCCTCCCGTTACAAATCCCTGCATTCAAAGTTTTACTAAAAATACTAATTAATAAAGATTCATAAAATATTCAGAAAACATCTCATCCTGTGAAACTATCCAAAATAAAACTGAGCCAGTCAATGTGTCACATATTTCATATGTGGCTTGTAAGGAGCCTTTTGATGTTAAAGTTAAAGCTGATATTAACCTTTTTTTTTTTCTAACATTGTAGTTTTAAACACAAAATACAAGAAATAAAAGAAGCAATAACATCAGCAAGTGAAGGTGGAGCTGACTGCACACACAGGTGGTTATTCCACAATAATACATCATCTATTGGTTGATCATGTTTTTATTTTTAAATCTGGATCTGCAAAAAGGTGTGAAATACACATTGTGAAGTAAAAAGTATTTCTAGAGCGTGGTATTGATGAATGAACATTCTTCTACCACTGGAGCGAACATGTAGACACAAATACATCCCATACCTGCAGCTGCCACCAGAATTTTGGCTCCGCTGCAGCTGAAGCAGTGTAACAGAGACTTGGATCTGATGTTGTAGTTGAGAAAAGCAACGGGACATCCGATCTTCGCCAAACCCAACCACAGCCACAGGAACGTCGGCTCGTTTCCGAGGAACAGCGCGACCGTGTCGCCCGATTTAACGACGCCGTTCTGCAGAAACACTCTTGCCGCTTTGTTGCTGAGTTCATCTGCGTCCTTGTAGGTAAAAGTTTCATCTTTAAAATAAATCAAAGGTTTGTGTGGCAGCGTCTTTACCCTGTCTAAAAACCCGTCCAGGACGGTGTAATTATTCTGCATGTATTTTAAGAGACTGCGCCATAGTTTGAATTTAGTGAGCACGTAGTGAACATCCTGAACAAAGTAAGGAAAGCGGTAAAACAGAGCAAGAACAATCACAGCTACAAGCACAAACCACTGGATCATGTTCATCTCTGAAGAACTCCGATAACAATGCGAGAGATGTCCGAGTCAAGTCAAAGTGTTGTAGTCCTGAAAGACACTGAAATAGGTCGGAGCAAAAACTTGCGAGGAGGAGCTGTAAATGTTTACACAGGTTAGATCCAAATCAAACCAGAATACATGAAATCAGAGAATTAACCAGTGTTCACCATGACCTTCCATCTCAGATCTGTAAATATTTTGAAGCTGCTGCTTTTTTTGTCTAATTTATAATCTCAAACCCAACAATACATTTAGTTTACTACTGACTACCTGATTCCCCACAAACCAGCTTCAGCTTAAACTGCACTAAATACAACTGTGTACACAGAGGTGGTAGAGAAATAAAAATTACAGTAAAAAAAAAAAGTACTCCATTGAGTACATAATACAGCTCTGGAAGAAAAAGAGACCACTGCATGAAAGCTGTGATTGCAAATCAGGGTTATTCCACCAAATATTAATTTCTGAACACTTCCTAAGTGAATGGTCCTGATTAGTTTTAGTGGATGAATTGAATCTACGCGTGAACTGTAAGTCATCGATCCATACCAGTAAGAAATTTGAATAGTCCATATAATAATCAATAGGTGCAGAAAAATAATCCATAGTTGCACGATAACAAACTAAACACTGATGCGGTAGGCACGGTAGAAAAACTGTATGCCTCTCCACTCAACTAAACAAGAGACAGGTGAACGGGAAAGGTGTGGCTTTATACTAAAGTACAAGGGTGCCCCCTACAGGCATAAAGCAAAAACACAGGCCACAGAATATAGGCTTTAAGGTAAAACAAAGTTACTTGACCCACACACTAAGGTAAAACATTAGTAATGTGTTGTATAAAAATTAATATGAACTTGTTTTTTTTTTTTGCATTATTTGAGGTCTGAAAACACTGGACCGGTAAAACTGGAGTTTTTTATTACTACTCTATGTACTGATAAGTAGTTATATATTGTACCATTATGATACAGTGGAGTAAATGTACCTTGTTACTTGCCACCTCTGTGTATGTATAACAGACATTACTAAAACTACCGACGTAAACTACTTTCTTAGATTATGTCAAACCATGTTTAGGACTTACAGGACTTGCCCGTGAGGTTCAGCTCTTCTGACAAATTATTTCCTCTTAAAGATTTATTAAAATGACAAAGAAATATATATATAATGAAACATTCATAATCTCTACACAGCATATTTTACTAAAATGATATAAAATATAAAAACAAACACACTGAAATAGTGACAGTAATAAAAAAAATCTGTTTTGGTTTCTGTTGCTGCTCTGCTCCACAACAAAGATATGAAATGGAACAAACTATGTTTAAAGCAATAGTTTTGGAAATACACTTACTTGTTTTTAACAGATAAATAATGTCAGCACCACTAAGAAGCTGTTACCAGCACAACATTGAAATCAGGGAGACAGAGTTAGCCCAACCCTGAGTTCACCAACCAGCACCTCTACAGCAAAGTAACAAACCTTGTTTGATTAAATGTTGTTAAATGTTTGTTTACCTATTTTTGTCTGGGAGCAGTAACTTCTCTCTGCTGTCAAGCTGCTGGAAATAATTTGGTACATATCCCCTATAACCCACAATTTGTTGTTTCTACACTGTGGTTTTATACAGATTAAACTAATAAGATTTCCAGTCTTTGTGCTAAGCCACGCAGCTGCTGGCTGTGCTTCACTCTTCACAGACCTGAGGGTGGTATTGATCTTCTCATCTAACCATCTAAGACAGCAAATAAGTGCATATTCCAATATGTAAAACTATTTCTTTAACAATTATAACACAACACACAAACACACTGCAGTCAACCATGTTCTACATCATGTAAACTTCAGACACTATTAAAAGCACCATTTGGTGAGATAACTGAAATCATCAAGTATGTTACAGTCTTCCTACTTCATCTCACACCTGCCCTTCACTTAGTCACTTTGGTTGGTAGAAGGGACTGTCAAATCCACTGTCCTGTTGGCGCTGTCTCAACTCAGAGAACAGAGGCCTGGAACAAACTCCATGCTGCTTCTTACCCTCTGAGCCAGGAGTGGGTTCTCTCATCTTTGCACTGGGAAAGTCCAAAGTCTCGGTGTGAGTCGTCTTTTTAGCAATCTCATTATAAACTGTCAGGTCAGACACATTTGGGGTGAGGCCACCAAAGTCTCCCAAGTCACTGGTCGATGCAGCGGAGACAGAAAATGGCTTCACTGGTTCTACTTTCCTTCCTGTGTAGGAGAGTCTGGGGACTTGGAAGCTTACGTCAGAGTCACTATTGGTCATGCTCCAGTCTGTCCGTTTCTCATCTCTGACAGGGGTCTCCTGAATGAGGAATGGTTTTCTCTGTTGCTCTGAGTCCAGATGGTTGTCTACACTGTTGGGGTCTCCTCCCTGCAGGTGCAACTCCCTGCTCTTACTCCTCACAGAAACACTGAACCCATCCACCTGGGATGGAGAAGCCATCTGTTGAAGAGGTCTGTGAGAGCGAAGGTGTGTGTGAAGGGAAGTTTGAGGTTTCATCCCTGCATCCGCCGAGGCCTCCTCTTTCTGAGATGCAGAAATGTCTGGGAGGCTTAAAGGTTTAGTCCTGACTGGTTTCTGCTTTGAATCAGCAAACGTCTTTTCCTTGTGGGATATCTCCTTTGGAGTGATGTCAGGAAGTTCTGTTAGTGTGGGCAGATTGTTACTGAAACCTGTGGTTCTACCTGCAAGGCATCCAGAGGTGGACACAGGCATCAAACAATCTGCAAGTAGAAAACACAGATCCAGAAACATTGATATTAGAATAAACAAAACAAAACACGGTGAAGCTGTTCTACAATAGGACTCACTTGGTAAACTGTAGTTCTTTCCAGATTTACTTTTGATAGGTGTCTCTAGCACTTTAGCCATGGCCGCTAGCTTGCTCGCAGCATTCATTATTTTCTTTTCAGCCCTGCAGTCGACAGTAAGATCAACACAATTAGCCTGAGGAACCTTGATCAAGCAAACAAACACGTTTAAGACAATTATGGTCTCTTGCCCTGTGGTTTTTCCTCCATCCTCTAGTAACTCCTGCAGACAGGTAAGATAATAGCGCCGCATCTTTCTAGCAGTGTCCTGTCCCTCCCTCTGCACCTCCATTCGGATCATTTCTGCTGCTCGCTCTCGACTCTCCTGGAGGTAACGTAGCATGTCTCCTGCCATAACAAACACAGTCACAGTCTCTTGTTTACACGCAGGAGAAACTGACTTGGTGAGGTTTGATGCATTTGCATCTAAAAATGGAAAAGTGGATTAATGTGGACACAAAGAAGTAAAAAAGTAACACAAAACACAAAAGTAATAAAATAGATATCTTAATTCCTCCAGGGGCATAAAATGCACAACACTGTATTCTTATGTGCCCAAATACAGAACATTTTAAATTTACACAGGTTTAAAAAATAAATAAATACATTCTTACTAACCTCTTATCTTTTCTACAGTTATCAAATATTGTTGCTTCATCTCCTCGAGACCTTGCTGAAGATTCTGTTGATCAGAACTCCTGTAAGTAAGAACATTACATTGAGTGAGGCCATTTCAGCTTTCCTCACTCATTTTAAAGCATATGGAACACAATCAATGTCAATAAATCAAATACGTATGAACAAAAACAGTTTTCTAGTTTTGTGTTAGTTAAATGGTCTTGGAGATCTCTGGAAAAGTTTTTGAATGGACCACAATGTTGGTGCTTGATATAATGTCTAGAAACTTGAATAATACTGAAAGTCCAAAATTATTAAGATGAGCTATTCATCTCACAACGAAGGCAAATCAGGATATGTAATATGTGAGAAGATGCAAAAATCTGTAACTTTTTATTTGATAGAAAGATAAATATTCCATCAAATACATTATGCTCAACCAAAAATTTCCCACTTGAAAGGAAGAGAAGGGAGAGCATTTGGTATAAAATACACCATTATTAGTTATTCACATATTTAGCATATACCTATAAACTAAGCAACAATATACAATACATCCAGAGAAACAATATAGCATTTAATTGGAGTAAACTAGAAACACAAACCCTGAGGATTGTTTGGCTCTCTTCACTTCTTCCAACTGTTCCAGATGTTCCTCCTTCATCTTTTGTAAGATTCTTTCATGCTCATCTACAATAAAAAGTGGATTCCATCAGCACAGATGCAGTGTAAACTGGCTAAGTGTATTTAGAGAAACACTTTAAATGTATTAAATAAATATACCTTTGAGATGCTTCGTAGTGGTTTTGTGCTCTCGAACACTGTGCTGAAGATGACGACAGGCTTTCTGCAAGTTTTTCTGGAGTTCCTGGTTCTTCTTCTGCATCTTACTTAAAGTCTCCGTGCACTCCTTCCTGCAACAGGCTTTCTCCTTCTGGGACAGACAACCTGGAACCAGCGGACAACATTGTCAACTACTACTACTGTGTACGACTGTGTACTCCAATTAATTAATACTACAATTAATGCCATGTTTAGTGATGAGATCATATGAGACATGAGTAAAAACGTTTACATACTTTGCATTTTGTTGATTTCTCTTTCATGTTGTTCCTGTGTTTCTTTTAACACACGACTCAGTCTCTCCTCACTTATCTAAGAGGAACAGAAATGAAATGATAAAAAGTAACTTAAATATTGTACCACTTCAGAGACACTAACATTCAGATGGCACATTTAGACAAACCATAAACAGACTACTCGCAGCAACCCTTGTGTTGCTACACTCAACAACCTTTGTCTTCTTGACTCAGTAAACCAGTGATCTTAATAAATCATTAACAGGTAAAATATTTAATCTTTAGGCAACAGATAATAAATAACTCACTTTCTTCCACTCCTTCTTGGCCTGGGATACTGCTCTATTGACTATGTGTCTGCATGAAGTTCGAACAATGTGAGTAACTGTGTTCTCTGATGTGGCTTGGATCAACCTCTTTGTATCTTCAGTGCCCTGCTGATCTGTTTTGGGATCTCCGAGTTGTTCTTGGACCTCTGCTAGTCCAGTCTGAAGCTCTGCCAATAGTTCATCCCTCATCTGCTGTCTCTGGATCAGCTCCCTTTCTGCATTCTGACATTTCCACTCCTCCTCTCGAGCCTTCACTGTCTGCTGAAGCTTGGCCTCCATCTGCAGGAGCAGCTCCTTCTTCTGGAGGTCAGCATTCTCTCTGAACTCCTGCAGAGTCTGCTCCAGCTTCTTGCGTTGCTCCTGCAGTTTGGTTTGGTACACCTGCTCACTGCGAATCTGAATGATGGAGATCTCCTGCTGTTTGTCTCGGTTCCACGCTGCTCTGGCTGCGGCCAGCTCAGCCTTCAGCAGAGCAGCTTGCTCTCTCCTCACTTGCTCCAGTCGACTCTGGAGAGTTGCTACTTCCTCTTGGAGTTCCTCCACCCGTAGTTCTCCAGAGCTCTGCTCTTCCAGCTGGTTCTTGTGTCTCTTATTCCATTGCTCCTCTGCTTCCCTCAGGGCCTGGGAGATCTGAAATTTACAAAAAAGGTAAATTATGACAACAACAAAAGCCAACTGATAAAAGTGACACTTCTCAACTCACAAAGATAGAATCTTGTCATACCTGTTGTTCTATGTGTTGCTCTTGTAGGTCTTCCCATTTCTCCTGTTCTGCTTGGAGAGAGGCTTGGTATTCTGGTAATGATGTCATATCTTCAATCCAGCGATTGTAGGCCCTGGTCACTGCACCTTCAACCTGTAAAAATCATTATATTCAGGTCAAGTATTAAATTTCACCCTTTCAAATAATGGAGGCATGCATCACATAATGGGGGGAAGTTTGGTAAGTAAATGAAGAAATGAGAACAGTGTAGTGAAGAATTTTGCTTTAACAAGCTTAGTGATAAGTGGTTTTCAATTGTTGGTGCCCACACAAAAAACTAAAAATGAAACTACAGTACATTCGTTAAACACCCACTCACTTGTTCAGCCATAACCTCCAGATGTTTCTCATGAAGCTCTCTCTGAGCTTGTTTTCTGGCTTCCTCCACAGCTTTGCATTTGACTTTGTCAGATTCCAGTTGCAGCTGCTGTTTCTGGGCACTGAGCCTGGAGTCCAGCTCCTCAACAGTAATTGTCACACTGCTGCCTTCGGTCTTGTCTGTCTGACAGGTTGCCTCAGCAGTCTCGCTGCGTTTCTCCCTTCTAGCCTCCTCCAACCTTTGGGTCCAGGTCATCTCCATCTGGGCAGAAGCAGGAAAAAAATATCACACAGTCAAAACATGATAGGAAGTTGGAAGTTGATGGAACTACAGTCATTTTGGGACATATTACCTTTTGCAGTTCCTCCATCCATGTGGCCTTGGCTGAGGCTACTTGAGAGTTAACCTGCTGCTGGATCTCAGCCTCCTTCTCTTTGGACCAGAGTGCTTGGAGCTGGTTTACTGAAGCCTGATGCTGAGCCTCGAGCTCAGCCCTCAGCTTCTCCACAGCTAGACTACTCTCTTCCCTCATTTTTTGCTGGCAATAAGAACCAGTTGATGATAAATAATTTATTTTCAACATATGACATACTAGTACAGGCAACGTAACTGCTGACAAACTGTTTTGTGCATTTAGCAGAATCAATAAGATGGAATCAAACTGTTTAAAACAACTATAGCTAAAGCTTCCAGTCAGAGCTCAATCTACTCAACCAACTTGTGCAAAGGTATAGAATATACAAAAGAAAAGACAGGGTACATATTGATTTTACTTTATGATGCAATCTAACATAATAGCCCAGTTGTATTTGACTTATATCAATTTCCTTTAGCTGTAAAGAGCACTTTTTCTTTTTTAATCTTCAGTGAGCATGCATACTATGTGCAGAATTTCTCTGATTAATTTATAGAATATCTGGTGAAAAATTAAACTACTTAAATGCTGATAAAATATTTTTAAAAAACTAAACAGGTTAATCAAGAAAATGCTCACATTTTAAAAGCTGCAACCATCTGTTTTTGCTCGATAAATGACTTAAACTGTTAAATGACAAAACAATTTTGATAACTAAAATTATAACTGATGTGCACATATTTGAGAAACTTGTATACCTCATTTTCTCTGATCGAAGCCTCCTCTGTTTTCCCTATTGGACATTTTTCTTCGAGCATGTCCTTCTCCTTGCAGACAGATATGTAACACTCTTGCACAGCTAACATCTTATCATTGGCCTCAGACAGTTGGGCCCTGTGTAGGAAGCAGTAATCACTGTAGACAAGGTGAAAAAGATTCCATACGACTAAACCTAAACTCAGTGACAGGTGCTGAGGACTTACTGTAACTGCTGGACTTCCTGCTGGTGCTGCACAGTGAGCTGTTCATTCTGAGCATTGTGTTCCAAACTGAGCTCTGTTCTGACGCGGTTCACCACGTCATCTCTATACTGCTGATTAATTCGTTCAGATCTTCATGAAGGAAAAAAGATTTGTATATATTAATCAATACATACACATTAAAAGAAAACATTGCACATAGTTGTATTATTTTCCCCTCACACTTTACCTCTCAGCAGCCTCCTGCTTCTCCTGATCCAGCTCCTGGATCATCTCTCTCATCTTGGTGCACAGCTCTGAGTTGGCAAGCCTCACCTTTTCCTCACTCTGTTTCAGCTCCTTGTTCTTCTTTTCTAGCAGCTAAAAATAGGACAGAACAAAAATCTTCAGTGATTTAGTAAAAAAAACAATTATTGTGATATGTTTAAATTTCTTGTTTAACCCAACCTCCACTTGTTGCTGCAAGTGTTGTTTATCTTCCTGTAGCCTCATTAGTTCTTTCTTAGACTCTCCAGTCATGTCTAGATGTTTTATCTGGCTGGTCTCTCTGACCTGCAAACATACATAAATGTAGTTTTTTGTAATCATGGTCTGCATTATGGCTATATTATGCTTGTTGCATACCATCGAGCCGAGTCGTATTCATTTTGAACATGCAGATGCCATGTGCTACTTTTTCTGGTAAGACAACTCAGCATAACATGTATATATGTTTCAAAAGGTGTATTGTCTACCTCTAATAAACAAAACTGGTCTTTTTCAATCTAAAAAATAGCTATCAGACGGTGTATACCACTAGTGTTAAATGGTTCCTCACCGAAGAGCTGAGCTTGGCTTCATCTAACTGGGTCTGCAGTTCATTTAACTGGCTCTGACAGTTCTGGAGGTCCTCCTGCAGCTGACTGATCTTCTGTCGCTTCCCCTTCAGACTAGTCAGGCAGCGCTGCATCTCTACTCGCAGCAGCCGTAAAGCCTCATCCTTCGGCAGCCTGGAGTCCGACAGATGAGCCAGGGCAGTACTGATGAAACAGTGGGGAATGTCAGATTTTGAAAGGAAAAATTTGTTGACAAAGTTCACGGTATAAACTGACAATAACAAAAAGCACACACATGAGGATATTTAGTTTGCTCTATAATCACTGGTGTACCTGTGAAGTGTGCCATTTTTCCTGTTTGTTTTCTTTAATCCCAAATCCATACAGGATTCAGACAGCTGGCTCTCCCAGTCACCGCTCAGGTCAAGCGCAATGACTCCATGTTTCACTGCAGATTCATACAGAGTAATCTGCTCCTTCAAATCAGCCAGGTCCTCCTTTAGAACAAAATTAATGTTTAATCTAAAGTTTAAGCAGCTGTTTCATTTTCAGTGTGGTTCTATTCTGGAGCAGAAAAATCATCAGAGAGCAAACCTCTAAGACTTTGTTCATGTTTTCAGTCAGTGCCTTGGCTGATTGAGCCTGTTGTAGTTTGATTTGCATCTGACTCATCTCCTGCACTGAACCTGAAGAAAAACGAACCACAACAAAGAAGAAACAATGATTAAGACACTATAAAACATTTCATAAACATGAAACACATGTGCATAGAACTTGCTCATTTACGTTCTGTGATTTCTTCTCCAACAGAACAAATACATAAAAGGCAAAAATGCAGGTATACTCCACATTCACCCCGTCACTCACTTGTCTGCAGCAGCTTGGCACATTGTAGTTGACTCTCCTCCAGATGCTGAGTGAGGGCATTGACAACTCTGGCTCTCTCCAGTTGCTCTTCTTCTCTTTGGCGCTCCTGTTGCTTCACCTGCTCTTGTAACCTCTGACAAATATCACTCTGGAAGCAACAAAAACAACGTCATCATAAACATACTTAAAAATTTACTTTACTACTTACATGACATTTGAATCTCTTTCCCTTCCTTCATCCTGTGACAAGACAAACCACAAACCTGTTCACTCAGAGCCTGAGAGGTAGAGTCAAGCTTCTGCTCCAGGGCCAACAGTGCAACCTCATGCTGCTCCCTTGTCATGGCAAGGTCCCTGTCATGCTGCTCCCGTGCTCTGGACAGGGTGTCAGAGCGACAAAGCTCCAACATTTGCTGCTTCATGCTGTCTACTGCAGCATCTGCAATCCTCTGCTTCTTCATGTTCTGCAAACAAATTTAAACAACTGTAAACACTAATAAACACACAGCTCATATCAAAGGTTTAACTGTAGATAGTAATGGTATCTGAAAGTTTCAGTAGGCGATGCAAGTAAAAGGCCTTTACATCCATTTTTTTAAATGCACTGTGAAGCATTTACATTATTTCATTTACATAATAAAAAGAATCTGGAATCTGACACTACATTCAATTCAGTAAAATAAAAACTGTCTATGAAAAAAGATTACTGTCTTCTAAAAAAATTATTTTCTTTTCATATTATGTTTCTTCCTTGATAAAAGGTATGCAACATATGTTTCAGCACAGAATTTACCTCCTGGTCTCTCTCATTCAGGACTTGTACTTGCTGCTCCATTGTCCTCACTTTGTTTTGCATTCGAGCTTCTCTTTCTTTGGCCTCTTCGACCAACCTACTCGATTCCTTTAGACTTACTGTTAGGCCATCCTTTTCATCTATAAATCCCAAAACATAACTTAACATTTCAATGGACAGCACATACAGAAAGAACAAGGACATGCATAGATCCACCATTTCTATAGATAATGCAAACCCTCTTACTAGCCACAAGGGGGCAGATATAGATATATATATATACATACTGTATAATTATGACATCTGTTTTATTTGCCTCTATAAATATCAATTACTATATATTGATAGATTGATCACTTCTTTTAATGGTGTAATGTAACAGTAAAAAGAAAACATATTTCTAATGTGTGTGTGTCAAACACAGTCAAGGTCAGACACAGTGAGACACTATTATTTGAAGACCTACCAGACCAACCATGAGTCATTTACTCATGCAAAGATCCAGTAAACAGCACCAATCTTTGCTTTAAAATGCATAGATTATAAAAAAAGACTCAAATTCTAAACATACGACATAACGTTTCCTGTGAGCATAACAGAATCAGTAATCGGTATACAAGTACATTATTTTGCAAAGTATATGTACTGAAATAAAGGGAGCTGATAAAACCCACACCCTCTCTGATGTAAAGAACTGTGTAAAACCCACCTTTAACGATTGCAAATTGGTGCTCGACATATCTCATTTTACGCCTCGAATCTTCCAGTTTTCCTTCCAAGTCTTCAATTTGCCTCTGCTGAGCTTTGTTTAAAATCTGCAGTTGGGCAAGCTGCTCCCTATCAGCAGTTTCTGAAACACAGCACAAAATTTACATTCAAAACTTTAATAATAACAACAGGCCTCCAGTTTCAGTGGTAAACTAGCAAAGTCAACCAAGAGATCTCTGTCTTTACATCTGACAGTTTTTCCTCAATTGCTAAGACACACTTAATGAAACTGAGGTCCACTTGATCATCATCATCTTCTCAGCACATTAGTCTTCTCTTGCGAAACCAGTTAACACACACACGTCATCCAAAGAGCCCAAACTTTACTGGATTAACTGTGTCAAACAAAAGGAAAAATGCATATTCACAGTTGAGAAAATACTTGCATAATTATGAATCTCTACATGCACATGTCTTTATCCACTATAAACAATGTGACCTCCGTGTTGCTATTTACAAGCATGGATCAAATCAATTAAATCAGAAGTTCTGAGTACTTCAATTCTTCTTCTTCTTTAGATATGTCCCATGATGTTTATATAATTACCATGTAAAGTTGTATCAAATGGCACAAATTAAGGTTGAAGCGATTTATATTAAAAGCTGTATTTAGTATTTTATTGTCCATTGTGTAATGACTGACCGAAAGAATATATTAGTTTGACCACAAGTTGTGTTGTTTGTCGCACAATCGTCATCTTCAGTTTCAGCCTGTGTGTTAACTGTTTTGAAAATGTGGACAGAAGTGTTTAAGCAAATGAGAAAAACTGTAATAAATAATACAATCCAATAAAATGTTATTAATAAGGTTACGGACATGGAGAAAAAACACATCTAGTGGGGCTTGAAAATTTGTGAAATGGTTGACGGTCTGGACGTATATAGCGCGTTTCTATCTTATTGGTACACAAAGCGCTTTTACACTGCTCTCACTCACCATTCACACACACACCGATGGCAGAGCTGCCATGCAGTTGACCTGACACACCGAGGGAAACCTGGGGTTCAGTGTCTCCTCCTGACATATGACGGGAGGAGCTGGGAATCGAACCACCAATCCTACGATTGGAATGACGACTGCTCTAGCTCCTGATCATAGCCACCCATACCCTGAACCCTTTAGAATTTTCTCTGTTTCTACATAAATATGACCTAAAAGACAATCATACAGAAGCTCAGGTACATTTGTTTTGTCTGGAAGCTGAAGGATCTCAATGGTAAACTCAAACTCTGCTGATCTGAAAAAGCACTTAACTGTAATAAGGTTCATGATTTCTATAAATGGAGCTACACAGCTCATTATTTTTAATTAGTCACACACTGTCAGCCCTTTCCAGTCAATAACAACCTAATTTGCATTCTATTGTCCACAGTGCAACTGTGGAGCAGTGCATAGTTAAGTTTAGTGCTCAATGGCACTTTGAACACTAAACAATGATCATAGTGCTGCAATGAACATTAAGCCAGCAACTAAATAAAGACCATAAGACTCACGCTTTGTCGAGTCAAGAAATTCTCTTTGCAGATGGTCAAAATGACCTTCTTGCTGAATGGCCTGAGAATTAAACATCTTGGGCTGATGGGCAGGATGGTGAGGGTTGTAGCTGACCTTGTACTGATTCACACCTCCATCTCCCGCTCCAGAATTCAAATTCTGAAAATCAAACAGAAGAAACACTGTATGTTTAAAATGAAGATATTATTGGTTTCACCAATTATTGCAAGGCTATTATTTTTTTACTATATATCCCTTAAATATACAATAGAACTGCAGAAAATACCGACTGCCAAAAAACAAAATATTCTGTTGAAATTATTAAAAAGGAAAACATAGTACTGTATGAAAAAGTTTTCATAAAAGTTTTCGTAAAAATAAAGAGAAAAATTGCTTATATTTAATTTTTCATTACACGTTTCTATTATTTATTGAAATTTTTATACTTTTTGAAAGATGTAGATAGGAAGTTTGTGCACAACTCTCTTCACTTTATACAAGAGCAATGAACCTTTTTTTCTATTTTTAAAAACCTAGGACCCTGTTGTTACTCACTTGAAAATTATTTCTGGTGTTATGGTCCCCACGCTTTTGCTTGTCCCCCTGTCCTCGTCCTCTGTTATGTTCCATGTGGTTATTGGTGCCTTGAGGGTACGGTTTAGACTCATACTCGTCTGTGGAGAAATCATTTGTCTCTGTAGAATTGTCTGTGCCCATGCTAGTGTATGTATAATCTCCCTGGGTGAATTGATGATCCTGGTTCCAGGTGTGAGGCAGAGGTTGACTTTGTGAGTGCCTGTGATTTCCATTGATCTGAACAGCTCCATCCTGATGAGCATACTCATCATGAGAGCGCTGATCATAGTCAACTTCATAGCTCTTCAGAGAAACAGTGACATTAAGAGTGATATTTTTTCTTCAGAAGTCGAAATAGCCAAGAAAATCAAACACAGAAAACAAACTAACACCCTACCTGTGCATGAGAGATTGGCTCTGGATGATCTGACCATTGCTGAGTCCATGCTGGCTGTGGACTGAGTAGAAAAAGCCCCCCCAAAAACAATGGCAGAATTATGTCACAGTGCAGTTATGGTATATGGTAGCTGCTTGTTTTAAAACACACCCAAATTTCCTAAATCAGACAATATTAATGTATCAACAGCAGCATGTGTTTACCTGTTGCCGATGTTTTTATTGCTGCAGGTGGAGTACTCCAGTTCTGGGGAGGAGTTGTCTCTGCTGTCCTCCAGCATGTCATCGGGCAGGTCTGTGAGCAGTTTGTGCAGCTGTGGAAAAACAGCACATGGAAATGAGTCACTAAGGTTGCTCTGCAACAAAGTTATAGAGTAACATAGATTTATTTTTTAAATTATGTGGCGGGAGGTAGGATTGTAGAGTTTTGCTCCAAAGTGATTGAAAACATCAAATCTGAATAACAGTGATTACATAAAACTTATCACACAATGTTCTAGAAACAGATTTAAAAAATTGTCTTGCAAGGCACAAGGTTCAATGCAGTTGAGAAAAACATTTTGCTTGGTTATAGTCTTTATGTGTATAATTTTCTGTACGTATATCCCATTCTGGAGATGGACTTGAATAATTTATTAGTTTATTGACAGAAAATTCACCATGAATTATTCAGATAATCAATAATTTCAGTCATTTATCAAGAAGACTTGACTTCAGTCTATGTCAATTGAAGATTAAACGGTGATGAAGGTAAGATGCAGTCCTAATGAAATAAAGCTCTATTTCACATTATCTGAATGTAAAAATGTCTTAGCTCTATGTGACAAAAAACAATATTGTACAGACGGACCAGACTTTCTTAATAACCAGCCATGTTTGAAGGAGCAACCAGAACCAGCTGGACTTACTTCCCACAAGGACTGCTGAATATTCCTCAATTCCTCCAATGTGTCCACAACCAAAGGACCCATATTATCCCGTTTGCACACTGAACAAAGATTTAAGAGGCACTTGTACTTCAGCTATAAAGCCACATGGCAATCTCCTAGCCTAATCTTTCTGCAGAGAAGACCTTCTGTGAGAAACATCCAAAAAGTGTCTGGCATGTTGTCGGCTCCCTGTGGTATTGCTGCGTTTTGCTCCCAAAGAACTCCATTGTTTAGACAAAATATATAGCAAGGTTAACTGGGGCAGAAACATTCTAATTACTGGTCGCAGACATTTCCCACTTGGCCAACTTGTGTATTATAAAAAGGCTATAACAAAGTAAAAAATATCTTTGAAAAGCATCAGAGAAGTAGTAAGTAGTAAATATTCCCATTCTTCTGAGTCCTGCAGCCCAATGGCAAAACATTCAGTGACAGTCTCTCCATGCCTGCTCAATTCAAGTATGAGTCAAGCACTGAAACAAGGTAACCTAAATAGAGAGAAAGTAGGAAAATCAAAGGGCTGGTTTCAGTGAGACACACCTGGAAGGAGGCTTTTTTTTCTTGAGCCAATAATAGCATCTATTCATGGTGCAACAGATTGTAGGCGTGAGTAATACATTGCATGCCTGTCTAGCTGAGAGGGTGACAGTGCTTGTGAAATTCAAACAATGCACACCTCAAATGCTTCCCCAACCAACCAATACTAACAAAACAAACCAGAACTGGACAAATTTAAGGTTTGAAAGAATAGGAAGAATGACAATTGGCTAGATAAACAAACATTGGCCAAACCAACACAGTTCTAAGTAACAGTGATAGTGATATCACTACAGCATAGACAAATAATGCTTTGATAACTGTTAAGTTTTTTATCATTCTATTATGCCCTGGATATCTCCTTTCATGTGATGTTTAGGATAGTGGATGTCTGACAGTGTGTGAAAATCAAGCAACCATAGTATCTTTCGCAAAAATCACAATACAGCCCAAGCAGCAGACAAACATAACACAAAGGTTATGCCATCAGCTTTACAATGCTATAGCTATGTGCCTTATACCTCTTGTTCTCTTGCATAGTCCTCTTGATCATATTCTTCCTCTTCATGTTGGGTTTGAAGAGCAGCACTGTCAAAATCAATAGACATGATGCACAACCTGAGAAAAGTGATACAAAAACAAACTTAATAGGACAATATAACAAACAATAAGCTCCTTGTGAATGTATATCAATGTGAAATGTACATACTCTTCAAACCTACCAGCACCTTACTATTCATGTATATATTATGTGTGAACAAAATGGCTCATAGTTTTAGTCTTATTTTAAGTTTATTCTATGGTAACATTTTAATCTAGTTTAGTGGTCATTTTAGTTTTATTATTCTGTAGTATTTCTTTTTTTTACTTTAAGTCATATATGTGCATCTGCTGGCTTCCTCTAAACAACATCTCATTGTACTTGTACAATGACAATAAAGGCATATCTATTTATCAAACTAGGCGTAACTTAGTGTGAAAGGTGAGATTTTGATTTCAAAACTTGACAGAAGGCAAAGATAACTATAACAAGGCTGGAGTCAAGTAAAGCATAAGACGACAAAACAGACCAAAGAACTCAGAGCCTTTAACTTAAATCACATTCAATATGAGATAGTTAACTAACGTCAACTTTAATATTTATCAATGAACACTAATAAGTTAGCTAAAAGTTTTGTTACTGCTGCTCTGATAACAGCCAATGAAAACAGACACGTAGTTAGCTTACACTTAACTGCTGGTAAAATGCCACAGACGTTTCCTTTGTAGAGATAACGTAACTTTTTCCTTTATCTGAGAAATGTTAATTTGTTATTAACTGCTAACGTTAACTTCATTATTGTTTACACGACAGAGCACTCATGCTAGCTAACGGTAACTAGCGTCGCTAGCCTTAGCAACAAAGAGCCCGACAGACATTAAAACCGCCCTGGTCATGGTATGAAAACCCTACGCAAAATATGTTTGATCGAAGATGTGGGTCCGTTAGATAATAAAAAGTTTAACATTAGTTAGCGTGCATCTGACCAAACAGTAAAGTTTGTGAGGTACAAAGCTAAAACTGGGTGCTAACCGGATGAACGTCCTCTTTAAGAGAAAAAGACTCGCCCACTTTGAAAAGTCGCGCGCATTAGCAGCGCCAATAGGTAACCGACTGTACCGAGCGTCTTATTTCACAATGCGAAGAGTATTTAACCAAATTACTCATTCACTGTTTTAATATTCTTTCTTTGTAACGAAGTATGCATAGTAGAAACTATTTGATACATATTATTGCGCCCGGGCAGGTACCAATCCCGGAAATGGGGAGCTAAACGTGTCTCCATGGTGACAGCTTTTCTGGAATTATGGGTAATGAAGTCACCGTGTTTCCCTGGAATTAAGGATGATATTTCCACTGGTGAGAATCATACTTATCGTATCAGATAAATCTAAAATATGGCTGTTTCTTATCGAAGGAAAAAGCAAAAACTTTAGAGCAGACCAAGCATGCTCTTTATTGGATTACTTTAAAAATGATATATTCTTTAGATATGACATATGCCTAACATTTGATTGATTTGCTTGTAAAGATACAATCTGTACTTTTGACCATACAAAAAGTCTGCAGATATATAATCACAAAGTTTAACTACTGCAGTGTGTTTTATATTGTGTGTGTCACTTACCTGTATATCTGTTCTAAAAGGTTGTGTATAGCTACTCTCCTTGTGTGGTCTAATATGAAGAACTTCCTTTGGTTTGCGTATCAAACACAGTTATATATAAATACGGCAACTTACTAGGATCTTTAGAATTTTTTAAATGTAACATTACTACATACAAATACATGTTCCCATCTTGTGATGAAATAGTGACATGACAGTGTAGTGTCCTGAGGTATGAAGATCTAAGAAAATCATCATATAAGAAATACATTTTTATTTTAAAAGAATAAGATATGGACAATTAAAAGTTAATCTAAACCATAAGAGAAAATTAAAAAGGAAAGTGTGTACATTTTGGTGTTTTATTATTACACTATTACGATATTTCTTAATTACAGCCACCATACAGAAATAGGATACCTCAGTGAAGCTACAGATGCCAGAGCTGCCAGAGATAGTAACTCCAATCTGAGGTCGAGGTTCATTTAGCTGTTAAAAGTCCATTATAAAGTTAATAAAGTTAAGTCTGTCATTTAAATCTTTTATCTTTCTTTCAGTCTTTAATGCAGGTGCCAAACTGGGAATTTGACAACAAAATGATTAAATCTGTTATTTAGAAACCAAAACTACAGTAAGACATTTATTTATTCTTTTTTTTTTTTTTACCAAAGGCCTGGGTACACAAACATCATACATCAAGAAAAAAATAAAATTAAAAATTAAACAAAATGGCATTCTATATTAACTCATGAAGCAGATTTAGAGAATTTGCGTTTTTAAGTAGGCTGTAAACATTTGCTTTAAGAATATAGGTTTCTCGTATTGTTGGTTTATCATAAATCATAGTGATATCTTTGGCTTAAAGTGTAAGATTTGTTCCGGTGGCAATAATTTCCTCTAATTTTCTGCAGAACAGGAGAAGTTGTAGCAGACTGAGCTCTACAAGCGAACTGTGGTTGATCCCGCCCCTCGACCTCCGGTCTCTTCCGCGTTTTGCAGCTGCAGCCTCAGCCTCAGCTGTCTCAGAGTCAGCTCCTCTGTTTCCATGAGGAAATAACCGGCACGAAACGGAGCCGAAATCCCGTTTCTGCACCGACCGCAGTTCAGCGACGTGGCATCCGGGAACCTCTTGTGACAGTCAGCTGATCAGCGCCAGGATATGCAGAAGCTCTGAGCTCCACTGTCCGACAACGACGAGTGCATTTACAGATACTTCAAACAGGCAGAAATGGACACAACTCCTCCAAAGATAAAGACTTCAGCTGCTGCTAATGAAAAGTGAGTAGCCTGAGGTGTGCTGATTGTCAGGGAGGCAGAATGAGGAGAAAACAAATGTTTACTATCCTCTGACTGATCCTTTCTCAC
Organism: Sandelia bainsii; assembly: GCA_032362345.1. NCBI lineage: Eukaryota > Metazoa > Chordata > Actinopteri > Anabantiformes > Anabantidae > Sandelia > Sandelia bainsii. The sequence continues at coordinate 16,373,197 of JAUMHL010000027.1, forward strand.
CTCATTTCTTTATTTGTCATTTTGTTCAGGCTGCGAAAGTTGAAAAACACCTTTGAAACAAAGTATGGAGAATCCCCTCTCTTCTATGCATGTGCACCTGGAAGAGTAAACCTTATAGGTAATTTCATTTTATATCTGTGAGTGTGTTTTCACGGTGAGCATTTATACAGTATATTGTAATAGTAGCAGTGGTGGACTCAGTACAAGTATTCAGTTTAAGTAAAAGATGTAAACCAAAGTAGTAGTAGTAGAAATACTAAAAAATAATAATAATTACAAAATTTGACTTAGTACAAAAGTATTTGCTTCAACATTTCCTTAAAGTAAAAGTACTGATTGTGCACAATGGCCAATTTCAGTATAATATTACAGCCATATTTTCATATTATTCTTATTAATGTGATGGTAAAAATGGGGATACACCAGTTGTGAAAGAACTATCAATACCACAGTGTAGAAATATGCTGTTACAAGGAAAAGTCGTGCATTCAAAATGTCACTTAAGTATGGCCTCAATATGATGCAAATATTATTTATAGTGTATGTAGCAGTATGTCGTGTTTGAAGATTTATAAATGTGTATAAGGTTTTGTAACTTTTTGTTACTTTATAAACAGGCATTAGAAGTACACATATTAAGTATTGTAAATGGAAATACCCAACTAAAGTACAAATGCATCAAAATTGTACTTAAGTAAAGCATTTGAGTAAATGTACCTAGTTACTTATTATTTGTTTATTATAGATTAGCCTTTAATTTAATAATTTTACTGGACCATAGGTACATGACTTTGCTGGGTCTTCATGCTAATATGCCAACCAAAGGAATCTACTGGAGGATTTTAACAATTAGTTCCTATGTTAGCAGACTTACACAATCTTAGAAAAACTGTGGGTAAAATGTAATTTTATAATTGCATTTAAACATATTTAATATTGACTAATGGCAGTTTTAGTCCACAAATATTGCTACTAGTGCTATTATTAAATTAATTTCTTTCACATATCTTCCAAATAGGAGAGCACATTGACTACTGCGGCTACTCTGTGCTACCAATGGCCGTTGAGCAGAATATCCTCGCAGCCGTCTCGGTGAACAACTCGGGGACAATCCAGTTGGCCAACACAAATCCTCAGTACAAGTAAGATGTGAACATTTGCTTTGTGTTTTCAGTGTACGGGCTTGTAGTGCACGTACAGCATCATCACCAGTTCTCTGAATGCTTGTTGTTTGTCACTGTGCAGGGACTTCACTGTGTCACGTTCAGAGGACATCACCATAGAAAGAGACAACCCACAGTGGCATTATTATTTTCTCTGTGGAGTTAAAGGTATTCAGGTATGACATTTTGTTCTACTTATTCTTCATCCTCTTCACTGGTTACATTTATGAAATGAATCATCTTGCTGTGTTTTAATTTCCAGGAGAAGTTTGGGATTTCCCACTTAGCAGGGATGTCATGTGTTGTAGATGGAACCATTCCTCCGAGCTCTGGTCTGTCAAGTTCTAGTGCCTTAGTTTGCTGTGCTGGTCTTATAACAATGGAGGCCAATCAGAAGTCCCTATCCAAGGTAAAAGGTGCTTCAAGTTCATTCCAGCAATGATACAAGAGTATTCTTTTAATGTTCTATTTGATTATTTTCTCATTGCACTGTGTATCCCTTCAGGTGGCACTTGCTGAGATATGTGCCAAATGTGAGCGCTATATTGGCACAGAGGGAGGTGGCATGGACCAGTCCATCTCATTCTTAGCAGAGATAGGAACTGTATGTACTGTTCATTACATGAGTTACTGTATTTGTTCATCCAAACTATTAATAACTAAATAAATGTTTAAAGGAATACAAGATTGAATGCATGTTTGATGCATAATGGTTTGTTTTCTATAGTTTGTTGTATTAATTTTAAACTTTCTGACTTGTCTGTCAGGCGAAGCTGATAGAGTTCCAGCCTCTGCGGGCCACTGATGTTAAGCTGCCAGATGGGGCTGTGTTTGTAATCTCCAACTGCTGTGTAGAGATGAACAAAGCTGCTTCTTCTCATTACAATATCCGTGTGGTGGAATGTCGAATCGCCACAAAGGTACTGTGATCCTGACGACTAATTCTCAAACTCATTCTAGGGTTGTTTTATGGGACCATATTTCTAAATATTCACTCCTCTTATAATTAATCAAGTAAACAAACTGGAAAGGTAAATAGTTATTTTGTTATATCTTTGTTGCACTTCATATTGCATGTGCAGCACATGATGATAGTCTTGTAAAGGCGTCACTTTATTAAGGTGTCACAAGAAAAATGGTTTAGAACCAGCTGTCTGTAGGGCATTGTGTTCTTCAATCCTTCATACGAGAACCACACAAGTCAGTGTAACAATTTTGTCCATAAACGTGATGAGAAATCTACACCAACGCCAACTAGCACAAAGGAAATGTTTTTCAGACTTGTATCTTCATTCCTTTGCTGCAGTACAGTTTGGGTCTTATCAGGGCTCTTAGTTTGTAGTAACTCATAATTTACAGAACCCAAATGGTAATTGCTTGTGTCTTCTCCTTGTAAGTCGCTTTGGATAAAAGTAAAGTAAGTAAGTAAAGTAAAGTAAAGTAAAGTACTGGACTTAAATAAGTAAATAATCTGCACATGTTTTGAGTCAAATAGACCATTGTCTAAAAAACATTTTTGTACTTTGTGAATATTGCTATTATTTTGTATTTTGAGAACTTAGAACACAGTGAAATAGTATAGCCTTCTTAACAGGAGAGCATGTCCAGAAGTTTGCTTTATTGCCAGTTCTTATCTTCTGCAAATATGTGTGTAAGTATCAGTACATTTAGAGTGAAGGGAGGGGTGAACAGTCTCACATGTTTCCCTGTGAACATCAAACAAGTCTGTGTGTGAGTGTCTATTATTCCATCAAAACTGATACAAAAAGTCCTGTCTGTTGTGAACTCAGATGCTGGCCCAGGCGAGGGGTCTGGACTCGAGCAGGTTGTTGAAGCTGGCCCAGGTTCAGACGGAGCTGAGGGCCTCACTGGAGGAGATGCTGGTTCTGGTGGAGGAGGTTTTGCATCCTGGGCCGTACAGCCGAGAGGAGATCTGCAAGGTGCTGGGAATCACCTCTGAGCAGTTTACCACAGAGCTGCTGAGCGCTAACACCCAACATGGTAAACAAGAACAGCAAGTAGCAACATCTGTGTAACAATTATTTGTTTATTACATTTAGATTTAGTGACAATTTGGGAAATTTCTATATTGTATTTAGTTCTTTGTCTAGTAGAAATTCACGCATCCCAAAAATGAGCTTTTCCAGTGTGAAGACATTTTGAGTTTTACATACTTTTACATTTAATGAGTTTTGCAGGGGGTATAATAGACTAAATAAGGCTTTTGAGCTCTAGTAGCTTGTCATACACATTTGACATTTTATAGACAAGAAAATTATAATTGTTAGATACAGTAGTTGCAGTCTTAATTATATCAACATAGAACTGAGTTATATATCTGCAATTACATCTCTGATTATTACATTTGCTTTTAACAGCAGAAAATTTCGGTCACATTCATGTTCTTTCTGAACAGTGACCAGTAATCAATTACTTTTTCCTTTACAAAACTTTTTTTGTTTATAAATATCCACTAAAAAGCACCAAGTAACCCTTAATATACGATCACTCTCTGTACTTATATTGAGCCACTTGTTGCTGGACCATAATGTTCATACAGATATGCAATAGACAGATTTGACAAACAGCACATGTGCCTCTTCTCCTCTCTCACAGTAACGCATTTCAAGCTGCACCAGCGAGCCAAGCATGTGTATGGTGAAGCTGCACGGGTGCTGAAGTTCAAGAATGTGTGTGACTCTGAACCTGCTGAATCCATACGGATACTGGGAGACTTGATGAACCAGAGCCATGCAAGTTGCCGAGACCTGTATGAGTGCAGCTGCCCTGAACTGGATCAACTGGTGGACATTTGTCTGTGAGTACAGTGACAGTACACTTCAGCCTCTGCGGTTACAGACAGGATGTAACACAGAATGGGATAAAATGTGACTTAACTGATACTTTATTAATCCACTTGGGGAAATTCTAGTGGCAGATGCATTTAAGGCGCCAAGGGTTCAGTGTTCAGTGTCTTGTCCAGGGACACTTTGACATGTGGCCTGGAACTAGGAACTGAACCACCAACCCTGGGGCTCATGGGCAACTGCCCTACCAACTGCATTAACAAATGCAGTTTTACAGATTTAAAAAATTGGATGATTTAGAACAACAAATGTGAAATAGTTTATTGATGGATTTCCATTAAATGTTGTTCCAACGTTGTCCAATTTAGGATCAACTGTAATAACTTTGGTGATCCACTGACTTTTCTAGTCCCACCACCTGGTCAAAGACATTCCTATTAGCCTCATATGCACAGTGTGTCTAGTGCTAAGTAGTAAATGTTAGCATGCTAACATGCTAAACTAAGACTAGACATTTGGTCATAAATGTACTGTATGTGGACCTCTTATCCTTTGTATACTTCGTCCAGGTTTGTCAGCATTCGATAAAGCCTTGTGTGCTGTGTACAATAAATGCTGTCTTACCTTGCTTTCTTATGATCTCTTCCCTGTTCTCTCTTTTATTACACATACACATGATCAAAAGTAAGGTTGCTGAAGATTGGTGCTGAAACACTGTACTGAAATGTTGAGTTTCTCATCTCTCTTTTTTTACAGGAAGTTTGGGGCTGTGGGTTCACGGCTGACAGGAGCAGGCTGGGGTGGATGTGCAGTCTCGATGATTCCCAGCGAGAAGGTGGAGTCTTTCTTACAAGCTGTGAGGGAGGCCTACTACCTCCCTGATCCACGCAGAGCAGCAGTGGAAAAACAAAGTTTGTTTGTGTCAAAGCCAGGTGGAGGAGCTGCAATTTTCCTCGAAGAGTGAAATTTATCACACCAGTGCGTAGCTGTTTATGCAGCAATGGTTCATTTTCAAATACGTATCTGCAGGGAAATCAATGGAATTTTTTGCGTTTATTCTTGAGGCAAAAAGCACTTGACAAATGAATGTGTGAGAATAAAGTGTTAATTTCACTTTAGCGTCATTTTACCTCTTTACTTAACATTATTCTGGCAGGGCCAAATATGTACTAAATGATGCATTATTTCTTACAAATTGAATATGCTTTTGTATTAAAACATGTTTTTTTATCATGAATAATGGGAGCTTTGTAATTAATCGGTTTTGTACTGCCAACTCACTGTCTGATTGTTCACTGCAAACTAAAAACATGGCAAATAAAATAAACTTCACATTTAATTTGTATTGTATAAAACCCATCCATCCTTTATTAACATTTTAGAACAACACAATGTCAGCAAAAACAGAAAATCATGAGGAATCCCTTACATGTACATCACTGGAACAGCATCATACATGTGTCTCGTGGCTTTGTCAAGTTTGTCAGTTTTGTGTTAAAGATGTGTGAGCCACTGGGAATCAGAATAAAAAGCCCTGATTATATGATCACATGCTAGTTTAAGCTTCAGCAACAGGATCAATTTTTACATTTGACCAAAGAAATGGTGGAGGCTCGGTGGTATAAGGCACATGCTACTAAACTGTACTGATCATAACTGCAGCAGTCAACATTTAAATATGTTCAGGGATCTTTAACACATTCAACCTCGGCCAGTGTTTTCCTCGTTACTCTTTTTCACCAGATCTACTCAAAAGTTGCAACTACACAATATCTAGAATTATATACTAGACTTAAGCCATGCATTCCAGTTTCACATTTCTTTCCATCTCAGCACAAACAATCATTAAATATCAAATAAAAAAGATGGATTATCATTTACAAGAACCATACAAGGCACAGCATAAGGAAACAGATCTCAGAATAAGTCTTGCATGGAAATACTGGAGAAACGAAAATGCAATCAGAGATTTAAATTAATAATTAAATTGTGCTTATCATATTCAGCAGCTTTACTTCAGTATTTACATAAAATACTTGTTTTTAGCACTTTGAGAAGAAATTACAGTGCAAAGGTTTTACAGACGAAAGTCTTAAAGTTTTTAATGGTGCTTTTTGTACTGATGCCAACTACTGCCTTTAACTTAAATTTTATTGTTCATGTATAACACAGTACTTTGTGACAACTACAGTTTCCTATCAATGTGCTGAAATGTTCCAGCTTTTCTTTACTAATAAGAAAAGGACACTAATAAAACAATATTCAATGACTCCACCATCTGCTTAAGGATCAAATTAGATCAGATTCCTTTAACTGTAGCTACACATGCATAATGTTTTCCTAATTATACCTGCTGTTATCAAGTCAAGAGTTTGCTAATTAAACCTATATTTTTGCATTATACAGACTAAAAAGTTATCCATTATCCATTTTCAGTCGGCAGAGAAGTGATTCCTCTAAATTATCATGTTTTAATTGGCCTTTAACATTCATCAGAGCCAACTTGAACGACATAGAAAATGAGGTCTGTGTTGTTGGATTTGAGTATAAATTCCCCCAAAAGAGGGATACTCATATCTTGTGCTTGGTCTGTGGGATCCATCCACACAGTATCTGTTTGTCAGAGGTCACATTCACTCTGTGCACTGTTGCTTTGGAGTCTGGATTTGTCTTTGGCTGCTTTGTGATGCTTCTGTGCTTTCACCAGAGATGCAAGAAACTTCATTATTTCTCTTTAACATATTTTCTATCCAGCTGGAACTGTGTGGTGTTCCTTCAGGGGAGTGAGCAGAAGAGACTGTGCTCGTCCTCATGTTTTTGCCTGAAGTGATCAGCTCTCCGTAGCCCTGTTGGTGGGAGAAGGCATAGGCAGATCGACGAGAGCTTGTCCTACGTACTCGCCTCAGGTTCTGCTCCTGAGGTCTCTGCCTCTTTGTAGACTGTTGTAAATAACGAACCTGTGGAAAGACACCAGTTGTAGAAGAAGTATTTACTGTAGGTCCTTAAGTAAAATTACTATAATGTAAGAATAATGCATGAACAATGCAAAAATTCTGCATTAAAAATCCTACTCCTAGTAAAAGAGGGTTAGAGGTAGTACTTTAACTTTAGTATCAAAAGTAAAAGTACTAATTTGGAAGTTTATTATACAATGTTATTATTATTATACCTGTGTATGACATTAAACAGCTCTTAATACACTGTATCAGTGTAAAAGTAGTATTTTAGGTTTGCAGCAGCTTGGCCTCATAGATCATAAGATATATTTACAGATGTATATTCATTATTTTGATTTCTTTTCTAATTTTATCTTTAAATGAATAAATATGTTCATAATATTTTCACCTGTTTGGGTCTTTAACAGTTATTTAAAGGAAACCATCTGAGACAGAGGGGAAATGTCTTAACTGTAAACAACTCAAACATCTAAAATGTTACACGCTGTTTTTTGTAAGAGGCCACAAGTACAAAAACTTTGGAAATCAATGGTTTTTGGTACAATCTTAATTTAAAAAGTAACTAATAATAGCATAGAATATAAAGTAGCACAGATGGCTGTAACATAGTAGTACCTCAAAATTATACTTAAGTTCAGTCTTAGACTATATATAGTTAGTTACTTTCCAATAAAGAAACACAGACATGAAGGAAATGTTATTAACTTGTTCATTGTTTGCTGTTTACAACATTGTTTGCTGTATGTATCAAAGTTATTGTACAGTACCTTGTCTCTGAGAGTTGGGAAGAGGTCTACTCTCAGGAAACTGACTGCTAAGCCAGGCACAACACACACCACCGTGGTGAGCAGAATGATCAGCCACACAATCTTCTCTGACAAACAGTTACGGGCTGTGGCTGAGACAGCAAACATTTGGTACTCAGTATCCATGCATCAACATTATTTCCTTACATGAATCACATTAAGCCAAACTTACCTATGAATGGGAAATTTCTTGGAAAAATGCCAAATATGCCATCGCTTTGCATTGCAAACAATATGGCAAAGTACACTGTCAGACTTCCCCATATAAAGAGGTGATTGACAGCTGTCCAGTAGTGTGTGTCAAGTCCAATCTAGAAACAGATACATGCATCAGAAACATATTCATATTATTTTTTTTACTATTTATACTATTACTATTTTCTCTGTTTCTAATTACCTGAACACTCACAACAATAACCAAGGCCGTTGCTATAGTAACAGCAAATGTTTGCTGGTCGGAGAATTGTGAGCCGTCCTCTTTCACCATCACGGAGAAGGCTCCGTAGGGAATAAAAAAGAGCAGGAATGATGTGCCCATCCCCTGTAGTGTGTAAAGGAAAAACTGATGTTTGTTGAACAGTAGGTTTTGTTGGCCGGGTTTGTAAAGGCTCGGGTAGCGAAGGCCGTTCTGGTCATTGACGTCCTTCAGAAAACAGAGACAGCATGAATATTATGTGAAGTGTGTTACTTAGTAAGAAATGTGTTAAATAATGGTGAGTAGAGGGTGAAGTAATGAGGTGGTGAATGGTAAATTATGGATGAACAATTAACAGTTTTGTTGTATACTAATGTGGGTTAGGTTTGAATAATGTAGGGGTTCTGATCACACGCGGGTTGAAATTTGTGTAATACCTAGATTTAGATATTTAGATGGCTGTATTAAATTATGACACAGTAACGGAGGTCTAACCATTTATTATAACCATAACAAAATATTCACCTGTATGACTTGACAGTATCTTAAAAAGAAGACACAAAAAGAAAAGTATAAGATGGTTTTGGACGTTTCCTTTGGAAACTGCTGAAAAATAAACTGACTTTAGTCCTAATTTAAAAATAAATTGTGCTTGAAAAGATTTAAGTAAAGTAAAAACTTACAATGTAAAAAAAAGTCGTAAAAAAACAGTAAAAAGTCGGGCAGCAAAGTTGCCAAACAGTTACCGTTAAATTATGGTATAATACCAAATGTTATTTTATGGTAAGTTTTCATTGAAAATTACAGGATTTTTCCGTTGCTTCTCTGTCGTTGGTAGAATTACAGTTGTGCACCATAATAAAAACATTTCCAAAGTGTAAAAAAGCAAGGAAACACTTAAAAATAAACTTTGATTTACATTATTCTTTAAATTATAGTACAATGTTACTGATTTAGAGGTATACATTGTTTTACATTGTTTATATATATATATATATATATATAATCAAGATGCAATGTGAAATTCAAAACAATGAACATGACAAACAAATAATAGAACTTGTAACTTAAAGACTGTGACATGAAAAGCAGGAAAATAGAGAAATTATGATCATATGCTCATCTTTAAAGTACCCAGAAGCCCCAAAGACACGCCCACTTCTCCCAGGTCACTACAATATAGAAAAGATAATCTTAACAACTTTAAAAACAGTGTTACTGCTCTGTTTACCTACAGGATCTCCCTGTTGGAACCTTACAGGTTTATTTTGAATAACTGTCTTGCTTTTTCTTTGCACTTTAGAGACGTTTTTACGGAAACTAACTGTAAAATAACTAATTAATTAATTTACTGTAATTTAATGGTAACTGTAAAGTAATTTAACTCTCAGAACCATTTCAAAACAGCACAACTGTGTAAAAAAACAGTAAATTCTTATAATGTAAAATTACACATTTTTACTTTAATGTTACAGAACGTCTATTTAAAAAAACTGATTTACTGTATTTTAATGGTATATTCTTGCAAAACAAAAAAGATGGCAAATAGCCGTATTTTTTCATGGCAAATTTATGTAAAAATACTTTTTTTTTTACAGTGTACTACAGTACAAAAGTGTTTTGTTATTATCATATAATCAACAGTAATACCTGATCAAAAAGTCCCATTGCCAACACTGGCAAAGATGTATAGACTATATTGAAGAGGGTAATGAACCACTGGTCATACACAGTCTGTGGGAACAGTAACATTCATACATGATTAATATGACATAAAAGGAGGCACCTTCAAAAATCATTCTGGCTTTGTAATACAGTATGTTACAGTATTCTTACCTGAGCTGAGAAACCACAGAAGAAGCCGTACCAAAGGTGTACCAGTGTAAAGGCAAAGTTCTTGTAGAAGAAGTAACACAGGAAATTACACATGCGGAAGTAGGACCAGCGTCCATGCACCAGCAAGAGTCGCTGCAGGAACCGAAACTGAGCAAAGGAATAATCTGATGCCAGAACAGCCTGCATCCCCTCCTGTCCGCTGATGCCAACACCAATGTGTGCAGCTGAGGGAGAAATACTCAGTTTGGATCACAAACATATGAAACTAGATTATTAAAAATCCTTAGAGCATGAAAATATTTACTAAAAAGTACAATCTGTGATCCTAAAAATAACACTAAAATTAGTTAACAGAGCTTTCATTTTTATCTACAACTCAAACTCTTCGAATGAAAGAAAATAGATAACAAGCTGCTGTTTCTACAAGAAATAAAGAATTAAAAAAAAATCTACAGTACACTACAATCTACAGAAACCCACAAGGCTGTTTAACAACAGTGACCAATTTTTTGGGGCTATTTCCAGAGTAATATATGACTTTTCTAACTATCTGATTGAAAAAAACACTGTTTGCTGCAGGACAATAAATGTAACAGAGAGGTGCTGATTCAACTGTATGAGCATATTATAAGATATACAGTACTTTGTGGTGCTGTGAAACTAAGGTCTTTTCAGGTGAATCAACACCTCTCTATTAAACCAAAACTTTAAATTCTCACCTTCATGAAGGGAGGATTTAATGTTGAACCAACTGAGTGTAGCTCAGTGTAACTGCCTAGCTTGGTTCGTGCTACCATATTTGTTTGGATTAGGAATAAAAGGTGCAACTTAAAAAACATGTTGAAAATATTAGAATTTTACTTAGTGAACTCAATATTTCCTCATACGGGTGGTTAGGAGATCCCAAGATCATTTTATAAATACCTTTAGAACAGTGATAAGTGTTATGAAGCGGCTCTCAAATATTTCTATTTGTAGGAAAACAGGATGCATGGCTCTGTCTCTTGAATGCATTATTAATGAACAATAAACTGCTGTTTCTGAACAGGATGTTTTCAATGCGTCAGGCCCATGGGTCTAAACAGTGATCGATCCTGAGACTTACTCTTGATCATGCTGACATCATTGGCTCCATCTCCTATGGCCAGAGTAATGGCTCTCTTGTGTCTCTTCACCAGCTCCACCACCTGAGCTTTCTGCAACGGAGTGACCCGGCAGCAGATGACTGTCTTACACAAACAGGCCAAATCCAGCAAGGTTTGCTCCAGCTGTGGCTCCAGAGCATGAGCCTGCATGGAGAACACAAGCATCACACCTATTAAACCTACCAGTACCAACCTATAACATCAACCCCCTGCAGTGCAAACACCAAGCAACGTTTGCAATCACTGATCACGTTTGTAAATGTAACATTTTCACCAAGTTGTTGTGGATCATGCACCGTGCTCAAGGCACAGCGAGGGAGCAACTCCTCTGTGAGGAAATGGGTGTTAATCAAAATGTAATAGAGCTCAGGGCACTGTGCAACACAGCAGCTCTCTACTCATTACAGACTCAGCAGCAGCTACAGGGAAGCTACACTCAGCAGAAAGCAACACAAACCTGCAGGCATCAGTACTAAAATAAAAACAAGCATGAAAAAACAAACACAACAGACGATAGAGCTTCATGTACTGTAACACATTGGAGTATCTCACCAAACTGTGACCATTGATGACTAAGGCATATTCTGCAATAATGGTTTCTTCAAACACAGAGTCATCTGCAAACACATCTGTCTTCTCAACATCTCCTGCAGCACTGGTAACTCGACTCAGGCCGAGGATGTGCTCCTTAGCATCCCTGAGGAGACAGCAAACATACATCTCAAATATGTTTACAAAACTCAGCTTGTACTGAGTGATAGAATTCATACAAATATTACTCATAGGCAGAGAATTTACAAGATATTCCATAGATGCCATCAGCACAGTGGTAGAGCAGATTGTTACGAGATTAATAAGCTGTAGGTGAAAGGAAAAAAAATTTCACCTGAGCTGTTGCTGCACCTCAAGTAGTGTGTAGCCAGAGATGACAAACACCTCATTCATGTCGTCTCGCAGCATGTTGCAGGAGTAGCCGATGTTCATCGCGGTCTCTGAAATGTCAGACACAGTTTACAGTTCTGTAGTTTTTCACAAACAGAGAAGTGGTTTTTCTAGTCAGTATAATAATTCAGGTGAATCATGTTACCTAGTTTGTCTCCTGTGAGGACCCAGATCTTGATGTCAGCTAGATTTAGACAGGCAATAGTCTCTGGGACTCCTTCCTGAAGTTTGTCCTCTATTGCTGTGGCTCCTAGAAGCTTCAACCAGGACAGCAGTGAGTCTGGAGAAACTAAATAACGCTGATCGTATCGAGGATGTAAACAAAAGGTTGTCAATGTTACCTTTAAGCCCTGTTCGATCTCCTCATAGAGAACAGCCAGCTGATCTTCACGATTCTCAATTACAGTGCTGGCAAACAGAAGCTTCTTCATCCAAACTTCAAAATAATCTTCATCAAGATCTTTGTAAGCCAGAGCTAATGTCCGAAGCCCTTCACCCGCAAATTCCTGCAGAGTGTAGAAAAGTGTAAAAAAAACATGTAACAGTTGTGTGTGCAACAAAATAAGCCATTGTACATGTTGTCATAAGTGCATCGTACACTGAATTTATATGGGAGCAACATTACAGATTTACAGAATATTACTTTGTCCTTTCATTCATAACCATGACAAAGGACACTCATATAATTTACATAAAGCTGATCTAAATGTTGACTATTACCCACAGCAGCTGATCCTCTCAGCACAAACTGCTACACGAGTGATCAGTATTACATGAGAATAATGATGCTCCTTGTAAGTTTTTCTGTCTTTATTGATTTTTACGAGACTATAAATATATAGTGCACTCACTGTCTTTGAGTGATGTTAACTAACAGAACAACCCTTACGCTGAGATGTTCTGAGGTAGTGTACATGAGGTCTTCACTGGATGGATCCAGTCGCTCAAAGATAATAGTGTCAGCTCCTTTGGAGTAAAGTTTAATCTGGCCCTGTGAATTTCTCACTGTAAAACACACAGGAGCAAAACACAACATTATCTTTTGATCAGATTCTGTTTGATTCATTGATTGATTGATTTATTCATGACAAACAGACACAAGCACTGGATACTGCCCTGAAGATCCTTCATAGTAATGAAGCTCTGTTAAATCTTATGCTATTATATTTGTGACACTTTTATTATGATGTACTAGTGAGCAACTGTAATGTCACATATATATTAATTGTATTAATTATGTATTTTGTAGATAATATACTTTTCTGACAATTGCTGAAAAAGCTAAACAAAACTAACGTGCATAGATGAGGAAATCTGAAAATAAAGATTTGTGACTAATTGTCAAAAGCAAAACTTGGCACCAATTTTATACACCTTTTATAAAAGGCTGTATAAGCTATAATTAATGGCTTTATTTATGGCTAATCAATCACTTACTAACACTTTGTCGATCAGTTATAAATAATTAATAACGATGTCTTTCAAGTTTGCCAGGCTGTGGAAAATCCTCCTCCTTGATCAGTTATCAAGTCATCAAGTCTGTAATTATAAATGCTTTTGAGCTGTTTCTCTATGGATCTTCCATATTTCAGTTGTCAAACTGTTAATTGTATAGTGAATTGAATAAAAGACAAAGGTGCAGGTAATTGCAACTTATAACTCTAGACTATCTATACATGGTGTCTTATCAGAAATGGAACTTAAAAAGTTAAATAAAAAACAGAGAAACCGTGCATAAATATGAGTGAAAAATCAAGTTGACTACTTTAGAGAACTAGATCATTGCTGTTATAAGTGAAGACCTAACCAATGACACTCATTCTCTTGCGCACGTTGTTGAAGTCCAGTATGGCCAGCAGCTTGTAGGTGACAGAGTGTCCCATCTCACACAGTGTGATGGTCTCGGGAGTTCGGGCCCGGAAGACAAACCCAAAGTTTCGTGCTGCGGTCACTAGGGCTCCCTCATCAGGTGACTGGGCCTGGTACACCAAATGTCCTACATGTTAATAGAAACATCAATCAGAAGACACTCTAACAATTTCAGTAACTTCTGTCTGCAGTTTCTGTGGTGCTTCTCCTGGACCATGTGCACATTTTACCTTCGCTCTTCTCCTCTGGCATAACAGTGTGGCACAAAGCCAGCAGTCTGAAGAACTCCTTCACTGCAGGATCCTCCAGTTTAATGGCTTCAACCAGGCTGCTGTCGTAAAACTTAAACTTTCTGTCACATAGAGGGTTGAAGGAAAAGTCCACACAGGGTGTTTTCTAAAGAGACATGAACCAACAACACAGTTATGACATAACACTCTTACAGAGTTAAGTAGTGTTTGTTCTAAAGCTTTCCTTACTTCTGTAATTTCCACCTTCTGGTCAAATTCATCATAGACATCACCTAAGAGAAAAGAAAGGCTAAGTAATTAATTAAATCTCTAGTAAAAGATTACAATAATATGGCTCTGCCACGGTTTTAATTTTAATTACAGAATTTCATGGTACGATGGGCAGACCGCTGAAACAGCATCTTAGTCATAAGACTAATACTAATGCACTTTACTTTTAAGTCCTGGTCAGAAGAACTGTATAGTAAGGTTCATTGCATAGATTATCCTTTGGTAGGACACAGAATAAATTTGGGGGTATCAGCAAGTCAGTGTGGTCTTATGTGGTATGATGAATACATCATGCTCAGTAAATCCACTTAATTAAAAAAGGGAAATTTCATGTTAATGTGATGTTTTCTCTTCCTCTTTCTTGGTGCAAATTGTTTCTAAATTTAAACATTAAGAAGTTTTAGAAATATATTGAGTTTAGAACATACTGTATATCTGTATTAAAGAGATTCAAAGAGCTCCATACCATACGTCTGTCCATTAATGGAGCACTTGCTGAACACCATGATGTTCTGGGTGAGGGTGCCGGTCTTGTCAGAGAAGACAAACTCCACTTGGCCTAGTTCCTCGTTCAGAGTGGTGGTGCGAGCTTCAGCAGCAGTGTCGGCCCGATCATAGTACATCTTCCGGTCCCAGTTAATAAAGTAACTGTGACCAAGCCTCAGAACCTCCACACTAAAGAGTTAGCATTCCTTACATTTAATTATAAAGTATAGCTTTGTAACATGTCTGTGAAGATTCTCAGTGATCCAGGTGAAGTTGTCTGGAAGTTGAGTCATGGCAAATGGACTTCTTTCTTGTAAGCTAGAAACGTTTCGCAATTCATCCGAATTCGGATACGTTTTTAGCTTGAAAGAAATAAGTACAGTTGCCATGACTCAACTTCCAGACAATATAGCTTTGTAAAGGATTAATTTCATTCAAAATAAAATGTCACAGCTTGAAAGAAATATTAGTGCTTATAAAATGACTGAAGGAAATATTAGACCTGGCAGATAACTGTATGCCATCCTTACCTGACATACAGTGAGATGGGCACCACTGTGTTGAGGATAATGATGTAGGACCAGAAGGTGAGGAAACCAGAGAAAACAGCATTCCTCTGAAACTCATTCCATGGCAAAAACACCTGGAAGTTCCTGCCAACCTGATTCTCCCATATAGTGTTTCCAATGGCTAAAATGACTCCCATACATATGAGTAAGGCGAAGATCTGAAATATAGAAAATGCATTTTATGTTCATTGTGAGAACTGTGTCTAATACAGGGAGCTTTTCTAGCAGTGTCATTATCAGCAGAACAATGTTATGTTTCCAAGCATTTTTCATTTAGCGTCGCACGTTTGTGTGAACAGACTTGTCGCTTGTAAATTTACTCCTCATTCTTATTATAATTATACTGTATATAATTTTATGAATTCACAGAACTCTAACTAAGCAGAATAAGTGAAAACACCTGTTCAGGTGTGCAGGGCCTTTAAGAAACATTTTGCAGACACACAATGCTACAACTTGCCTAAAAGTGTTTTTGTTTATTAATAAAAACCTATGTTGGAATACCAAATATTTCCTGTGCAAGCAATAGCTAAATGCACTAGAAGCAATATAAGGCTTACCCACAAAACCAAAGTATTCATAAGTTTGTCGAGACTTGTCCTCTTAAATTTTGTTCTTCCACAGTTCTGCATCAGTTTGGTTTGCAGCCCTGTTGTAGTGACGGGAAAACAGCTATGAGTGTTAAAAGAACCTTAACGACAGCAGGGTTTATGAGCTGAAAACCGACATGGCTAATGGATTTGGAGAAAGAAAATAAAAATATCATACCAGCAAAGATCACCATTCCAAAGCACCACTCCGTGTTTCTGAGAACACAGCCTCGCAGCAGCATTTTTTCATTATCCAGAGGGTATTTATTGTCTTTCCAGTATAAAGTTCCAGTAAATCTATCCAGCTTGTTGTTCGGTGGTTCACAAATGACTTCTCCTGAGGGACAGAGCAAAAAGAGATTCACAGTCACTAATGCAGAAGGAAAACCATTGACATCCACCCACACAACAAAGAACAAGAGTATTACAAGTGATTGCGTCCACATACATAAAGTGTGAGGAGTCTGCAAATAATTTCTTACATAAATGTACAAAATAAGTATTAGTATAAAAATAGTATTTCAAGCATCACCTCACCATCAAACTCCATCAGTTTTGAAGTATCTCCCAAATCTGAGGTGACAGTCAAGGCCTGACGTACTTTCAGATTTGTCTCTCTGTATGGAGAGAAATGGCAATAACACATTTACAAACCTTTGTTTCTATGGCGACACAGAAATATCAAAATATACCATTACACCATCAGTAAAGAAAGGTCACATTCACTTTAAAAATCATCAAATCTGTGACTCATATTCTCACAGCTTCCTTCTTCACACAAAGGATACAGTGTTTTTTTCATCTGCAGTTTGAATTCTTCACTTTTATTTTACATAACCAGTGCAGCACTTACCCATCTAGCTCTGCAGTCTCAATATAGCACAGTCCGTAGGGCTCACTACTACTGAGAAGGAGGATGTCTGCCTGTGTATAAAACCATTACGAAACACTTGGTGAGAAAAAGCAATAAATCAATCTCTGCACCAATGAACCTACAACAGCAGTCAGAGGCCTGTGAATCTCCCCAAAGAAACCTTTACTTGTTAACCTTCTCTCACTATTTCCTCCATTATTTCAGAATATGAGACACAAAGAACTGAACAGTGTACTCACAGCAACAAACTGATTGTTCTCTAGTTTGATGATGTCTCCCACACAAATGTTCATCCATTTCTCATTTTGCAAACTTGGAAACAAGAAACACGCAGCTTATAATTAAACCAGATACATGTCCTTGAATATACAATATATATACACATTCACGTCTGTGTGTGACTTGGCTTTTCAGGAGTTATACAAAAAATGAAATCAGTAACATACCTTCCTCTGATGAGAACCTGAGACTGACGGTTGTTGACTTGCTGGTCGCTCTTATGCCGGAACTGAAATTTAGAAAAGCAATAACAATTTTACCAAAAGGAGATTTAAAAAGGAAGCATCCAGAAGAGATGTAAAAAGTGAATTTTTGAACTGACATAGTCATCTGTGGCGTCTTTGACAGCTGTGATTACCAGCACCAACACCAAAGGCACGATGGTTGTGAACCAGGACAAAGAGGATATTTCTGGAATTAACTATATGAAAAGAAAAGCAGTTTAGCACGTTCAGTTTCTCAAAATATCCACTCAAATAAAGAAAAAAGATTTCTTTCACAAATAGACCTTCTCTTACCTGCAGTATTAACAGCACTAAGAAGTAAGCATTCGCCACCCTCTGGAACTGCTCAAACAAGTTGATGGGCAGAAAGGTGAAAATATTGTACTTTGAGGTTTTGATGTGATTATCCTGAACAATGACAGATAGAAAAAAAACACTGATTAAATAATTCTGCATAAATTTGTAGATCCAATGTTGAGGTCTACTTACGACATAAGAAAATTTGTCATTGTAGTCCCGGGCATTGGCTTTCACATGGCGTTCTTTCTCTAGACAGAGAACACAAATTTAATGAATGAATGAATGAATTAATTAATTAATTAAATTAATACAATTAGACATAAAAAAAAGTGTAATTCTTCAGACAATTATGTATTAATTCATTCATTCATTCAAAGTTAAAATGCTTGTATACCAACACAAAACTTAGAAAACATAACAAAAATGGTGCAACATTACCCAGGTATTAACACATTTAATTTGCTTTGTTTAAATATATATTAAAGTGAAATCCCACTAAAAAGACCCCCCCCAAAAAACACAGTCATTTTCTTTTTTGCTGAGAGTTAAATGTTAAGATTGATACTGCTCTTGTGTTTGTACAGTAAATATGAAGCTACATCTAGGAGAAACATAGCTTACTTAAGCACTGGAAACAGAAGAACAAAATCCAGCTTCCAGCACGTTTTAAAATCAGTAATAAACATGTTATAACTTGTTTACTTTGTACAAAAACAAAAGGCTCCTGTTAACCACTTAATGAAGTCCAGACTCATCAATAACTCGTGCTTTATTAGTTATTGGTAATATACTGTATCATAGCTGCACAATTTACAACGTTCTGTCTCTCTTGCTGTTGGTTCTTTCACACCTCATATCATAATGTACCATATGGTTGTCATATGCAGGCCATTGTTTGTAGACTATCAATGGACATGAATGCACCATGACATCTGGCTGATCTGAGGAAGTAAAAATTAACATAATACCTCTTTGGATGGAGTCTAATTAATGTTTTTTATTAAAAAATAACAGCTGCAAGAACGTGACATCTGGACTCTGTCTGAGTCTGTTCTTTTTACACAGGGACTGAACACTTCATCCGCAGTTACAACTCTGTCATTCATGTCATAGCTGTTATGTCAACGTGATGCATTAGTCTTCATTACCATGCACAGCCATGCTTTTTAAACAGTTTCAACAGGATAATTTTTACCCACAAACAACACGATAAAACACTAGTCACCTGCAAGATAATGAAACCATTCATCAACGCACTCTAGCTTTCCACATAGAGCAGCGCCTGAAGGAGCATAGAGCTACATCTGCTGTTTCTAAACAAGGTTAAATCATTGTTGAATAATACATAACACACATGCACAGACCTGCAACAGGATAGACCTTCTCACACAAGAGGCTGGCCCCGTCCTGCTACCAGACACTACAAGAATGAATTATTAAGAAAGGTTTGGTCTATTTAAACATTTAATTTGAAGATGTTCAAATGCAATATTGCTTTTCTAATACAGCACAAAATTGTGTTTGTTTTTTTAGACTTATTTCTGGAGGATTTTTTTTTTCTGATAGTAACTTCAGTAGCGTAGACCTGCAAGTCTGAGCAGGGTACAGTAGAATTGTGTGAATGCTTCAGGAAATAATTCCGACCACATTTCTATAGTCAAAACAGGAGGCTTTTAAATGGTCAGGTTTATTAAGTACAAGGCATATTTCCTCCCAAAAGGATGGCTACACAGATATCTTTGTTGATGAACTGAAACACACTTGAATCCCACTGAATAACACATAGAAATATGTTTGTCTGTCACTGTACAAGGTTAACTCTCTGTGTGATGCAGATAGTCAGTACACACGAACACCACACATACACCAATGCATCAAAAACACTCATACAGAGGAAGAGAAATAAACAACTCAATTCTATCTCGCTAAACAAGTGCACTTCACAGGGACTGGATGAGGAGTCATTGTATAGCTGCCTGAGAGAGGGAGAAACAGTGTTTGTCTCCTGGTTTAGTTAATATAAAGTACATTTTTACAAATTTTGTATAATTTACACACCTCAAAACTACAGTTATTGCACAATGGTTAATGTGTGATAAGCTGTGATATATTATACATTTATGGATTAGATTTTATGATTGCTGCCTCTTGTTAAATGAATATAGAATAAGATTAGAATAGAAAATGTTCTTACCAACATATGTATTTCTCCTCCAGAATGCCATCTTTTCCTGGGACCTCTTGAGGATTTCCCTAAAAGACGTGTGGAGAGCCCACATTTAGCCAATGAAAAGTGTGGAGCTGCATTTTGCGGTGGGCAGTACTGGAGTGAATGAGTCAGAGTGTCTACCTTGGTGTTATATCTGAGGCAACACACAAAGCAGAGCGGTGTCTTGTTTCTTTTCTGTTCGGACACGCTTTAATTAAACTATCAGCGGGTAAACCCCCAGTGTACTGTGTCTCCTTAGCAAAAGGTCCCAGGTGAGCAACACAAAACTGAGAGTGTAGCGCCTGAATGAGATGTGAGATTCCTTAATTTTAAAAACAGTTAATGTTTTCTGTGATGCAGTTTCCTCATGATCATATATAGTATATAAATGATGGTTTCAGCAGTGCTAATAGAGTACAAAATGAGTGCACATATTTCTGAAGTCTGCCTTTTCTTACCTTGCACAAGTTTGTCACAGGTGCAGGCTTGTGTTGTCTCCATGTATCCTGTCATACAGCGGCAACCACTTATTCCAAGCACCACATTCCGCAGCTTTCTCCAGAGTAAACGCTATCCTCCTCCTCCTGAATAAAAATCACCAGAGATGGATGGACTCATGAAAATGAACAGCAGCCGCCGTGAAAAAGAAGAAGAGACTGTAAATGTTAAAGAAAATGGTGCAGGCAGGAAACAATATTTAATCAAGCTATTCCGAGACGAATCTGTGGATAAACAGCAAGAATGAACAGAAATGAACAATGATGATCATTCACCGAGAGCTACGACACGCAGCTGAGCCGGGAGCCTTCATCGGGGGAGATGCTTTGTGTGTGTGTGTGTGTGTCTGTGCTGCAATGAACAAGTCTCTCTTTCTCTCTGTTTACGAGTGAAACTCTCCTGACTGAGGTGATAAACACAAGCAGACACTTGATGGTGCTCTTCCCCGTGTTACAATTATGACATTTTTAATTTCTTGTAATTATATTAGGGACCTTGAAGGAACTACTTAACTGATCTTGACTAAAAATATTGTTAAAGAAGAAAGAAAACTGAAATTTAAGAAATAATTTTCTTGGCCTAAGTACAGCTTTATTAGTTTAAAATGCTCCATTTGTTCTTATTAAACTGTTTTAAAACATGTTTCAAATTTCTATTAAATTGTCTTTTCGAAGGCCTGTGGTGTTGGATGTTACAGCATTGGTAAAAAGTTTCCTTATTTATTTATTTTATGTTTTTTTATATTAGAATATGAAAGAAACATTTTCTTCTTTCTATGTTCTTTCTAAATGTTTACATCACTATTTAATGTATAGTTGTCTTAATTATGTAGAATTTATCTACATTATTAGTACCTTTAAGTAGAATTTTTTCAGTTGTAGATATTTTATTATTTGCAGTGTCCACAGTTAAATCCACAGTAAATAAATGTTTATATCACATGTAACACTGTTGAGATTACAAACATTTAGGTGCTGATTATGGTTGTAACGGTCACACCTTGAGCTAGTTTCTTGCATTGTCATCTTAACTATGCAGTGACACTAGGGCTCAATGTTAACAGCTAAACACATTAAGGTGTGATTATCAGTCCTCATGGAAAGCACACTGTTTTTCAGACTAAAACAATCTAATTATCTAATTTGACTTATTGATGTTTAGTTAAATCACTATAATTAATAATGTACTGATGATGTAGAACATGATGAAAATGCAATTAGTTGTTAGTTTAGAAAGGGAAACTAACACTTGGCTTAAAGTGAAACAATCAAGATATCTGTTTTGGTGTTTGGATGTCTTACCGGTATTTGATAATGAGCTCAATGATGAAAATGTGCCAACATATTTTGATGAACCACAAGTTGGTGATGTCACTTTGTAAATCAATGCCCAACCAGAGGCTTTTAACACATTCAAACAGAAGATATCATATAACATTATGTGTTGTGATTCTATTACTGCAGCAGAAGAAAATGTACGGAATGTATAATTTATTCAGAAATACACACTGATACAATTTAATCTGCATTAATTTAATTTCCTTCTCTTCACACGTTACTCAGAACCACACAGCGATTTGAAAATAAACCATACATGCTGTGACTATGCCCTACTGTAAACTATGTAAGATGATACGTAGTAACCACTTAAGATGAGGAAAAGAACAGAGGTCAGTAAAGTGCACAGAACAACACTGGCAGTAGTCTATCCAGATAAGTGCTGCGTCATTGTTGTAAATGCCAAGCAGTGTTACCAGACGTAAGATAATTATCGTATTTGTACGATAATTTTACCCTCTGTACGATGTACGATCAATAATTCCAAAAATCCCATAATGTA
>JAUMHL010000027.1:16407299-16449537 GCA_032362345.1 Sandelia bainsii
GGTAATTGCTTGTGTCTTCTCCTTGTAAGTCGCTTTGGATAAAAGTGTCTGCCAAGTAAAGTAAAGTAAAGTAAAGTTTCATCATGTAGGACTTTAATAGTCTCCAAGTCTGTTTGCAATTCTAAAAACTGGAAATCCAATCTGTGATAACATAGATAAGTTAACAATCATGTGTGCCACCAAACACAAAGCTTGACATGCAAACTGCCACAAGTGCATTATCTTACATTTAAAAAAAAATTCAATATCAGAAATAGTTTTGTATATGATAATTGTTTTTCTATCGGTGATAAACTGAGTAAGAAACATTTTGTTGATCATACAGTCGGTGCGGGCTTCACTGTTGTAAAATAAAATGTGTCGTTATCTTCAGTCATTAAAGTATATGCTTAAGTATTAGATTGATGGTATTAAAGTAAAAAATTATTTTTCTTTAACATAAATATACATCTTGTTGGACTAGAATGGTATTTATTATTCAGTTAATGTTACGTATAGCTTTGTTCGGATCTGTGCAGTGTGATTTAGTTGTGGCTCATCCTGCAGCTTTTTTTCTGCACAACTGAAGCAGAAAAGGTGCTCGGGAAGCAAATATATTTGCATGCTCCAGTCCACTAACTGTTTAGTTCTTTCAGTTTACATTGCATCTGACCGTTTCTCTAAGCTCTGGCAGATGATCTCAGGCTTGGTTTATACATTAACTCACATAATTCCTGCATTACAATTTTGTTTGCTGCTTAACAGTAGTTTTCAGTTGACTCAAATCTGTAATCTGAAGACTTTCCACAAGGGTTTAAACCTCTAATTTACGTTTGACAAGAAAGTATGCAAAGCTTATCATTTAAAGGTTAAAAAATATGTCAGATTAAGCTAGAAATAACCAGTCACGTACACAATTTAACAATAATTGTTATGATAAATACGTGCAGCAGTTTGCATATCATTTGCACGTTTCTTGTAGACACATAACAACGCCAGCAGGGACCCAGTGTGATAGGGGGACTCGGTGGTCAAGCTGCGCACACGCACTATAGCCATTTTCCTGTCAACTCCGCGCTCCGCCACGTTGGGTTCCCTACGTGAGTGTCGCAGCTTCAACGTTATGTTTGTGATGAGGCGGGAAATGGCGTCCGCATACATGGTTGATCTGTGACTAGCTATCGAGCGACAGACACAGCTGGCAGCAACAGCCACAGCTCGAGACCTATCGGTGGCCGCCACGGTCGCGGCCGAGAGCTGACAACGCTGCGACAAGTTTTAAAGAGCTTCCCAGATCATCGGTAAGTAACGGTCAACGTCAACGTGTAAACAAAAAACGGTTTGTACCCCTGATAGCCCGAGTAAGGCTAGCTAGCAGCTAACATTAGCCGGTGAAGGGGGCGTAGTCTAATGGCTGAAAATAGTTATGGAAGCGAACAAAATGACGCGTTAGGAACAGCATAGCTAGCTGCTATGTGGCTTTATTTTACCGATATATTGATGGATAGTTTGCGCATTAAATACTGATATGTTAGTGGGGACATGTTAGACGTGCTGTGAGAACTGAAATGAATAATGTCACAGCTTCCCCCTTGCTGCCATAGGGATATGTTAGCCTAGAAGCTAAAGCTAACAGTTGTGCTAACGTTAGCCATGGAACCAACTGACAGTATTTGGTTTATTTTAAAATAAATAGTTGTCAAGTGCCAGTTGTGGCCACATAAACCCACAGTCTTTACGTCCACGTGTAGTATACGTCTGTCAAAACAGCGGTGGCTGTATGCAGATCTTTTGATGTGAAATATCTGCAGGTGCTAATGTTAGCGATAGCTGACGTCGATGCTAACGTTAACGTTAGTTACATAACGATTGTCAGCGGTAATGTTAGGTTTTCAGATCTGAATTACCGTAAAATAAAATCAATAAAACTACAACATAGTAGACCAAACTCGCATATAAAAATAAATATAACCTCAATTTAAAAAGTTTAGAAGGCTTCACACTTACGATTACTACTAATGTTTATCGTGTACACCGCCCACTTCGCTGTCCAGTCTGTCTGACATTTGTATTAGATAACAAACGAATGGTCTTTGTTTATCATTTTGTTAAATCACTGTGACAACAAGGGAGAAACACGAGTTGATCTTTACTGATTTGTTGACCCTCGTATTCATGTTAAATCAACAGCAATATTCTGTTTGCTTTATGCATATGGATCACTGTGATTACGTTTGATAGTAACTGGTCATCAACTGCACTGTTTTAAGTAATCTTTATGAAATGTTTGTTTATGTATTGTGTCTATACAAACAGTACAAAGGCCAGTAATGTTTTTAACAGTGTCGGTATCTGCCTTAAAAGTCGTATCAGTCGTGCTGTACCCAAGAGATATTCAGCTACTAACTGAATAACATAAGTAATTTCTGTGCATATGCTGGATGGGTGAAAGTATGTGTAACTAACACAGTATTTCATAAAAAGAACATCAAACCAACAGTCTAACGTGGTGGTGGTGGTGTGATGGTCTGGTGCTTTTTTGTAGCTTCAGGACCTGGACGACCTGTCATGATTGATAGAACCATGAATTCTGTGCTCTACCAAAAAATCCTGAAGGAGAATGTCCGGCCATCAGTTTGTGACCTAGCGCACTAGGGTTATACAGCAGGATAATGATCTGAAACACACCAGCAAGTCCACCTCTGAATGGCTCAAAATAAATTAAGGTTTTGGAGTGTCTAAGTCAAAGTACGGACTTAAATCCGATTGAGATGCTGTAGCATGACCTTAAACAGGCCATTCATGCTTGAAAACCCTCCAATGTGGCTGAATTAAAACAATTCTGCAAGGAAGAGTGGGTCAAAATTCATCCACAGAGATGTCTAAGACGCTTGATTGCAGTTGTTGCTGCTGAGGTTGGCACAACCAGTTATTAGGTTTAGGAGGCAATTACTTTTTCACTTTGTGCCAGGCAGGTTTGAACAGCTTTTGTCATTAATAAATGAAATCATCACTTAAAAACTGTATTTTGTATTTACCCAAGTTATCTTTGTGGGATATAAAAATTTGTTTGATGATCTGAGTCATTTAAGTGTGACAAATATGCAAAAAGATAACAAATCAGGGAGGTGACAAATACTTTTTCACAGTATTGTAGATGTCTTTAGGTAGAGGTAATATATTTCTTTTATCTTAAAAGATTTATTTAGATATCTTTGAATTGAATACCTCATCAGAGTTGAATTCAAGTTTTCTTTTCTTGTCAGGTTTTTCTATGTGACGTTGGAGCATGATGAGGCTGAGAGTGCGTAAAGCTCCTCAGCAGCCGAACTCAGGCCGTCGAACCCACCCATCCCAGGCCAAAAGGAAACACTGTGAAGTGGAACCATCAACAGTGAGAAGTCGAGGCAAAATGCAGAAGAATGAAACAGGCCTGTTCTCAACTATAAAGAAATTCATTCGTGGAAATGCTGTCAAGGTGGGTTTACATCAGACATACATATACATATTCTCACACACTTAATGTTTGCAGAAAGCACTGCCTCAGTTGCATTTTCTGCTGATGGTGTGATACGGTTGACATGTATATAATAGCTAGCAGTGTTTTTATGCATATACAGAAAGTCTGAACATTATTTGCTTCAGGGCTTGTTGTAAGTTTCTGTAAACCTTACTGCTAATCATTCTGAAATTATAATATCTCCAGCTGTAAAACCACCCCATGTATTTCTTTTATTAACACCATTAAGTAGTGCAGGTTATGAGCATTCCTCTAAAATACAGAAATTGTCCCTATGTAAGAAATAGTTGTATTTAGTCTGTAGTCCCTTTCAGACACACAGCTCATTGACAATTTAACATTCATACGTGAATAAACACCTGAGTGTACATAAATGTGATGCCAGCTATGTTGGACTTACTAACATTTCCATGTTATGGGGCGACATGCATCTCAGTTAGTAGAGCCGTTGTCTATGAACCCCAGGGTCATTTCAACTCCTGGATCCTCCTGGCCACATGTCTAGGTGTCTTTGGACAAGACACTGACGCCCACAGCAGCATCTGCTGCAGCTGTCCAAACAGTTTCCCCAAGGGGATTAATAAAGTATGTCATTATTGTCATAACACCGGTGCAAATGAATGCTTTGACAGCAGCACAAAATAAAAGATGAAAAGAAAAATGTGTCTTATCTACATTCTACTTTTATTTCATATAGAGCTATGAGAGCTCAGTTTCACCATTAAAGTTATCATCTTGATAACTTTGTTTACCTACCGCTTATGGCCACTACTAACAGTTACTTTAATTAACAGCTAAAATTATTATTCTTTTAATTAATAAATGAATAATTTGATTATTTAAACATAAAATTAACAATGAAAAAATGCCCCTCTCAATATCATAGAGCACAAAGACATCATCAAAGCACTGATACTCAGATGTTGTATTAATGATACATAATTTGTATATTTTGAAACACTTTAAAAAAGTAAACTGATGATTTATGCAATTATTTCTGAAATTAGCATTTCTTTTTTGTTATGAATTGGGACATGATAGTACTATGATTTAATTGCTTTTGTGAAAACTTGTCACTATAACTTAACATTGCTGTGTCATGCATTATAATACATTTGCGATTCTTCCCATTGACAGAGTAAATAACTGCAGAAATGCTGAGTTTTATCTGGCTCTTATCCCTATTTTATATTTTTTTCTCAGGTGGAGCAGGATATTCCTGCCAAAAGGAGTCGTATTGATTGTAATTCTGATAGCGATCTAATTACTTCAACACCACAGACTAGAGGCCTTTCCAACAAATCAGTCTCCAGAGTTTGCCGCAAAAGTCAGAATAAAGGTACAGCAGACCCAGATCATATGGCTTTTTGACAAGTTACAGTTGTTGCTGTTATCAAACAGTTGTTGTCTTTTTTTAGACACCATGACTTGCAACAGTAAACCCATGAAACCAAACGGTAAATTAGATGCTCCTGTCGAGGCAGCGAGCAGTCCACCACGCACCACCCTGCTTGGAACCATCTTCTCTCCTGTCTTCAACTTTTTCTCACCAGCAACTAAAACTGGTAAAACAATAACATTCTTAAGTAGATTTAGAGACAGCCTAAAACAGTGACTAAAAGTTTCCCATTGACCAAACTCCACTGATCGCGCTTGTCTTTTCTATTTAGCCACTCCTGGTTCAGACTCTCCTGGCCAGGCAATGGAAGCAGAGGAAATCATGAAACAGCTGGACATTGAGCAGGCAGAAGAAATGCCGAGCAGCACTCTCACATCCACAGAGGGCATCACTCCTTGTCACAATGCATTGATGTTGCCACCAAGGCTTCAGATTTCCTCTGATACAACCATAGAAGGAGAGATTGTTACTGAGACTGACATGCCCCCATTAACAGGTACAACTGCTCTCACATTCAGCCACAATCTTCTAATCCTTGGCATGAACATAAGTAAGGACAGCTTATGTGTCAGTGCTGTGTTGTTACACACTAAACATGTAAATGGCATCATATGGACAGTTACAGTTTATGAGCTACACAAAGCAAAAAATCATCCTGCTTTGTGACTCCGTTGAATTGGTTTGCAGTATACAGAGAGGTGTTTATTTAGCCTACCGTCATTGATATAAACCTGTCAGCATAAACTTTTGTCAAGTCAGAGTTCACCGTGTCTGTTTGAAAAACTGTTAACATAGTTGTAACCTCTGATCTATGATTAACAGTAGATAGCTAAAACAAAACTGGGACGTCTGGACCTTCTTTTTGGAGGTACAAAAACCTAATTCAGAACCACACTGATGACTGAACAGAGACTTGTCTTTAAATGAGGACACCTAATATCATTGTTTATTCAGTATGTTGTTTTGTATCCATCCAACCATTGCAGCTTCACGACTCAACAGTAGAGGTGAGTCCATAAGTGAGTGGAGAAGCTGCAGTTAGTTCAGACATTCAATTCAATTCAACTTTATTTATATAGCGCCAAATCACAACACAAGTCATCTCAAGGCACTTTACAGTGTAAGGTTTAAGACCTTACACATTATATAAATATATACAGAATAATGTAGAAGACATGTCTGTAATAACAGCAGAGGGAACTAATCTTTCAGACCACAGAGATCATGGCTAAAAAATGGGGGGAAATTACCTTTTAATAGAGCTTTTGTGAAATAGTTGCAGTGATGCCAATGATGAAGTACGCATATTGCTGTGCTGGTAATTCTTCATGGGAGCTTTTTCTGTCTGTGCTTACAAAATAATCGTTTTCACTTGTGTATCATTTCTCTTGTCTTCATCAGCTCCCAGTTGTATGCCAGATGGCAGTTACCCACACACGTTACCCTCAGCTCCTCCAGAAACATCATATGATGAGGACTGGGAGGTTTTTGATCCGTAAGTAGATCAAAATAATTTTTAAGCATCTTATGACAACTGTAGCTGTTTATTTATTTAAAAAAGTTATTATTGCTGTAATCTTTCAGATATAGTTTGAACTGTACCCTTTTGACAGCACACACTATTTGTTTTGTGGGATTCCACTTGAAATAACATCCAAGGTGACGTATATGAGCGTCAACACAGTATGTTGAAATCGGTCTTTCAACCACTAGATGGTAGCAAAAACAGGACTTTAAGCCTGTGTTTGATCACTGTTATGACATCATGTTTATACCAGTTGTTTGACTTATGTGTAATGATATTGCTAGTTCTGTGGAGCTTTCCACATTCTTGTTGTTATTGAAATCACACAAATGAAGTGTTCTTACTGCTTATACAGTCAGCTAAGTTCTATTTTTAAAGTCTTTTTATTCTGAAAGTGCTGCCCTTGGTGAAACGTCTTTGTGACCTTTGTGAAATAAAAGATCTTTTTTTTTATGGTTTCTCTGCTTGAAGGTACTTCTTCATCAAGCATGTGCCTCCGCTGACAGAAGAGCAGTTAACACGCAAACCAGCGTTACCTTTGAAAACACGCAGCACACCAGAGTTTTCTCTCGTCTTGGATCTGGTAATGATGTTTTTTTGTTTTTTTTTACTGTATCTCACACTTTTTTCATGCTGAATATTTGGGTCTTTTATGTTTTTCTGTTTTCAGGATGAAACTCTTGTTCACTGTAGTTTGAATGAACTAGAAGACGCAGCTCTGACATTCCCTGTGCTCTTTCAAGATGTAATTTACCAGGTACTAGCTGTTAAATGTCATTTGGCAAATCAGATGGTCTCAGTTTTTTGCTGTTGTGATTACAAATCTCCCTCTTTTTTTATCTGAAGGTGTACGTTCGGTTGAGGCCGTTTTTCCGTGAGTTTCTTGAGCGCATGTCTCAAAAGTATGAGGTGAGATCATTAGACTCCAGCTAGTATTTAATCTGACCCGATCCCAGTTGACATATTATTCCTTTATTGCATTGATTATATTCTGATTTCAGATTATCCTCTTCACTGCGTCAAAGAAAGTCTACGCTGACAAGTTGCTCAACATCCTGGATCCAAAAAAGCAGTTGGTCAGGTCAGTAAAATTCTCAAAGACAAGCTGAAGCAGCTGGTGTAATAAATAATTTTTAAATAATTTTATGCTCTGCCTTTTTTTGTAATACATGTACTGAGTTAGCTGTAGCCATGAGGATGAAATTTAGGGATCATATGTGAGCTCAGTTTTATTTTTGCCTTTTAAAGATTCTTACAGATGAATGTTGAATGTCCTTACACCATCTACTCCACACTACTCGCTTTTCGTCATTCAAGTTTGCTTATCACTAGTTGGCATCACCCATGTTTTCTGATCCAAACCTCAAATTTTTTATTGTGTGAAGATCTTCAGCCATAAATACAATATATAAAATAGTCTGGTTGGAAACCGCATTAACTTCCTCCTTCCTTCTGGGAATTGAACAAACAAGAGGAAAAACCGGTTTTTCCACTAGATGCACTGTTTCACCTCACTGGTTAATGCTTTTGTACAATGCTTGAATATTTTAATGAATTTTTATGAATATTTTTTTTTATGAATAAGCACTCTGCTCTCTGTAAAGCTTATTAAATCATGTTTTTGTTATTTTTGAGTCCATGTTTTAGCTGATAGATATTCTTTTCTTGTGTTTTTCAGACATAGGCTATTTCGTGAGCACTGTGTATGTGTTCAAGGAAATTATATAAAAGACCTAAACATTCTTGGACGGGATCTTGCCAAGACAATAATAATTGACAATTCACCCCAAGCCTTTGCTTATCAGGTAAACACCCACAAGCATACCAGTTTTTACTGGTTACATATATCCCTTATATATAAAAAGCAATATTAACAATGTTTCTGTGTCATAGTAATACTAGAACACATATTTTGCCTTTCAGCTTTCAAATGGAATCCCTATAGAGAGCTGGTTTGTGGATAGAAATGATAATGAGCTTCTAAAGCTTGTTCCTTTCCTGGAGAAACTCGTGGAGCTGGTACGTATCTTGACTTTTTAGCATTTTTTTGTCGTAGACTGGCAGTAACAGCCTAACAGTGCCAGCAGTGTTTTATGAATTTGTCTAAACCACTGGTTCCCAAACCCAGTCCTCAGAAAGTAGCAGATTTGATTGCACAGACAAGCTATTAATCAGAGGCTCTAACTGATTAGAGGAAAACATCAGGTCATAAGGAATAAATGTTATACTGATGACGAGCAGTGCAATTGCATGCAAAAGTTTGAGCACTCCTGGGAACATGTTGTTGATCTTTGGTGTGAAAGTAAATATTATGACACCAAATACTATTGGCACAGGCAATAATTACTTATTTTTTATGTTTCTGAAATAAAATGTAACCGTGCAGTAACATTTGAAAAATGCTCATTTTTAAAGTTTGCGGCAGAGGTGGCATTAACTTCTTTTCTCTTTAATCAGCTAAATGTAATTTCCCCTGGACTCAAACATCTGTATTACCTACAAGAACCTAAATATGTCAAGCTTGTTGTAAAGTATCAAAGGGCCTGAAATAATGAAGTTCTCTAAGTTGGTTTTTAAAGATGTTTCAGTTTTTGTTGATAGGTTTTGTTTCATCAGCATAATGTGTTTGTAATTTTTGTGCAAGATGAATGGGAATAAATCACTTAATAGCAACTTAAATAGAGCTATTAATGCAGTGAGATCCTAAGACTTTACAGTGGACACATTTTTTAGATAATCTGAGTGTTTCAGTCTGGAGCTGCAGGTAAACTTTACTTACTTTCCAGTTTACTAGTTACACCTTGCCAAAATAATGTAGTTTAAACACAACAGCCCTGCAATAAGCTCTACCTTCATTTTTAATAATTTTGGAGGATGTAGTTCATGTTGCTGTTCAGTAGTATTGTGTTAACATAAGGTAATAGTGGTATAATAATAATAATTTAACACTGCAAACAACGGCTTCCGAAATCATGATAAAGTTGAATTAATACCACTCTTAAAAAATTTTCAACAAATATTATGGAGTTATTGAACAAGTTAATGGCATTGGATTGCACAAATGTTAGCTAGGTGTACCTAATAAACTGAACTCTGAGCATATTTGTTTGTGTGGAGGCTGATGGATCTGGCCTGTGACCACCCCAAATTGCAACTTAATCACTGACACTGAATTAAAGTCTTTGTTAGTGTTTTGTGTTGTAGATTTCCTCATCTGTTCCCTCTCTGTATTGGCAGAATGAAGATGTCAGACCGCACATTCGAGAACGGTATCGTTTGCACGACCTCCTTCCTCCAGACTGAGGACCTGCTTCTTTCACCTTAAAGTTGAGGATGGTATCAGCATTGGAAAAAAAACTGACTCGCAGGACACATTCAGTGGATGTCTCTTTGCAAACAAAACATTGCAATTATTGTTTAAATCATGCAAAAAAAAAAAAAAAGCTATGTTTGAGTCAAACATCCCTGGATGTTTTATACATGCACACTTGAACCAGACTCAGAACAAAAAGCTGCTTGGTGCAGCAGGTTCTTCACTTTTTGCTCGCTTCTTTTTAGTGCGACCTTGAAGAAAGCCTGGAAGGTATTTTGTCTTTTAAGAACCATTTTGGATTGAATGTCATGCATTGTTGGATTATATGGACCTTGCTGGCTTCAGCTCGACCTTGACCGGCTAGTGAAACCTGTATAATATTCACTCTATTTACTTGTAAATATATGTACATAGTTTTTTTTCTTCAAGGTTTTTAAGTCCATTTTATTTTCACCTCAGATTTTAGTATGTATTCTTTGATTCGGTTGCTTTTATAAACCAACAAAATGTTAGTGTGTTTTGTTTGAAGTTGTTGATACAGCTGCTTTTCTGTTGTATGCCTGCATTATACCTGTGATGCTTTACTCCATTACATGCAGTTGTCTGTAATAAGGTGCAGTTAAAAAAAAAAAAAAGTATCTTTGGGAGAAAGATGTTTCTGAAATATTTTAAAACTATGTAATGTAAGCTAGAATAGGGTCTCAACTGAATACAAAGCCATAATGGCCAAACAATAATTTTGGAGATTTGTACTTGAGTCCATTTCTGATTTTGACACCTTGATGAGGGGTGGTGGGGTAATGGGTGGGGTTCAGGCATCTTGCACTTTGACATCCAGCCCTTTGTAAGTTGATGTAAAATCTTATCACTTTTCTACACAGGTGTGTATCACCTCAATTTGTTATGTGGAGGGAAAAAATTAAATTGTAGCACCAGCAAATTGCCAACATGTTTGCTCTAAAATCTTGTTTTCCAGGTCTTGTATATGGGATCTTTATGATGTAGGAGTCACAAGTTTTATTGACTATTGAATGATCACTCCTGTTGTATTCAGTGTTACTCAATGGTTTCCTTGAAAATAAATTCATTTTTATACGAATCAGAGCTTCCTACTTATAATTCTATCCTATTTTTATTAATTCTATACTATCATTCACATTTTGACTTTTTTCAGGTGACCAAAATGGTAATTTTGCAAACAGGTCATTTGTTAGGTCTTAGACTATTTAAAAGAAGTAAACACTGCAGTGTATCTGCAGGTCTCAAATAGTTTTATCCATAAAAGGCCTTTAAAGATACTGAGTCAGCGCAATCAGACCTTAGCAAACACTGTCAGCTTCTACAGCTGCTAAAGTGTCATTAATTGTTTAATCTGGCCATCTTTTTTATGACAATTATCTGGCCCCATTTATTAAAGTAATCATAAATCTAACATTTGCATACAGTTGCTGCTACACACTGCTAGGAAGTGTTAAAAAAAATGTCATATGATGATAAATCATCCCAAGCTGATATTGTCCTACTGTTTTTATTTGGCCAGCATGACAGTGGAGCTGACAAAGTTCATACTAGTTAGGCTTAAAAAATCTTAAATCTACAGCAGAAACCCACAGATGGAGATATGACAAAATGGCCAGTTTTTACAGATAAATATATCATATTGTCCTTTTCCGCTGTTTCACTGGCCGCCTTATGACATTTTATAAATTAAAAGTTTCTTTCCAATGTCCTGCTGTATATATAGCTGTACAAAAATTTGTATAAAAATGTTAAATGCATAATTCAAATGACATATAATGGTCAATTCATCCAAATTGTAAAAAGAATTTAACTTATATTGCATCTCTTCTTTTGGCTTGACTGTTTCATCTGCACTGATCTGCAATGTCAGATTCATCTGATTAAAACTTCAGAGTAATATGTATTTAGAAAAATATGAATTCTTCTATTTAATACTGCATAAATCCCACAACTTACTGTCCACTCTCATTTCTCATCTCATCTCTCAGTTTATGTTGAACCAACTTTACTTTTTTGTAAAGCAGCAATTACTGTATCACCTTAGAGCCACTTGTACCCAAAATTCTTAACTTACTGAACTGTTTGCTGCCCTGTAAAAGGAAAACCACATAAAAAAAGGGAGGAAAATAATTATACTGAAAAGTCTAGTGTATATTGTGGGGATCTTTTATTGTTATATACAGTGCACAACCTGCCAGAGTTTTTATTTAGACATCTTACAAGCTGTCCTGATCAGATAACCTGCTGTCTTAATCCTTTTGTTCTTTCGAGAAATAGGTCATTACCTGATTGTAGGTGTGCACTGAATTGCCCCTTCCAGAGGTCATGTGACTCCAAATACAAAGGGTGCCAGTCTTCATCAGACTTATCTCAATGTGTTCAGACGGAAGAATTATTTCAAAACAAAATCACACTGTTGATAGTGTGAAGATAAGACACAGGGATAATTAACTGTGTATTTAGAAAAATCCACATAGTGAAACCCCCTGCCCTCAACTATTGGCTGCTGGAGGGGAGGGGTGGATGTAGTGGCTCATAAACTACAAAGCCTTGCAGGTGTGTTATCCCAGGGGCTGATGTGTATAAAAGGATCTGACAGGTGCTTGCACCTAAGGGTGACATTAATTTGACCAAGGCATGTGGATGCTGTTCTTTCTGAGCGTTGTTTTGGGGGCAATGGGGTCAGAGCAAACGCCCTCTCGATCACCTCAGCAGCTTGAGGACCTTCACTGCCCTCCCTGTGAGCAGATACACTGCTCCTCCCGGCGGACGCTGAAGCTCCAGTGTAAAGGCGGCGTCACGACAGGCATCTGTGGCTGCTGCCCTGTCTGTGCCAGAACTGAGGGGGAGACCTGTGGAGGTACCTGGGACTATCTTGGAAAGTGTGACGAAGGGCTGGTGTGCGTTTACCATGACGCAGCAGATGACAAACCAGACGCAGAGCGCAAAGGGACCTGTAAAGCAGGTGAGAGTCTAGTTTATATCCTCATTATCAAGCAGGTATATGTGACTTTATATCATCAGTGGGACACATGTCTTTCTTGTCTTTCTTATTATTAAAGTATTCAAATAATTTATTTAAGTAAAAGTAGTAATAGCTCAGTGTAAAAATACTGCATTACAAGTAAAAGTCCTGTAGCCACTTGTAACTTAGGGGAAATGTAATTAGGAGTAAAAAATATTCATCATGCAGCAGAATTGTTTGTGTTAGTATTGCATTTATAATAATATTGCATTATGTTGCTCATTCATTCAAAGATTATCAGTTTATTGTTGTAGCTGGTGCAGAGGTTGAGTAATTTTAATAATTCTATTTACAGCTGTGTAACACTTTAACTCATAGCAATGCATCATGTTTTGATCTGAAATGCATAAATTTAACATCTGCAAAGTAAGTAATAAATATAGCTGTGAAATAATTAGAGTGAAAACTACAGTATTTCCTTTGTAAATGTATTAAAATGCAGTAAAAGTGTAAAATAACACTCAGTCTTCTTAGAATAGTACTCGAGTGCAGTACCTGAGTATTTTGTACTTCACATTCAAGCCCGGTCAGTAATAGTGGGAGTGATGCCAATGTGGTAAATCTTGTTTATGAGCTGTAAAAACTTGATTCAAAGGTTTCTGCTCACAGTTAAGTTGTAATTATACCTCTTATCGCTGCATGGGGAAAAGTTGTCACTGTCATTGATATGGTATCAGACGTAGTGTGAGATTAGAGATTTTCATGTTTTGTTGCAGCTTAGGACAAGATGTAAATATGAAATTCTAAAAGCAGAGTTTCATGTCTTCTTTTCTCATTCAGTGTTTGAAATGTGTTTTTGTGCAGTGATTGAACCACTGGATACAGAGAGTTGTCGCCCAGAATGCACCAAGGAATACTGTCAAGCTAACCCCACTGAAATCTGCTCTGCAAGGTGACTGAACAAAACCTCACCCAGTAAACATCTCCTGTATGTTTTGTACGCTCTTATACTGTATGTTGCATTTTTGACTTTCCTGCTCTGTAGATATGTGTCCCTTGAGAAGAATGCATGCCAGGGCTCCTGCCAACACACCTCCTGCTCAAGCTGTCTGCTGCTGAAACCCCCATCATGCCCTCAGACCTGCACCGCCTCTGATTCTTCCTGTCTGCAACGTTTTGGAAAGTGTGTGCACAATCACCTGGCAGCTACTCATAACCGCATGTGCCACAACAACCTGCAGGTACGTGGGAGAAAAGCAGCGTAAAAGTACATCAACAACAAAGATCCTTTTTTTATACCGTACCTAACGACTCAGACATTAATCCTACACTGTGTCTTTTTTTCTCTGTAGAGTAATCCTGAGGGGCATTTCATGTGTTTGGTCTCAGCCTGTCAAAACAACCCTAAGTAATTCCTCATGTGAGGAAATGAAAAACCAGAGGAAATCTTCACTAGCTCATGTAGCAAAATGGAAAAAGGCAGCTACTATCTGTAAACCTGTGTAACATGAAAATACTACACATTTTGTATGCAATGTAAACCTGAATAAAAATCTGTGAAATGTTGTGTATCTTTAAATCACAAGTAATACAAATCCACATAATACTGTACTGTACAATGGTGAGTGTTTAAAACACTGATGAATTTATTCTGGGTTTTAAATTATGCTGTTACTCGATGTGCAGTGTTTTACGTGAGCTTAGTGTTTTCATATTTAACATGTTTTGTGTGTCTTATGTTTAAGCCTGTGTGTGCTCCATGTTCTCCCTGGCTGCAAGACAAATTTCTCCTTTGGTACAATGTAGTTAAATGGAAGTTCATCAAGATTCATATACTAAAAACACCTTCTCTTAAAAATAGTGTAAGTTTAATAGTTAGTTCTGTATATCTTTAGTTAACTAATAAAAATCACTCAATCATTATCTGTTGACTACAGATATTGTACATTTTCTACTGTGAATTACTACTATGTAATGTAACCAAATTAATCCATTATGCCTCATAAAATTGTAATTAGTTTTGAAAAAGTTATGAAATGACCAAGATGTGCTTAAACTGTCACAGTTTAGTCAAAATTATTCGATAAACTGTGTGAACATTTTTACACTCAGACCAAAAATTTAAGGGGCTAAATCTAATACATGGACAAACTAACATAAACATGAAATAAATGGTCAGTTTTAAAACTTGTCAGCTCACATATATAAGTAAATGTTGTGTTCTGTCCCTGCCATTTGTAGTAAGCTAGTAAGTAAATTTGCTTCAGTTCTGCCTCAGTGAAATACATTGCAGAACTTTAAGCTGTTTTGCATTAAAAAGTCTTGATTTGCTTTCACAGTATGCTTCACATAATTTTTCATCAGCGTTGTAAAGCATCGAGTTTTGAAGCATTTTGCTTAATCTGAGCAAATAATCCAACCACAAACACTTTTGTCAACAGTCTCATCATCATTAAACAAAAGAGAACCATTTCCATTGGCAGACTTACACGCCCACACCATAACACTGCCTCCACTGTTCTTCACAAAGGCGGTGCTTCAGATTGTGAGCAGTTTTTTCTACAAACTCTTCTCTTCCCATCATTCTGGTGCATTTTGACCTTTGTGTCATCTGTTCATAGGATGTTGTTCTAGAAATCCACAGCTCTTTTCTAATAAACTCTAATCTGGCTTTTCTGTTTTTGAGATTTAGTTTGTGTCGTGTGTTAAATCTTCCGTATTTACTCTGCTGGAGGGTTGATCTGACCAACTGTTGCACCAGGGAAAGAATTCTTCTGTCATCCATCACAGTAATTTTTCATTGTCTTCTGTGGCCTTTGATCTTCCTGAGCTCAACAGTGTGTTTTTCCTAATAATGTAGCAAATATCTTGATTTGGCAGCTCTTAATATTGTCATTATCTCTTTGATGGATTTCTTTTGTTTTCCAGCCTACCGATGGCTTGTTCATTGGCAGCGACAGTTCTTTGGACTTCATATTCACAAAAAATAACAAATTCCAAATGCAAATGTCCCACTTAAAATAGATATTTTTTCTACTCCGACTTATATGAACTATAGAGAAAGAAAAACACACATGGCCAGGGCCAACAGCTGAGAACTGAATTGTCCAATTACTTTGAGCCCCTACAATTGGGGGTTCCAAGTATAAAAATGGCTGTGATTCCTACATAGTTCACGCAATATTAAAGATGATGGTTTTACACTGTCTTGCCCGTGTACAGCCTCACAGAGCTGCTAACATGGCTGGAGACTTGCTTGTAGATTCGTCTTCTACAAATGGCTCCCTTTATAGTGAATGTAAAACTAAGAGTGAGTGAAACTCTGGAAACCTGCGCTGGAAAAAATATAAGAATGCAGACTTCAAAGCTAATCTTGAGGCTGAGTGCAACGTTATAAATGAGAAACAGAGTATCAGTCTCTTCTGTCTGAACTGTTCGCGTTTCATGAATGTCTCTGGTCCACTGAAGTAAAACGTCCCCTCTGCCATCGCTGCCCCCCTCACAGTTGATGGTTACTGAATAACAGACAGTTTATGAGGCAGCAATAATGAAGCATGCACAGAAAGGGAATAAAGTGTGGACCAACAATAGGCAGTTTGTTCCGTGCCCTTCAAATGTAGACATTTCTGAAGAACAGAAGCTGTTTATCTAAAGGATTTCGCAAGATGGAATCAATTTTTATACCAAAACAAAGGCCTGCGTTTCTTTCATCTTCTTTTAACTTGTTAATTAGAAACATCAGAGATTTAATATGTGATATTTAAACATTATTGACAGTATTGCACAAGCAATCATTTAAGAATAAATTAAATCATTAATAAAATGTTCACTCAGTGCACCTAGTGTATATGTACCAGGAAATTTCCATTTCATGCTGCATCACTTCAATTAATAATGTCCTTTGTTAATGTACCTTAAAGAATGATCCAATATCCCTTTCTTTTCTACGTTTTTTGTTAATGGAACTGTGATTCCATATCAGCTATCTATTAGAACAACATGGTCTTTCACCAAAGCAAGCCGCCTGTTATCAATCCCATATATCCATTTCACTTCTTTTTTTTTTTTAACTGATAAAAACAATGTAAAACAAAGGATTGTCTCCGGGCCAGCTGTAATAAATGTGCCACTGTCAGAGGCAGCACATGTTGAAGTCTGCATGCAACACAAAACCTGGGAACGAGATTATTATGAAAGAGTGACCTTCAAGTAGATTTTTATGTACGGGAAACAGCTCCAGACAATTTTACATGATTGTTCTCGGCATATCTAAATATTTTGTGATGTTATCAAGGATCTTAGAAATAATTAAATAAAACTAAAAGTAAATAAAACAAAAGTCTAATTTTTATTAATGTTAAATTTTAACTTTTTTTTTTAAGCCTGATTCCTTTAAGAGGATATACAACTTACTTCTGTAAGAGCGTTTCTGAAATTATTACAAATGAGGTTCAGTTTGATCAGTAATTCATCATTTTTATTATGTCAGCACAACGGCCAAATGTTCTTCCTTCATCAAATATAATCTCAGTGTTTAATACCTTAAAGTTGCATTTAAATAAGTAATGATGAAAGGTCCCAAATACAATTTCCTACACTGAGTAAAACAGTGTAATGTGTGCCAGATCAACAGACTGTCAATCAGGCACCACAGACCCTATTGAGTCAGTACAACCAGGTTATGTGCTAGAAATCCTCAGTCACAAGAAAAAGATGTGAAAATGCTTGTCATTAAGCTGTGCAATTACTTAAATAGGTGACATGTGAATGTGCAGTTTCTTTCCACTGTTTGCAAAATTGTCCTCAAAGAACTAAAGCCACACCACAATAGAACTTATCTACAAAACTGAATCTTTACTCAACCGTTAAAATTACAGCTGAAACATTAGATGAGAGTTATTACACATTTCAACAAAATTAACACACAACAGGATTCTATTTGAAAAGATATGTTGTCTTGAAATAACTGTAATTATAACAATTTCTGGTTATAAAGGAAAAAAAAAACACTTTAAAGAGAAAACAGCATAAAAGTGCATAAACTTTCTCACTTCTCAGGCCTCACGTCTCTGATGAGGAAGGCACGGTCCTGTTGTCACCTGAATAGTCTGTTCCAGAAGGATACGAAGGTGGTTGAATTAAAGGCACCGATGAAAATGAGCAGCAGAATGTAGAGACTCATCATGACAGCAAAATGGTGTTTGAGAAGCCAGGAAGTGCTGCGGGAATGTCTAAAGAAAAAACAACAAAAACAGAAGACTGAACAATACACTCATTTACTTCATTATACTGTTTCCAGAAATTTAACAGGAAATATTTTCTTAAAGCTGCAACAATTAGTAGATTATTCAGTTAATTGACAGAAAGGTTAACTGCTAATAATCAATTAATCAATCAATCAATCAATCAATCAATCAATCAATCAATCATTTTAGTTATTTTTAAGCAAAGTGCATCAGCATTTGAGATTTACAGCTTCCAGATTTAAGAATTTGATGCTGCTCTTTGTCATACTGAATATTCTTGGGTTTTGGTTCGTTTGGACTGTTGATTCTACAAATTGTTGCAGTATTTTGTTGTTTTAGTTAATTTGTAGTGAAGCACTAACTGAACTTTTCTTTGTTGTTTCTACATTTCTGGCAAAAGCCAAACCAATTAGTTTTTATAGCTGACAGTTGATATTAATCTTGGAAACAGGACTTAGGAAAAAAAATATCCACTCAACGTCCGCTTGTTTTTGAGCTTACAATTGTGTGACATAGTCTTTATCTGTACTGTTGATGCTGAAACCTTCAATTATTGTGTGATAATTTGCAGACCCTGTCCTGAGATTTCCTTTTGAAATATACACA
Source organism: Sandelia bainsii (assembly GCA_032362345.1). NCBI lineage: Eukaryota > Metazoa > Chordata > Actinopteri > Anabantiformes > Anabantidae > Sandelia > Sandelia bainsii. The sequence continues at coordinate 16,425,874 of JAUMHL010000027.1, forward strand.
ATAGCCCTGGTTATTTAGGAGTTTCCAGTGTTATTTACTGTAAATACTTACGAACATCTATGCCTGGTCGCATACAGTGTATTTTGTGTTACTAAATGGCTTTGACTCTGCAGATTCTTACCTGGACAGGTTCTTCCTCTGAGAGTATACAAGCAGGTACTTGACACGCAAAAGCTGATTGTTGGTGACTACAAAGTATTTCTGTGGTACATCCCCTCCTTCACTGTTCTTAGCCCTTGAGCGCTTACGATCAATGATTTCAGAATCTAAAATAGGAAAGGAATGGGTGGTGTTAAAATGAAGAATTTAAACGTACAGAATTCACATTCTGTGTATCCAATACATTGTGAGGCTCAAACCTTTTTTCTTGACCTGGCACTTGACATCTGGGTGATCTATGACTTCACACAAAGCAACACAGCTGAGCAGTGGACCCAGCAGACTTTCTCTCCAGCCACTACTGTGGGGACTGTAGAGGACAGCCATGCTGAGATCACTGGTGAGGTATGTGCCCTCTCCAAACACTGAGTTCTGCACATAAAAAAGGAAACCACATTGAACAGATGTAATCTTCCATGTCAGTCAGAACATTTCCACCTGGTCTTAATAGTAGATGAATCCCCGCATCATTCATTTTCCACAGTGATCAGCAGTTACTGTCACAAAGAGATGAAACTGTAGTGGCTGCACTGACCTTGTTGAGGTGACAGTGCAGCCCGTTGTGAATGATTGAGTGAAAGTTCTCCAGGCGGCTCCCGTGGAAGGCATAGAAGACATTTCTGTCTGCCCTCATCTTCTCAAACCTGGCATTTATCTGATCACAGTGTTCCAGCTCAAAGAGAAAGTCTGGCACAGGTACAGAAATCCCTTCATTTTCCGTCAAGTTACATAGTTTGGCGTACTGGTGGAGATGTGACACAGAGTAAACATAACAGTATATGGATAAACACAGAGTGGTTTATTAATTACTGAACATTTGTAGGGATCTACCTCATCCTTCTGCAGTGTCTTCACAGCAAAGCTCTTTGAAGAGAGAATCCAGTGTGTAAGAGCCAGATGATGATCTCCCTCTCCAAGTCGTAGTTTCACCAACTCTCTCACACCAGGCAAAGAATTCACATCCACCAACTAGAGAACAAATATATTTTTTGTGACACTGCCTCATCTGCCACAAGTGAATTTCTGTGTTTTGATTCTGCGTTGTTTTTTTTTTACTGATATACTGCTATATTTAACAGCACATTACTGCCACCAAGTGTATGTCTATCATTTCTTCACGGTGCATCAAAGTAAAAAGTCACACTTTTCCTCAATTTATTTACTGCCTTTATTGCTTACTTACTGTATGTTTAAAATGACAAAAACATAACTGCTACAACATAAGGGACTGTAAAGCTTTTGATTGTTACTATCTCTTACCAGTTCCTCAAAATCCTTATTGTCAACATTTATGTATCTAGGAGGGAAGGGTCTAAGCAAAGAGTCTCTCTTGTAGTTCTGTGCAGCAGCAACAAACAGGCTGCAGCGAAGGTCTGCGGCTACTGGGTCTCTGTGCAGACAGGAGCACACCAGCTCTCTGACTGCCTCAGGTGGGAGCGACGGCTGCATTCCCAGCACTACAAACAAAACAGAGAACATATCGCATATCAACTGCCTAAAGTTAAGTAAGATGTTAACATAACAACAAACACCTCATGGCAATATATATGAGGGCTAACAGAAGTGGATTCAAACTGGTTGCACTGTAGTAGTATACTGTAGTCTTCTTCCTCCTTCTCTTCTCTTAATTTAAAGGTGATGGGGAATTAAAAATAAAATGACACCTAACTCCTTTTGTACTCAATAACCTAGTGTACCTGTTCATCTTGTTCATAAGACACCCAACAAGCAGGTAGCAAACATTACATACTAATTACTTACTTACTGAAGATAAGCTTTGTAACTATTTTATATATATATTTTTTTTATATGAGGCTTTGACTAATCTTTTTTATTCATTATGGATCAATCTGCCAATTATCTTCCTGATTAATTGACTTTTATTAAAAAACTAAAAAAACCTAAACTGACATCTCAACGTTGCTTGGAAAAAACAAAATCATATAATTAAAAAAAAGAAAGCGGCAAATAGTCACATTTGGGGAACCTGGATCCATTTAATGTTTAGATCTTTTGCAAAAATAATTTTTTTTAAATAAGGTTATTTTCTGTCAATCAACTACTTGATTAATTCACAAAATATTTCAGATGCCTTTTTCATATACTGTAGGGTAGTTTGATCAATGACTTCTTATTTTATAACTTCTAGAGATGTTTTGTATGAAAAACAAAAATAAGCTATCTGTCAGATAATTGCAGTGCATTAAAAAGTAGAATACTGTCGCCTGAAATGTAATGGAGTACATGTATGCAGAGGAACGAGAAGAAAACACCTCAATAAAGTACAAAGACCTCAGTTAAACAAGTATCGGGTTAGCTAACGTTTGTATTGTCTCCTTTTAGCATAACATAACTAACCTAGCATAACAGCTAGCATTAGCTAAGCTACAAGTGAAGAGCTGCTAACATATTTGTTGGTCAGTGACATTACTGACGACAAATACAACATTGTCGGGTTAGTGAAGGTATTATAAATACGTCCATATTGCACCCAAACCTATTTCACCTGGCGGACAGTCGTTTTATATCGTTATTGAATGTTACCTTCAGTCTTCTTCAACTCATAGCACTGCAGGAAGCGGTGACGCTGGCTTGGGGCACTGCTGCGTTCACGTGCCATATAGATATCCGTAAATCATATGAAGGAAATTAGGGAAATGTGCAAACACCAATCAGGCACAGAAAGGAAGGAGCCACATCAATAAATGAATACGAAGCCAGACCAAACACTTAATGAAAATGTCAATACATGTTTAGCGTTCATTTTCTCCTCATTCATTTACGTAGCCTAAAGCACAAATTCTTTCATATTTACGAAGATACGTGAAAGCAACATCCATCATATTGTAAAGGTGGTCCGAAAGCAAATTTGCGCAGTGTTGGCAGGTTATTTGGTGCGCCTAGTATAACTAATGTAGTTTTAACTCAGCAGTCCTGCAATAAATTTTATTCTGATGTAATGTTCAGTTGTTGTAGTGTTGAAGTGTTTTGCTGCTATCTGGCCTAGTCTCGTTGATGTAAACTGGAGAGAAAAATAGACTTATATTTTGTGACTGATATGTTATGTTGTATTCCAGACTTTCCCCCCGTCTGTTGTACATGTGCCATTGCCTCACATGACCTCACTATCCGCAACAAACATTGAAGACATCATAATGAATCAATTTCCCACTTAGCTCAATACTACTAATAACAACAATACAATAATAAAAAAGTAAGTCACTTTTGGCTCTTACACCTCAGACCTCTGACATAATGAAACATTTGTGTAGCCTAGGCCTATGACGCTTAAATTCATTACTTATTTTTTAATTAGTTAATTTGTCAATTTATTTATTCATCCATTTTTTGTGACCCAGCTGTTACACACCAGGTATCGTAAAACAGGAATTTAACTTTTTTCTATGTGGCAGGCTTTTTCTGGTTGTAGTTATTTTCTTTTTGAACAGAGAGCTGATGTAGCGAGGCCAAAACACCTTCCCTCTGGCATTAATAAAGTTTTTTGAATCTTGAATCTTGATTCAGCTGCCCCCCCCGGTTTTTCAGCACTGTGGCTAGTACCAGAGAGGGCGGGGCTTGCTGAGATACATCTGGTATTTGATTGGTCAGCTCGGGCCAGCAACAAATCCCTGTTTTTGTCCGGTCTCTGGTCTACCCGGGCGGGTACAACAGGGTATGTGCGTAAAGAAAAGACCTTACGTCACGTGACCGCCTTTTACTCACAAACCCATCATTTGAGGAATAACGATACATATTATTCTTACTAGATTTGTCTGTTTCCACTGATGAATTTCGATGCGGATTAATCCATAGGATGACATTTAAACGACCGGAGGGTTTCTAGCGACGTTCTCGGACTAAACGGGAGGTAAGACGGCATTTTCATTCATTACACCCCATCTGGGTAAGGGAGGGAAATTAATCCATTCAGATGTTTTATGTGACTTCAGTAAAACCTCAAGCTGTGTAGTCTGAGTGGTTTATTGTGAGGAGTCGGGGTTCGACTAGCTCGGCATCCGGATGAAGAGGAGGCACCGATGCACCGTGTCTCACAGGCTGAAGGACGCTTCTCCATCGCCTATGATCACGATGCGCGGTGTCCTACCGCAGCATCACTGCCATCCGTCCAAAGAAATGCACATTTAGGACAGTTTTGTTAGGATAATGCGCCAACTCAACAGAGACCAGCCCGTTTTTTGTGACAGAGATCGCTCTAATTTGTGACAGATGCCCTTCAACCATTCTCATCCACCATCACATGTATTTAAAATCGGAATGTAGACACTGTCAAATAATACGGAAGGTGGTTGATTATTGCCTATTGTAAATATACTGAGCTAAACAAACAAGTTTTTAGTGCAGCATCTTAACTCTGTAGTCCTGTAAAGCGCCTATTTGCGTTATGAATAACGTTGCATTAGAAGAATCGCGACAAGGCCACACTGTCTCCCGAGGCGAGCATTACACAGCTGTAATGTGTGGTCAAGAAAACATGTTTAGTTCAGCAGACATAATGAACGCTGCTCCATCATGGGTGGATGCACTGGAAGGGCTGGGTACCACCTCTAATCAAATACTAAGGGAATTCAGACGAAACGTGCTTACACTGACATGAAGGCCCTACGGAGGATTGTAGTCTGTTGCCTTCAAGTGTGTTTGAGTGAGTTGCACTTAATACAGCAGCTCTGTTCTTTGCAGTTTGGTTTTCAAGGCAGCTTGGATTGAAGACTCTGTGCCTGTTTGCAAGTGGAAGAAAATACTGAACAGTCATCATGGCAGGTAGGCTTTCCTTTCCATCCAACTACAGGCTACAACATGCAGGTGAATAAGGAGTCTGTGGGCAAAGCTTGATATAAATGTAAAATAAATCAATGTATAAGCTCAAAAGCTGTCTTTACTTGATTTCTTTCTGAATTTTGTGTGTGGGCAGCGGCATTGAACTGTGTCTTTGTGTCCTAGAAAACAACTTCCCTCCTTTGCCTCGGTTCATCCCCCTCAAGCCATGTTTTTACCAAGACTTCAATGAGATCCCAGACCAGTGTCGCACCATGTGCAAAAGGCTGTACTACCTATGGATCTGTGAGTGTATCTGCTGTAAATGTTTCTGTGTTGATTGTTGGCTTGCAGTGTAGTAGCTACATGTACACCATCTTTTACCGCAACTCAAGTCTCAGCATTTATGCCACTTAATGATGGTATCAGCTGTAAACCTGTGCCCTGCTTTTACTCTCTCTTGCTGTGTCTCTTTGTTTTACCCATAATATTATGAGAGCTAAATATCAGACACAGTAAAGCTTTGTGAGCAGATTGACTGGTCTCACTGCACAGCACAGAGTTAGATTAATTTTTTCTGTTTTCATGTGCATTTCTATGTAGAGTTTGAAATATTCTGCAAACATTTATGACCCATTTTCAATTTGCTCTGTGATTTTAGTGACAAATTCTAAAACAAGAATAATCATTCTTAGGATTTTGTTCTGTTGGTCATGCTATTTTTCACGGCTATTTTTGCTTTTAGATAGATTGACTTATGTTAACTCATCTGCATGCAGAAAATAATCTACATGTGTATGTGTCAAACTCTAATATTTATATGACCATGATTTTTATTATTTTCATCAAATAGGTTCTGCTATTTAAAATCAAGAATGTAAGTCTGGTAAAATTAGTTTACACAAAATGTTTGGTACTTGTACAGTAGAGACTGTGTGATTTGTGCTAATTATACTTTAGCTGCAGTTTGTGTTTTTGTAGCTTAAGATAGAAATAAACACTGTGGTGTTGTTGAGATTCATAGTGATTCAGTCCTGGTGAATTATGAGTCATACTGCCTGTGGGATATTCACCAAAGGCACTTTTGTTTGCAGTCTTTCATGTTTTGGTCATCTTTGCTCCTTGTCTATGATATTGACAGTGAATAGCGCCACACTAGCTGTTAATCTGATTGGCTGTCTGGCATGGATGTGTGGGGGTGGCGGAGCGACCAACTTTGGCATGGCCATCCTGTGGCTCATCCTCTTCACTCCATGTTCCTATGTGTGCTGGTTCAGGCCCATCTACAAAGCCTTCAAGTAAGCCAGTTCCACTCTGAGCAAGCACGTTTGTTGCTGCTGCTCTGCTGAATCAGACCATTTCTGACCTTGATTATTCTCCCTGTGCAGGACCGATAGCTCTTTCAACTTTATGGCTTTCTTCTTCGTCTTCATGGCCCAGGTGGTGATCAGTATTATCCAGACTGTTGGAATTCCAGGTTGGGGAGTGTGGTAAGAGCTTTCAGTGGACTATTAATCTAATGAAAATATCCTAATGTTAAGTAAAGTATGAAGTCCAAATGTATGACAAATTACAAGAAAAAACAACATATAGTCTCATAGTGCAGTGTCAGATAAGCACAAGCTTCAGCATCTCTATAGATCTACTGGAGGGTAGATCTATAAAGAGTCCAGAGTCCTTCAAAGGTGTTCAGCTGGGTTGAAGTCAAATGTGAAAGCCACAGCAGATGATTCACATGTGCGAGCATCCCCATTTGTTGTGTTCTCCATGAATTCAGATTTTCCATTAAGTATAAGGTTTTGTTTAGGTCAAGATTTTTCAGAAGCATGTGGACAAAACTCAATACAATAGAGAGAAGTCAGAGTCAGTAGATTTCCAGACCACCTTCGGACCACCTATCCAGGCCAGGTTTTTGACTTTAGAAGAAAAAGGGGTCTTATATAATTTAAAAGCTGCTAAAATCAGTCTTTATATCACAATAGATTAAATTACTATCTCATATTGACAAACCCACAGAAAAGTGGGTTAAGTATCAGGTAATTGTTTTGGTTCTCTGGCCTGCAGCTTTTGGTTCCCTCTGTCATCAGCAGCTCCCACTGTATATGACCTCTCCAGTACCAAACCACAATCAAAGTCAGAACTAGAAGCTAAAGTGTAGAACAAAAAATTGCTAAAATCAGACGGGATTTTGGATTTAAATTCATAGGATACTAACATGACTACTAATATGACTCCAAAATAACACTAATGATTTATATCTATATTTCTGCTGAACTGTTTGCTTATAGTTTTGCTGTATCAACTTAAAAGTTGCTGATATGTCACTGTTGTGTTTACAACTTGTTCCCTCCACACACAAAAATCAGATACAAGTTTGAGTGATTACACATGCTTCTAAACAATGTTGGGGATAAGGAACAACTGGGAATGCACTACTTATGCCTCAAATAAATGCATGTCATAACTGTGCAATAATGCCAACTCTTGTCGTTCCCTTCAGTGGCTGGCTAGCTACAATCACCTTCTTCAGCACCAACGTCGGCTCGGCTGTAGTCATGTTGATTCCCACTATCATGTTTACTGCAGTAGCTGTGCTGTCCTTCATTGCCCTCACAAAGGTGAGCTACTACTTTTCAGAAATATGTTTATAATGGCACAGATACTACTATTAATGTATAACTATTTTGCATAATTTTCAATTATCGTAAGACAGTGGCGGATCTAGAAAATTTTACATGGGGGGGCAAAGGAGTGGCAAGAGGTCTAGGCAGGGTGGCAATGCTGGACCTCCTCAGTGAAGTATGTCAAAATCCCCTATATGTAAATGGAGTCAACAAAATATCCACAAATACACTTTAAAACTATTTATTGTATCATTATGTCTTCTAAGAAAACAAAGACAATTTTTAGGTATAAATGAGAAAAAAGATTTTAAGGACATAAAAGTTGGGGGGTCAGCTGGAGGGGCAAGGTTCTACAGCAGGGGGGCAGATCCGCCCCTGTCATAAGATATCTTAATGTGTGGACACTAAGCTTTAGGACTCTGGGTGGTGTTTGTCATGTAGCTGTGGACTGATATTTTAAGGTTGTTGTTAGAAGATGTGACACAATTACAAATAAATATTTTAAAGTCCACTGCCACATCATTGTTTATAGAGCAATTATGCTATTAAGTTTGTATTCCACTTGAAAATAGATTTACAGTATAGACAATCAAGGTGACAACATATATAAACATACAGTGCTGTGAAAAAGTAATTGCCCCCTAAACCTAATAACTGGTTGTACCACCCTTAGCAGCAACAACTGCAATCAAGCGTTTGAGATAACTGGCAATGAGTCTTTTACATCACTGTGGAAGAATTTTGACCCACTCTTCCTTGCAGAATGTTTTTAATTCAGCCACATTGGAGGGTTTTCAAGCATGAATGGCCTGTTTAAGGTCATGCCACAGCATCTCAATTGAGAATTCATGGATCCATCAGTTACAGCAAGTCGTCCAGGTCCTGATGCTGTAAAGCAGCCCCAGACCATCACACTACCACCACCATGTTTGACTGTTGCTATGATGTTCTTTCAGTCAGATGTAATGGGATGCACACCTTCCAAAAAGTTCAACTTTTGTCTCATCAGTCCACAGACTGCTTGCTCAAAAGACTTGGGGATAATCAAGATGTTTTTGTCTAATGTGAGAGGAGCCTTTGTGTTCTTTTTGGTCACCAGTGGCTTTCACCTTGGAACTCTCCCATGGATGCCATTTTTGCCCAGTCTCTTTCTTATTGTTGAATCATGAACACTGACCTTGACTGAGGCAAAGGAGGCCTGCAGTTCTTTAGATGTTGTTCTGGGTTCTTTTATGAACTCCTTGTTCGTTGTGCTCTTTGGGTAATTTTTGTAGGCCGGCCACTCCTGGGAAGGTTCACCACTGTTCCAAGTTTTCTCCGTTTGTAGATAATGGCTCTTGTAGTTCGCAGGAGTCCCAAAGCTTTAGAAATAGCTTTGTAATCCTTTCCAAACTGATGCATGTCAATTACTTTATTTATCATCTGTTCTTGAATTTCTTTAGATTGTGGCACAATGTGTTGCTTTCTGATATCTTTTAGCGTGATTCACTTTGTCAGACAGCTTCTAAGTGATTACTTGATTAAACAGGTATGGCAGTAATCAGGCCTGGGTGTGGCAAGTGAAATTGAACTCAGCTTTTCAAAAAATGTGGTTAATCACAGTTCATTCATGATTTAGAAAGGGCAATTACTTTTTCACATAGGGCCAGGCAGGTTTGGACAGCTTTTTCCTTTAATAAATGAAATCAGCATTTTAAAATAGCATTTTGTATTTACTTAGGTTATCTTTGTGTAATATTCCAATTTGTTTAATGATCTAAATCATTTAAGTGTAAAATTTAAGTATATGCAAAAAAAAATCTGGCAGGGGGCAAATGCTTTTTCACAGAACTATATATGAAAATTATAAAAATGTAGAACAGTTTTTCATGAAACACAGTAATGATTACAGCTGTTACATACTGCCTTTTACAGGTTCATAATTTCTACCGTGGCAGTGGGGGCAGTCTGGGTAAGGCCCAGGAGGAGTGGGCTACTGGGGCCTGGAAGAACCCCCATGTTCAGCAGGCGGCTCAGCAGGCTGCTCAGCAGGCAGCTCAGCAGGCAGCCATGGAAGCCGCGCAGGGAACCATGTAACAGAACCAGTACCCAGCCACTCCCACGTACAACTACGACAACCCGATGAGGGAGGGAGCCAGGTTGCCAAGTGGGAGAGACCAAAATGGGTCATTTAAGAAAACAGTTCAGAATTAGGTGCCCTTTGTTGTCATACTGTACAAGCTGAATTCAAACAGAACAATGTAGAGAAATTATTGTAATGAATTTTTCACACGTTATTAGTTATTTTTTCTCTTATGCTGCGTGGTTTCAGCTAGTCAATGTGTGTGTTGCTTTCCAACAAAGACACGTTATAGCTAAAAGCAGTTTCATCAGTTTCTGTGTTCAGCACAGAGTGACTTCTCTGCCTCTGACATTTAAAGTGTTTTTTACAGTACTGTAATAGCTATATTGTTAATGTTTACTTTTCATTAGACTTGAAGTTAGAAGGTCACCAAGCAGTAAAACAATTTTTTCCACAGTTATTTTGAAGAAAAAGAACAGTTTAACATTTGCTTTCTTGCTGAGATAGATCAATAACACTCTGTACGATTAATATGAAGCTACGGCCAGCAGCTGCTTAGCTTGTCTTAGCTAGCACTGAGTGGAAACAGTTAGCCTAGCTCTGTCTAACAAACAGTACCACTCAAACTAATAAGCACCCTGAAAGTTCACCAATTAACATGATAAATGTGTTCATTAATGTGTTTTAGAGGTGGTGATTTGACAATTTTTGTACAGAGTTTCCCTCTGTTTTTCTGCTAAGCTAAGCTAACAGGCTGCTGATGGCAGCTTCATATTTACCCTACAGGCATTAAAGTGGTACGAGCTTCTAGCCTACAAGCATACAATTACTTAGGACCATATTATTCTTTTAATATTGACCAAGAAAATTTTCATCTTTTTCTTACTCTGTAGGTAAATTTGAGTGTTCTTTAGTCGAAAAAGAAAAGGTTCAACTTGGCCAAAGTGTAAACGTTAGGATTTCAATATGTAAAAAAAGAATGAATGAAAAATGTCACGTGAAGTAGAACACATTTGCTGGGAAGTTAAAACTTTTAAATCTTTTTTACAGTTCATGTTTTGGTGGCCTGGTTGTTTTTATTTTATTTTCTACTGATGAGAAGTTGCTCTGCGTCATTGAACCTTTAAGTTTGATTCACAGTCTTCTTCCTTCTCAGGAACTGTGTGATGATTAGTTTGAAATTCTCCATGTTAAGTCCTTGAAGTGTCAACATGTGGGCTTTTGTCTCCTTTTGTCACCACTAATTATTATTACATGTTAAAGTGAAGCACATGCAGTATTTTGGATTGCTGATAGATAAAACATTCCAAATCAATGTTGTACAGGTTAAAAGTGAAAGAAATCCAAAACACTTGCAGGTTGAACATATAGTAAATGTTAATAATCATTGTTGTAGGTGGTCATAGCATTGTATGAAGTGATGGATGTTTTACCTCTTTGGCAAATTCTCCCATTAACCCCTACATGTAAATACTTAAATGACTACTCTGAAGCTGTGGATTTCAGCTGTGTCATTTTGTGGCTGTTGGTGTTATTCCATGAGTAGATGTAATGATATTTACATAAAAGAAAACAGAATATAAAATTCAAGCAGATTATTTCTTTATGAAGTGAAATTCAAAGAAAATATTTGCGTGTAGGCCTTGTGAGGCCCGACGTGTTCAGAGACTGGCACATTGATTTCAGTTAAAAGGTTTTTGCCTCGTGTCACTTTGAGTTTTGAAAACATCTTCAAGATTCAGTAGATAGTTCAGTAAAACAGTGTTAGACATGAAACAGATGTGAAGATATGTATCTGAATGCTTGTTATTTCAGAACCTGTGAGTCGTCTTGTCTGATTGTAATGATGTGGTATTCAGTAGGATTTTTGTTGTTTTACTTTTAGTTTTTTTTTTTGTAACATCCTGTGTATTTGGATGATGTGTGCGTGAGTGTGATGCACATGTTCGCTGTGTCTTTCCATGGCTGTGGGTAACTGATTTTTAAGTTTTTAAACTATAATTTTTTTGAAAATTTTAAATATTGTTTGCACAGTTGTTGCAAACTAAATTCAAAATTAATTACAGTGGAGCAATACTTAACACTAGAAATATTAGGATTGAGGCCCTATTGCACAGGTTTTAAATATAGACCAAAATATTAATAACTATATAATGCAAAGTTGGACACTACTAGTATAATTTTAAGGATTGCATAACATTTTCACCAGCAGCTGCACACATTATAGTTATTAATATAACCACATAAACTGTACCATTCACATACTGTACTCATCATCTGTTATTAAATGCACAAAGTTTAGCTGATCAGATTTATAAATTAAGTGTAAAATTATCCACAAAGAGGAACAAACAAGCACCTTTTATCTTTGTGTAGTAAGTTATCATGCTGAGGTTTGGATCAGTCCAGACTTTTTGACATGTGTACAATATAAAACACAGGGTGTGTGATTATGGAAATTACTACTGTACAGTTATCAGGAACTTTAGTGCACTGGAAAGCTAATGCTTCGCATTTCATGACGCTGTATCATGAAGCTTATGAAAGCCATTTCCCATTAACACCCCCATGTTCACATGTGTACTGTATGTTGTTGATATGTATAATCATGTACTATATCATAGGTAGATATATAATTATGTATAATTATCTGAGGTGAGGTAAATATTTGCCATGGATAAACACATTCAATAGGAACATGCTCTAAGTAGGTGAATGAAATGTTGGAAGAGGCTGTGTCTCAATGAGTGAAGTAAATGAGGAATACATTTTTGTTATTACTTTTGTATTATTTGTTCTTTACCTAATAGATATAAAACAGTTCTTGTTGCATCTCGTTTTGTTATTTAATGAAGTTTGCGTACAGGTTCTCTACACACACCAGTCCCAATTTTTCTCGGCTGCAGGTGTAGAAGAACCTTGGATGATTGTAAGCGTATTGTCACAAAGCTTAAATCAAGAACACTATCCACAGTGCATAACTAATGTATATAACCTGTCCAAAGGTTTTTAGGTTTTTATCTCCAATCAAACCTCAGTGGCTCTAACTGATGTATTATTAAGGGTTAAAAATTCTTCTCCTTCACTTTTCACTAAATTAGCAGAAAAGTCTGAAAACATGTTTTCACCTTTCCATTATGGGTTTTTTATGGCAGATTGATGGGCAAAATGGCATTTTTATTAATTTAAAATTACACCGACAACACAATAACATCTAAAAAGTGGTCTGTGATGTGGTGTTTGATAGGGAGGGTTGAAAAAAAGGGAAATAACATCTGACATGATCAACTTCTAATAAAAACTCTTTTGTACATACTCAAATCATTATGAAAATGTTATCAATAGTAAACAAAGTGACTGGCTAATACCTATTATTTAATAAAATATCAATACCAGTTAAAGGTGAAACTCACAGAAATGAAAAAGACACTACTTTACAATCCATCAACACAAACAATACACAGCAATAATCTTAAAATTCTTTATTCATAAACTTGATGCAAGTTTACAAATTACTGTACATGGTCAAAATTTCTTCAAATGAAAAAGAAAAAAAAAATCAATCAGACTTTGTCATCTGTTTGTTGGTGCCAGAAAATGAACTGACAATTGAGATAAAGGAAACTTTAAAAACACATAGTCCAGTTAGAGAAGCGTGCAACTCTAGTCACCACAGAATGAATATTAAACTTGAATGATCTCTTGATGTCCCCTCTGGCATTTTGGAGGCTCTGTGGCAGAGAAGTTGTACTTCTACATAGTTTACGGTGCAACGTTACTGTGCCGCTACACAACACAGGCCCTCTGAGGACACTTTGTGTTGATGATACCTGATAATTTTCTCCACCTTCAGATTTATCAGGCATAAAATGGTACGCAGAGTGGTATGTTGAGAATTTTTTTTTTTTAAATATTTAATATTGAAAATATTTAACTCAGAATGTTGCTGTTGTGGCCAGCTGTGCAAACATTTTTACCAGGAATATTCAAAGATAACACACTATTTCAGTACTTTGGAGCATATAGAAATTAATAAGTGGGTACTGATGAGCCATTATGTTGAGTGGCAATCAACCTACTGCAGTTTTTCCGTACATGCCCTTCCTCTCGCATGTAAATTTTAAGAAACGTGACCCATATTATTATAAAGCTTGTTAGATTTTCTGATCAGATCAGTGGGTGATTAAGCCAAAATGTCAGCGGTTGAGCATTAATTAATTCAAGAAAACAACTCAAAACTCATCATGTACAAATCCCCTCCTTAGTATAGTTTATTACCTGAGTTGCCATTCAAACATACTTTTGCAGACAGTGTTAACAAATAAACTGCAAAAGAGCCAACAGATCGATACAGTGTGTGTCCTGTAGTATGGGCAATAGCAGTACTCATAGTGTACCACAGTGTATTGCAAGGTTAAAGTTAAAACATAGTTTTAAACAGGTATTCTGAGTTTCAGGATCAGTTCTGATCACAACAAACCACATTAGTGGTACGCTGTGGTGGCAAAGGAAGCCCAGCAAATGATCGACGTTTAGCTGCTGACAGAAAACTGAGACAGCAGAGAGGGGATGGATTCATCTTCTAGTAACGCCCTGTAACAGGGAAAGGTTTCTCTTGGGCAGACCACTACAGTCAATGTATGTCTTGAAAATATGACAAATGTGCTGCAAAACTGGGCAGAAAGATAAAGAATCCCTTTTCCAACTAACCTTCATTCATTTCCTTTGTAAAGCTCACTCCAGCACTTACAACAGCAGTTGAGATGAGGCTCCTGTGCAACATGCTCTCAATTTTGCACAAACCTCATTCATAGCATCAAACTAGCCATCAACCTCTATAGCGATAGTCAATGCAAAGACAAATAGCCAAATTCGGCACTTGCAGGGCCATTGTGTTAACACAAATAAGGCAAAAAGAGCTCTACAGCTTCAACATTAGGTCTGCCAGAAAGTCCAAAATAACACCAAAATGCTCATCTTCTTAATGAGATGAGCATTTTATTTATATTAATAACTGGTGGATTTGTTCAACAACAGCGATTGATCTTAGTTCAACAACACTGCAGCTTTTTGATTCTGTTCGGCCTAATATTCTTCACACATTTTAAAAAGTAAGATAATGAGTGGTAGGTTATCTGAATTTAAAGATATGCTTCCAAAATATAAAAACTTTATTGTCTAGGACACTCAAATAATAAAAACAACTGCCAAATGATATTTCTAAAACAATATTCGCATTTATGTACCAGTTAATTTGTATAAAGAGGGAAAAAAAACAGTCAATAAAAACAGGGGCGGTGAGGTGCCACTTCAAGAGCTTCAGTATCAATCATTTAAAGAGGTGCAACTGACAGTTCATGAGGCCCACTTTGTCGAAGCAGCTAAAGATAAAGCATTTCCCCACATTTAAAAGGAGAAAAGTTTTTTAAAGACAAATGAGCATATTTAGAAAACAGGACTAGAGATACCGTCACATCCTCCTCCTCCCTAAAAACACAGGGGAGAAGCAAAGTAATACCAGAATGAAGTCTTTTTTTTCCCCGGAGCGGGACAAAGGAATACTTGTCAGATGAGCCAACGAGATGGTTTCCATGAAAAAGATGATATATTCCCAGTAAGTCAGAGGTGGGAAAATATTCCAAAAAAAGAGGGTACTTTGACTCAAAGACATGTTCCCAGTGCATAGTGGTAATAGCTCCCTATCCGTCCTCTTTAGGTGGTGTGTACCAGCCTGTAACAACAGGGGAAAAAAATCACAATGCCAACAGATCCATACAGCTGTGTCTTATGAGCCCTCATCATTCTCATCAAAAATGTACTTACCGTTCTTTTCATGAATCTGCACAAGGGATTTGTATGACTGTTGTGCTCTGGCAAGATTGTACTGGTTCTGGAAAAAAAAGAGTTATGTAAAATTTGCCTCTACGCTTAAGGAACTGAAGCAATTACTGTAACGGGTGCTGCTGGCTGTCCAAAAATGACTTATATAAACGTACCTGTTTATCCAACATGCATAAATAATTATTACTTCTACAACATAAAACTACATCAGTATCTAATTTATGAAAACGTCCCCTTTTGTAATGCGCCACTAATTTTTACACAGAAAATATATTGAAAGTGTCATTCCTAAAACTGTATGTACAGTTTATGTAAAACATCTGTATGAATCATTTACCACACATAAAACAAAGGTTTTTAACATTTCTTTTCTCCATGTTTCAAGAGTGCAGGAAGAACTTAATATTTTTATGAAATGGCCTGTGTAAGTGAGGCCTATGATTTATCTCAGTATACTTTTACCTCAACTTTTCTTGTGAAACTTAACACAACAGCTACACAATTAGGTGTCTCACTATGCTTCCGACCATGTTTGCAACGTAGCTCATGCTTATCATACTGAAATCTGATTAATGACATCAGTTACCTTATTGGCTCCAAACTGCACTCTGGCTTTTCCTTTCACCAGAGTTGCATTTATCTGCATAATGACAGATTCTATGGAATAGGCACTGCTCCAGCCCTGAAAACACAAAGGCACACAAAACCAATAAATCCAGTTCCTTTGCTGTTTAAACTGAGGAAAATGATGTGTGTATCAAACATATTTACACAACCTGTTTTGTGAGAAGCTCCATGCACAAGGCCCCTCCTCCTAGAACATAACTGAAATTAAAAAAATGCAGTATTAGAAACAAGTATTAAAAACATTTTTCAGTAGGTATGTACATTTTCATAAAGAGGTGATCTGAATATAGAAACTGCTGTTGTTAAAGCAAATTAAAAGCATTGACTTCTACATTAAACTGGGCAGGAGGAGATCACTGCACACTTACCCTCCAGAGAGCACAGGTGAAACAACGCGTACAAAAGGTGGGTCAAAAGGAAAATTATCCTGTTGTATGGAGAAGAAAAAAATGGATTTGTAAAAAACTAATTTCCGCAAAGGACAACAGATGAGTATTATCAAATTACTTACTTTATAAGAGAAATTGAGCAGAATATAGTCTACTCCTTCCTTTTCCTTTAAGACCTGCAAGTCACTATGCAATGGACTATCTGGGTCTACCCTGTAACAGACAGACACAAGTCACATTTAACAGAACACACAGTGTTTGGGAAGTTGGAAATTATTAAAATCAAGTGAACGTGAGAACTTACGTCCTTAACTTGACGTGCCATTCATAAAGGCTGTCACTGACTAGTTCGACTGAATAAATACCTGTGAAATGAATGAGACATACAGACCTTTACTAGAATCCGCTTATGACGTGGTAAAACAATAAAATCACCAATCTACAGAAATATGTGCCTGCAGTCACCTGTCTTGTAACTCTGTGATCTGTAGATCTCCCTGAGTTCTTTCATTAGGCGGTCTGAGGCTTGAACTGAGCCAGAGACTGCACCCTGCAACATAAATCACAGAAAGGCATCAGACAGATCAATAAGTGGACAAACACAAAGATTGAGTATAACACAGTGTGGAGAGGTGGATGGACCTACATCCAGGCAACCAGAGATCATTTCTGTCCAGACAATGCCATGTTTCAATATTTTCAACTCTCCTTAAGAGTAAAGGTGAATTACGAAACTTTTAAATGATGATGTTATTTTAAACACATAGAAGAAACTTATCATAAAGCCGAAAATTCAGTTTCCTGTGCACTGATGACATCTGTGATTGTAAGATGTTTGAAGATGCTAGTTTGCATCTTCTGCATAACGGTTGTGTTCTGACTGAAACGTCACCGCACTGCTGGATGAAATCTGATTGCAATGCTGTGTGAAACTAAACTTTTTCCTGGAAAGTTGAGCATGTTTTTCTTGCAGAAGCCCTCTGTGGCAGGAGCTGCATTGTGTTAAATGAACAATGAGTCTGCAATTTGACACAGTGCTAGTATTGGTGTGAACAAGGTCAAACTGACTGGTAAGAAACATGCTTGAACCTTAGTGTTCTCCAGGAAACTTCCAGGTTTTTGTGCTCAGTAACGGAGCATTCACACTTACAGCATCAATCCTTGGGCAGCGGCCATTTATTGTGAATAGTTACACCCTGCTGTGCAAGACACAGACAAAGCATGACAAGAGCCAATCATGATCATCCTGATTCCATCTTGATTCAGAAACCGAAATGGAATCAGTTTACTATCTGACATGAATGAATTTTAAACAAAACAGAAGATAAACTGATCAAGCAGTCTTGGTTTCCTAATTATTTACTATGTCACTTTAACATGTTACACAATGCAAGTTACCGGGGAAAAAAAAAAAGACATGTATAAACAAATTGCCAACAATGTTGGTGTATCTGGTGGTGGCAGTTATGCTAGAAAAAAAAGCACCCAGTCATAGCATGACATGTAAATAGACAGGTTCAAAACAACAAACCTCCCGAACTATAGCGTGACCAGATTCCAGTGATCTGCTGCTGTAAATGTGAACGCACCGTAATAATGAGGTTTCTGCCAAAAATTAACATTCCAATAAGAATTTACAGGGAAAATCAGCTCCTCCATTTCTCCACTCTATAACAAAAAGCATGAACTGAGTGAGCACTTACATTCAAGTGATCCTGTCTCTGGTTTTTACGAATCTTCTCCAAAATGGCCAGATTTTCTTTTTCTATCCCATCATCCTCTGACTTTTTTCCATCGACTGGCTCCTCTTCTTTCATGTCATAATGGTCTAGGTCTTGGTCCAGGTCAATGTCCTGCTGCCACAGTGTTTTTCATATGTTTAGAAACATGATCTAAACAAACTGGAACATTAAGATATAAACAATATTATTCCTCTGAACTATAATATGTATAGGCACCTCTCCCATTTCTTCCTCCTCTTCCTCTTCAGATGTCACGTCGTCTGATGGTCCATGCTATAGTGGAGTGAAAACAATGTGAGTCGACTAACATAAAGAGCCACTCATTTTCATTCTTGTTTTTAGTGCCTACCTTTCGATCCTGGGTTATTGGACCAGCAGGTAGAGGCTGGTCGAGCATTTCTACATCTGGATGTTGTGGCAGGTTGTAAAGCCGACAGAGGTCACAAATGAGGCGTTTCAACTGCTGAAGAAGCTGTACGTGAAATCAGCAAGGCAAAACGTTAATAATTAAACCAAACAAGCACATTATCACCCCATAACATTTGGCTCATCTACAGCAAAATATAGATGTGTAGATATGCGTGTGTGCGCACATAACGCCCCCGACATGATGTGCCGACTCTGCTTTCTGTGCACCCAGAACACACTGACTGAGGCCAAACATGATTTTTATGCGGTTGCTGGTTTCCTCAGAGTTATAGGGGCAATCTTTCTATAAAGCTTTTCTCCCTGTAATATTGGGATTTCATTGGTGTAGCTCATCAACGTGAATATTAGTCCTCTCCCACTAACAGCTTGAAGTCCTCTGGATCCAATTTCTTCTTGCGTTTATGCTTGTCATTCTCTGAATTCTCCATGACAGATACTCCATTAAATATGTCTGTCTCCACCGTGTTTGCACCTTTTGTCAATCACGCAATTTTTCTTAATAGATCACCTGCAAAATGCCCACAAACAAAACGCACAATTTTCAAGATCACACATGCAATTTATTACTCGCTATTCTGGATCAGGCCCTATGTGTATTGGCTATTTCGTATCAGTGGACCAATGAATAAAGCTTGGTTTGCCAGCCATGCAATAAGTAACACAGTTTTATATCTGTAATGTTTAGTTTTTGTTCCTAAACTTATTGTGCAGAGGTGCTGTTGACACCTTTGAAGTCAGACTCACAAAACAGTACTGTCAGCTGCTCTGGCAGTAGAGAGATCTTCACTTCTGGGAGCGAGCCTCACCCTTCTAATCAATTTCAACAATTTCTACTTGATTAGTAAGTTTTGCTGCATTCTTATTTATTGTAACTTGATCATGACTAATAGCCGTTGTGCTATGCAGATAGGGCAGGGTGTAGCAGACAGTAGGGTGTAGCAGACAGTAGAAGAGCACAGCAGAGTAGGAGAGGGAGGGCTGGGTGGAGCAGAATGGAGTGATTTCGAGTTTCATGCTAGCGCTAGCACTTGCACACTGCATATTTAACTACATGTTTTAGCACTGAGGCCATAGTTACTGATGAAGATGGGTTTGACTTCATTATATTTCAACAACCCTGTGATATTCTTTCACGTATGTAGTGGCAAAATATTCTTTCAATATGATATAGCCCAGAAAATCACTATCTTTAAAAACATAATTGATCTTACACATTTCTGTCAATGTCACCAAAATCTAAACATTATGAGCTTCCTAAAGGTTGATGTTCTGGCAGGGCTGATTTATTTAACTGCTTTCAACTGTACACGTGTAGCTAATAAAAGGGTCACTTAATGTATGTGACATTATTATTTTATCCAAGCCTCTGCGGATCCACATCAGCCAACTTACCAGTGTGCTGCCTTTTCTCACATCCTCTAAGCGCTCCAACACTTCAGCCAGACTAGGATCATCAGAGTCAACAAACCATATTGGGGGTGTTGAGGGATAGGATTCCTGCAACAGAGCAACAATGAGACACAGAAATTTAACCAGTCATGCCTGTGTGCTGATGGCTTTGTCATCTACAGAGGGTACCTTCACACCCAACAGAGAACACAAATATTTTTATGAAACCAAAATGTTGTCCAGGGAAACCCCTCAATATAAATTTTTAAGTTTACTCCAAAGCAATGCACAATTTCAACCAAATTTCTCAACCCACACAAAGTCACCCACTGAACAAAATGTGTCTAATGGCAGCTGGAGAGCTGTAAGAATATCTCCAGTACTGGCAAACAACTAGTTGAGTGGTGCACTGAACCTTCAGTCAGACCTTAACACTTGTGTTTCAAGACACCCTGAGGAAGGTAAGTGTGTCGATATGCATTTGTGTATTTTTTTGCATGTTTTAAAAGCCCATATTCATTAAAGGCTATTTTATGTTTAATACTGCACTTGAAAGTATAGAATTGGACTTTGTATGCCACACTCCACACATGGATGAGAGCATATTTGTTCCATTGTAAGTTAAACATCTTGATAGTTTGGTAAATGATGTGTAGACTTCAGCTAAATGACAAAATGATAAAGATGCAAGCAAGCTCCCATGGTGAAAATCAGTAATGTCTGCTTCTGTTACATAATGTACTGATAACTGATTAGTGCAACGCTCATATGACACTGAAGTGAGAAGCTGCTAATTATGGGGCTCCAATACAATGCTAACATAGCATACATTAAGTATTTAAAATTTGCATTGTTGCCATTCAACATTTCAGCTTTCTCCACACGAGAGGTTAAGTAAATAGCCACTTAATTATTCAACTCTTTGATCAAGCAAATTTAAGCATGAATTTGTTTGCTCCTGCTCCTCCAAGTTTTTTTCCCCTCAGTTTTATCTACAAACTGAATATCTTTTGATTTCGGACAGCTGAAATGTCTGAAGACACTAACTTTGTCACTGAAAAACTCTGTGACGACTTTATTCCACTATGCTCTCTGCATGCTCTACGCAGCTCTGTTATTGAAGGAGCATGCAATACTCCTTGTTCAGTATCATCAACAAGGCCTTAAAGCCAGCCTTATTCAGTGTGTTGAGGGGCACCACGTGTTTCTCTATAAACTCAGCTATCAAACAGAGTAATTTTCTGGTGGCATCTTGATTTGCATTTGTATTCTAGCGATAGTCATGATGGCTGTCCTACTTAGCAATTTGTTTGTTTCTTTGATTGTCTTGGTCCAAAAAATAAAGAAGATGACACCAAATTTAAATGAACTAAATTATTCAGCCTTGTCAACAATGAAAATGCTCATTAGCTGCACTAACCATCATGACACCAAATTTAAATAAACTTGCACTTGACCCAGGAGCAGGATTAAGTGAACTATGTGGTGGGTAAGTCTTCCCCTTACTCGTTTTCAAGTGGGATACTGAATGTACACATGCCTCTTTAATATTGAGCTGACTAAAATTGTATGCAGAGTGACTCAGCTGAGTCTCAACGTGACATGCCCCCCCCCAGTGAAAGTGTATGTGGTGTTTCTGCTTAGAGAGAGGATGTGGTCAGGCCATCAGGAAGGCGAGACAATAATCCGTGCCACCTGAACAATACAAATACGAGTGTCATGACAACACAGAGCTTCAGTTGCTTGTGACATCACATACACTTTATGTTATATGCCAGTTTAAAGGTTTTTAAGTCACCAATAACGTACAGAATCCGATTCAAACTGAAATGCATACAAATATAAAGCCTATGTGTGTGTTTGTGTGCTCGTATTACATGGATGAAAAGTCTAGTACAGTGAAGACAGACTCCTTCACATAAACATCACAGATCTCTGTTTTAATGTCCAGATAAAGGGATCGCTAACGTCGCGTCTTTAATGTGTAGGTTCGACAGAGGGATCGGTCTATTTACTGAAAATGCACTGAACACAGTGGAACAACATTCCATCGAACCACCTCTAAATTACTTAGCTAACGTTAGAGACGTGAACGGGATATTCGGCGGGATATCTGCCGTGTTCTTTCAAATACAGCTTAAAGAACAACTGAGATAATCTATAATTACGCTAAATAATGCTAGGTTTAAAGCAGACGTGGTTCTGGAGTTTGAAAGTTATCAGCCGTAGTTACTGCAAACAGTAACGCAGTTATTTTTGGCTAACCGGACTAGCTAGCGTTACTTTTCAGTTAACAGGCTAGCAAAAGCTACCGCAGCGTCGTTAATAATCGACGTTTTATTGTATACTTTTCAAAGTCAATTCAGCACTGGGGCTACGTCGTTTAATTCAGTCCCCTTGTTACTTAAATCTTTGTGGCTCAACACTAAATGAAAATAAAAGCGGACACTTTATTCGTAGTTAATTTGTAAACACGGAACCCTCTGCGGAATGATTTGGTTTCAGTCGATAGACAGTGGCTGTGTTAGCTTGTGCGCAGCACTGGCCTGGACTCACCGTGATGTTGCAGTGAATGATCAGCAGCTTCTCTCCTGTTACGTTGAACTGGCAACTGAGCTCATCGGGTTTCCAGTCTATTATTCTGAATCGTTCGTGGTTTGGGTCAAAGATTGACTCCAGAAACTTCAGTTCGGCCTTCAGCCCCGACACCGACATCTTCTACTCATCTCAAACCACCAGGCCGCTGGCAGAGGGGAAGTCGGGGCGGAATGCGACCGCGCAGTCGACTCGGCTCTACGGATCTCGCACGAGATCCAACAACAACAAAGGGCTGAGTGTTTGATCAGTCTCAACATGACAATATACAACTTCAGTTTAATTTTTTAAAATAAAATTTCTTATTTTTAAATGTTTTATTGTTTTCTTATTATTACATGACATGCGTTTATTTATCACTATATCGTACTATTGTCCTACTCACAACCTTATTTATAGGAATCCATTAAAACATTATGAATAACATATATGGATAAAGATAACATACAAAATGTACAACATAAGCAAACTAACTATTTGAGGATGTTTAAAAAGAAACTCTGGGTTACCAGTTAACCCAGAGTTTCACGTTCATTGTGCTGGTTTTTTAGTGATTTGTATTTTGTTTTGTTTGGCTGGAATTTTCAACGCAACAGTACATTATGCCCTTGATCCTACATTATTATATAATCTTGTGACTGCTCAGTGTCAAACTCTAGTTTTAAAACCTTTAACCAGGCTATATAATGTGGTCACGGGGTTTTTATTGCTAGATTGTTGTATATACAGCATCTTCCAGTGCTCTTGGGCCCATCGTCAGTGAGGATACCTGAGCTCCTCAAGTGTTCTGGGACACACATTGGCACAAGCAACCCACTCAGGGTTGATAAAGTCCTGATCTGTGGACACAAGCTACTTGGACGCAAGCCTGGAGTATATAGAATATACACTACTCACAAAAAGTTAGGGATATTCGGCTTTCGGGTGAAATTTCAGGATGAACCTAAAATGCACTAAAACCTTTACAGGTGAACTTAATGTGACCTTCCCTAAACCTCTGAATGCACATGTCCAACTGTTCAATGTTTCAGTAC
>JAUMHL010000027.1:16465152-16483177 GCA_032362345.1 Sandelia bainsii
AACATGCAAACTCCACACAGAAAGGCACCCGGCCGACCCGGGGATCGAACCCAGGTCCTTCTAGATGTGAGGCGACAGTGCTAACCACTACACCACCGTGCCACCCTATTTACCCCTGTCCTGATATTTAATTGTTTTGCATATTTGTCCCACTTAAATTATTCAGATCATCGGCTCATTGCCAGTTATTGCAAACACTTGATTGCAGTTGTTGCCGCAAAGGGTGGCACAACCAGTTATTAGGTTTAGGAGACAGCTTTTTTTCCTTAATAAATGAAATCCTCATTTAAAAACTACATTTTGTATTTACTCAGGTTATCTTTGTGTGATATTAAAATTAGTTTGATCTGAATAGAAAATATCTCCTTGGGGTCTAGGAAATTGTGATGATGATGAACTTTTTTCTTTGTTTCCTGAAAAAACAAGATAAACTTATTTTTTTAAGCACACTTCATGAACATACCTTTTTACTTTAATCATTTGTTATAGTTGT
Organism: Sandelia bainsii; assembly: GCA_032362345.1. NCBI lineage: Eukaryota > Metazoa > Chordata > Actinopteri > Anabantiformes > Anabantidae > Sandelia > Sandelia bainsii. The sequence goes on from JAUMHL010000027.1 coordinate 16,465,646, forward strand.
TTGGTTTTTAATCTGTCATAAGACAACCTACACATAACACACTGTTCCACATATTCACCAAGCAAACAAATTAAAATGCATAGATTCAAGTCAAATAAAAACATGGACAAAGAAACACAAAAGGAAAAAAAATGGAAGCATTACATAATATAATAATTAGAACAAAGACATAAAAGGAATGTAAAAACACTAGAAGGCAATAGAAAATTAACAGAAAGTTTGATAACTGCTTTTAAAAATGTTCATAGTTGATTAATGGGAAACCAAACTGAGGCATTGATTAATAATAATTATAATAATCATAACTAAAATAACTGTTAGTCACAACCCCATTAACTTTCAAAGGTTAGGAACATATACATAATTTAAAATGAGTCAAATAATTTAATCGATCAAAAGGTAATTATTCTGCCACAGTTTCCATATGTGAGAATTAGCTGCTTTCTTGGTCTTAAATTACAGTAAATTAAATATTTTGGATCTCTTTTTTTGCCTCTTATGGCATCATCTTTAGAAAGTTGTGACATTTGTCCCTGTTTTCTGGTGTATTCTACACCAATCAGTTGATTGATCAAGAAAATGAGAATCACAATTGAAAATAATAATTAGTTCTTACCCCGTTATAAGATCACACATGCAACCACATACCAAAACTAAGCTAACCTCAACTTGACGTGAGTGACGTCATTCAGATATGTACAGTACAGCGGTGTGCAGGGACAGTGCTCAGTGGCTCAGCACTTCTGACATATCCAGATCCGAGGTGGCAGGATCTGTCTCTCAGCAGTTCTATGTTAAGAGCTGAGTTGTTTGTTTTAGTTTTCAGTCCCAGTCATGTTATTTGCTGGTACTTAAACAGTACATGCCTGCAGCATGTGGGCTGGCCTTGATGATGACCACTGGGCTGTAAGCAGTCTTATGATGTGAGCTGGGATAAAAAATGTGATAGTCTGCCTTGTTGTGATCTGCCTGGTCTGTGCTTCTATGGAAACGGAGGGGGTCTATCACCATGCACCCACATGCTCCCCAGAGACCCAGAGCTGCAGCTTCTATAAATCTCCACTCAGTCTCTGCTCTCCATATTGCCTATAGACCATGCTGATGACTACAGCCCCCTGTCCTCCTCCTCCTCTGTGCAGCCATGATCAAGTGTTTCAGTTTTATAGCATTTGCTTCTGAGTCTGAGATATTTTAATCAGGTAAAATTAACAGGACAGACCGACAGTGTCTCTGTCTCCAATACTGAATAATTATATAAACAAGCTTTTGTGAGCTGTAATGATGTTTTCATTATACAAACGAGATGTAATGATGATAAGGACAAGGTCACTTGGAGGACTTTTGAATGTATGCACTGAGTAATCTGGGCACAAATTTATGTGATGTCATTAATTCAACAAAACCAAGAAAAGGCAGCCTGGCAGGGGCTTCAGACTCCTTTCAATTGGTTGGTCACTTGGTTAGAATTGAATTAAAGCTTGGAAGAGCAGCAATAATGGCCTGGGCAGGTCTGTGGTGGTCACTGTCTTGTTCTGTTCTTATTCTGTGACCCAGCTGACAGTTTGAATGTGACATTTGATTACGTATCATGATTGTGTATTATAGTTGAAACAATTAGAGGATGAACTGATTAGTTGACTGAAAGAAAGTGTTTTTGGTTCCACCTTCTTATTTGTCTGTTTACTTAGTCCTCTCTGATACATCTGCTTGTCTGAATAAGAGCTTTAGGGATTAGTTGATTAATTGATCAGACAATTCTGCAACTATATTTTAATGGTTGATTTAATTTTTTCATTCTTTTTCAAACAAAAGGAGAAATATTCCCTAGTTTTATCTTTTGATATCAGGTTTTGCTGCTTTTCTTTGTTTTGAGTGACAGTAAATTAAAGACAAAACAAGCAAAGACATCAGTGTGGACTTTTTTATAAACAAAAAAAATCTATAATGAAAATAATGGTCGTAGCCTTATATTTTACATTTCCATACCTTTTTACTTTAATCATTTGTTTTTTCTTTGTTTTAATTTGTATTACATCATATATCTGTCAGTGTCTTTTCGATTTTGATCTTTTTTTCTTTTCTGCTTCCCTTTTAATTTACCCTGTTATTCCCTTGCCTTTTTATCCTACATCTGTTTTCCTTTTATTGGATGGATCTCTGGTCGTGCTGCCTCCCTAAACCACCACTGCTAGCGGGCTTTGTGAAATCACCTCTTTCTGAGACTAAGCTCACAGGCGACACCTTTGAGCTGTACTGTGAGGTGGTTGGAAACCCCACCCCAGAAATCCAGTGGTGGTACTCTGAGATCAATCGAGCCGATTCCTTCAGGCAGCTGTGGGACGGCGCCCGTAAGCGGCGGGTGTCCATCAGTACGGCCTATGGCACCAATGCTGTGAGCGTGTTGGGCGTTTCTCGTCTCACCCTGGACGATTCTGGGACCTACGAGTGCAGAGCCAGCAATGACCCACGACGCAACGATCTACAGCAGAATCCAGCCACCACCTGGATCCGTGCTCAGGCCACTATAACAGTGCTGCAGAGTGAGTGGTCAGCGTAGAGGAAACATCCACCCCCACTCCTGTTAGCAACCAAAATTAGCAGTTCCTGTGTGATTCAGCCTCCCTCAAACCTCTCTTGAGGACTGCTAGCTTCCTCTGTAGGTGCTACCCTCCCCTACAGACCTGTAAAATGAAGAAAAACATGTCTTCTTGTTATCTTTTAGCAGCAGAGTTGAGTAGTATTTTGCATTGTGTTTTTGAATCCCCTGGTTCAGTACATCCTTTAGCCTACAGCACATAGAGCCTCATATTATTTCATCTTCTCTCTTCTTCATTTTTGTCTTCATGTAGCTTTCGACTCTTTATTATTTCTGTTATAAATTTCTGTTTAAAATGCCAACCTTTGCAGACTGACTACACTTACACACGCCCAGTTCTCCAGTATTTGGTGCGACCTTAATCATATCCATCACATCCAAGTTTTGTTTCAGCAGTATCTTAACAGTGATAATATCTGTTTGTTAGTTACCTTCCAGGAGCAAATAATGAGGGTGTTATGCATTTTGCCAAAATACTGAAATGTGCAGAGAACTAAATGGGAACAAAAGCGCATGCGTAATGAAACTGGTGGAGAATCTCAGTATATTTTTTGGTAGCAAGCACAAAGAGCCAAAATTCACCATTAAATGCCTGGTCATATTTGTAATATAGTTTTTTATAGTTTTTCAGATTTATAATTATTTTTTATAACTTACAATGTCAATTTTTTGATGATTTTACGTAGGCAAAGTAGTTAAAACGCTGATACAGTGCTGAGCTGTATTGCATGTGCTGGCCAAAATAATTGCTTCAGCTTGTGACTGCTGAGATTGAGAGGCTACATGTACAAACAAGATGTAGATAATCAGGATTAAACCAAATACAAACTCTCCAATTAAGGTCATGATTGTTTAAAAGCCAATCCAAGTGAGGATTTTCCACAGGTTGTATTTCAGATAGATATTTGGTAAAGTAATTGTTCAGAAGATTTGATAGTTTATTTTAATCTTTACTCCTCAGATCTATGAAATCTTAGCTGTAGGTTTTTCAGAGAGCCGTTGGACGGACCTCGATGTAGAGTATTTCTTTGATTAAAGCTGAATCAGCTGTTAATATGTTTAGCCTTATTTGAGTTATTATTTTACCATAAATTAATTCTTGTACTCGAGAAGGAATGTGCTTTATGGAAAGTTTTGGGGAAGAATCATCTGCCATTACTCCTGTACAGAAAAAAAATCACAAACTTTTAAATTCCTAATTGAAATTTTTTTGTGCCCTCAGTGCTCTTCAAAATAGAAACACAGTTTCTACTGGATGGTTGAATGTTTATGCCATAGCCATCAGTTTGAATTGATTCATCTTGAGCTTTGAGAAATGTATGTTTTCTGTTAAGACATTATTTGAAAGCTAAGCTCACAAAAATCATTACTGTTTTGGAGAATGACCCAAACAACATGCCCTTTTCTCCTGGCACACATTCACATTCATTCATGAATGAAGCAGTGAAGAATTAATATTTAAAAATCATTTTAACAGGTTGATGAACCCTGCAATTTTACATATTTCATATCTGACAAGGACTTATGTTGGTTGTCTTTCATACTAATTCAGCGGAGAGAGTTTCATGTCCAGCCAAGCCTCGGAAATACTCTAAAACAGTGCAGAAAATGAATGGATTTATATTTCAGGAACCCAGGATGCTTGATATAATCTCTCCCACTTTGCAGTTCTGTTGCTATTCTGTATTGTATAAAGTGTGGTGGGCTGTGGTGTCTGTCTGAATGCTTTGTGCATTGATCTTCCAACACACCCTCACCCACGAGTGCTAGTGAGCATCGCTTCTGTTGTAGCTGATTTGTCTCTCTCTTATAGACCCAACAATCGCCGCCTCTGAACAAGCCATACTTCCTGTGGAAGGAGACTTGCTCATGCTGCAGTGCAACCTGACCTTTCCTCCATATACCTACCAGGAGAGTTACTGGATGAAGAATGGGGAGGAGATTCCAGACACACGCAGTCTAAATAAGAACACTGAGTACAGGTCAGAGTTGTAGAAAAATTGCATGCAACATCTGCGTGTGTGAGTGCTAAACACAGTTTAGCAGCCTAGTGTGTGTTCATGTTGTGTGTTTATGCTCTGCAGGCTGAACAGACCACGAGGAGATGACGCTGGAGTGTACACATGTGTCTACACCTCCGACACGGCTCCTCCAGCCAACGCCACCATTGAAGTTAAATGTAGGTGTTGATTGGTGAGCTACAGGCACCTTTGTCAGGCTTTTCAAGGCCACATTATAGATGTCACCAATAAAAATGGCCCGAGTGGCCTTGAGCACTAGCAGCCCTGTCATGTGAGGACCTGTGATTTCAAACAGCTCTGCTGGTGCCCTTGACACTTCCATCTAACCAATGTCCGGCTCAGTGGCAGCAGATGGTGCCTTGTCTGTTTGATGGCAAGGGATTATGTCTCAATGGTCAAATCTGGTCAGTCACACACAATCACTGCGGAGGCCAACTGGATTGTGGGACGGTTTTCTTTTATTTTAGGTGATGTTTATTCATCGACACATAGAAAATATTCATAACCAAATAAATTTAGAATTTACAAAATACACAAAATAAGACAGACAGCCTAATGTTACTTTAGATCACATGTTCCTGATTAAATTAAATGTGGCAAATTAAATATTTTTGTACACACTCCTGATAATACAAACCTAACTGGAATTATGATTTTATTAGGATTTATTTGTATTAATTTGACCAGTAACACTTTATTTTGACTTGCTTTTAATTTTATGAACATATTTATAACTGCAGGTTTTTTATATTGTCTTTGTTTTAGCTGCTCCTGAGATCACAGGCCACAAGCGAAGTGAGAATAAGAACGAGGGCCAGCATGCTGTGCTCTACTGCAAGTCTGTGGGTTATCCTCACCCCGCCTGGACCTGGCGCAAGTATGACAATGGCATTTTTAGGGTATGTAACGTGATTCTACATCAAATTAATACTTAAGGAGTAATGCTGTAAAATACAGTAAGAAATGTTGATTATGATTAAAAACCCATTGACCTAAAAATGAAATGTAAGAAACCCTGTCCATCTCCCTTCATAGGAAATTGATAACACAACCGAACGCTTCTTCGTCATCAGCAGAGACAACTATACTGAGCTCCACATTATGAACCTGGACATTAATTTAGATCCAGGAGAGTACCACTGCAATGCCACTAACGCTATTGGCAGCCGTGACGAGAAGTCTGTGCTGAGAGTTCGCAGCCACTTGGCCCCTTTATGGCCTCTCCTGGGGGTTTTGGCCGAGATCATCATCCTGATCATCATCATTGTTGTTTATGAGAAGCGTAAGAAGCCAGAGGATTTACAAGACGGTGAGTCACCAGTGATGGTGCTTAGACATTTTTGATGCTGCTGCCGCTGAGAAGAAACTGATTTTCAAGGTGCAGATTTGACATTGATCTGTGAATTCTTTTTGCATAAAAAAAAAAAAAAAAAAAGAGAGTGGGTGTGAGGTGACTGTGAAAAGAGACTAATTTGGTCAGAAATGGGCTGTTGCAGAATTCATCGTGTTTAGATCACCTTGAGATTCCTCACAGCTTTATGAAATAGATGTAGGTTGTGTGAATGATACACCAGAAATCCTGCATGAAATGCTAATAATTTATATTTAACGTGCATTTCTTTAAACTACTGGTAGCATTGGCTGTTGAATATTTGAAGAGATTGTTATAATATCTCCCATCCTCCCCTTTTTCCAAATTGCATAACCTAAACCATGTTTGTGGTAAGTGTGAGACTTTGCATGCTTCATGAATTTCAATAATCATTCGGGCTCATCTCCTTCCACCTCACAGAACAGTACACAGTTTTTTTTTAGCCTCCTCTGTGTTCAGTGTCAGATGCAGTTCACGATTCAGTTCACAGTTTTTATGATTTTCTTTTTTTAAAACTTCATAACTTCATATTTTTGCATCAAACTCATAATGCAACAGTGAAATAGCATGCAAGTCACTGTTAAGAACTGAACATGTTTTGTCTTTAGCGATCATTTTTACTGTGACTGTTTTCCCACAGCTTTGATGAAGTTATTACGTACAGTAGAGAGCTGATAGTGAGGGAGCTGCTTCTCTCTTTTGGTGATCAGCTGCTTGTGCATGACAACAATACCTTTTTTAAATCTGAATTTTGCCTGTATGTAATTGTTGTCACTTGCTCATATGTTGTGCTGGATTTTTAACTGATTTCTGTGTTTGTGAGTGAACTCGTGAGGTGGTTTTCCTGCATCCTGCAACATGCCAGCCTGTTGTCATGTACTATCATGTAGTTTTTTTCCTCTAGGCTGCTTTTTCATCCATAACACAGTCTGCACATAAACTATAGCTGAAATGTAAAAATTCTCAAAAACCTCAAGACCAAGTGCACAATGTGTCAATTACAGCTATCTTTCAGTAAAAAAAAAAACTTACCATCGTGTACTTCCTTGCGATTATTTTATTTTTTGGTCTTCATTTCTCTATATCTTTCCTTGTTGCCTCAGATGATGACCCAGCTGGACCAGTGTGAGTAAAAACATTTTACCATCACAATCTTATCTCTGTTTAGCTTCATACAGTATTGTGTGTTTTGTTATAGCTTAACATCATGTGTATTCTCTTGACCATTCATAGAGCTTGTGTACAGCACACCCCAAATCTGGGTCCCAGACAACTTGGGGGCATTATGTTATTGTGCTCTGTTGCATTAAAAAGAAAAAAAGAGAAAATTTATAAAAGTTAATCAAGGAAACCTTTTGCTGTTATTGACTAGGTTTGCCCAGATGCTCAGATTAGATCTGAAAAGCATAACGTAACTTTAAATTATCAGTCATAAGTGCATATAAATATTTAATAAATGATTTATAGCACTAAGCACATAAGCAGCTCTAAGTATTTATTAATGTATTTTACAACAGCTGTAAGTACTCTTCTGTGCTACCATAATTGTAAACTGCTGTACTAACAGATAATGAATTACAATATAGTAGATAATAATAATAGAGTAAATGTTTAAATTGTTTACAAATGCTGCACATTACAACACTAAAATGTTCTCATATCTGCATATAACTACTTTATGTGAGTTGACACTAAGAAATGCTAAAATGTAGGACTAAAAATAATCTAAGAATAACTCAATGAAGGTCTGATATACTCCACAGTGATAAGTAGAATTTGTTTTCATATATTCAGCTGCTACAGTATTTCAGTATTTGAATCAATGATTAAAGGGGTTTTTCACCAATACCTTTTAAAAATGTGTTAAGTCATGGACGGTCTACAGGTGTCTATACCACGCCTTTCAAGTTGTTTCTGCATTTATCTCGATCCACATTAAAATGAAGAAAGACAAGGAAACTGGGCATGTGTGGAGGAAAACAAGTGAAGAAGAAATAGTATACCGCAGAGAGTTCCCATCCGTACATTGTACTGTACAGTATAGAGTGAGCGGACTAGAAGAATTTGAGTGAAGTAAAAAAAGTATTGGGGAACAAACAAATTTAAAGTCTTTGTCTGTCCAGACAAAGTCAGACTGCTTTTAAGACTAAAATACCATGGTATTGCCAACCTGTTTGGGCACCGATGTAGCCGTGTTTTTACCAGAGCTCCACTCAGTTTTAGACGGAAGTAAACACCTTTTTGGTCTGGACGGAGAGCCAAAGCGGAGAGGGAAAGATGTGTTTCAAGATAGACAAAGTCTCAATCTTTAGAACCACAGAGGATATTGTTTTCACAGAATGAGTAGTACAAATCATGTGTAAAATTAGGAAGTGACCCCTTAACATACTGTTTTGTTTTATTTTTATAAATTAAATTAATGCTTCTAGAAAATATCAGAAATTTGACTAAATTCACAAGTTGTCAGAACCTGACATGACAACTTTAATTTGGCAAGTTAATCTAATTTGCAACCAAAACTAAGTAATTTCTAATTATGTAAAAAATGTTTTTGTGTCTTTATATAATTAATGACAATAATTACAATGCTATTAGAATTAAAATCCAACCATGTTCTGTCTATCAATGATTTTGACAGTTATTTTTTGCGCACTTGTTTACATATCTTTCATTTGAGCTGTGACCTGACTGTATTGTTTGCTTTCTGCTAAAGGAAAACTAATTCAACCAACAACCACAAAGACAAGAACCTCCGCCAGAGGAATACAAACTGAGCAGCCTGTCTGCTAAGTGAGTATTCAATTATTAAGAGGAAGCCTGATGGTAAATATGTATTACAAGCCTGTGGCACAAATCACAAGCTGATCCACTATGTGTCGGTCAAAGCTTTTGTGAAGCAGACTAAGTCAGATTGGACTAATGAGTTTAATTTTCTTTATTTGCAGGTTTCGTTACACATGTATTGACTATATCAAGGTAAACAAGAGGGAAACACATACCAGTTGTTAATAGGATGTATCTGTCATTACAAGTATGGTTGTGGAGGAGTTAAATGAGGCATGCCTTATGATTTTATTGTGTGAGGATGGGAGGTCAGGAGGTATTCAAACCACTACAGAATTGTTAACATTATAATCATTGTTGCTGCATGCAGTTGTTGACGTTTATTATTTTTCCCTCTTATCCACATTTTTACTACTTCTAACGTAATGCATGCAAGATGTTAACCTTCTGTTTGATACAGAAATGGCTTTTTTCTTTTCTCTGAGAGTGGCTTCATGTAGATAATCAGTACTGTGTGTTCTAAAGGAAAAACAAAACTGCAATGTAAAAGAAAATGCCACCATAATCTGATATGACAGTGGTGTACAGATTTATCATTCTGCTGCATATAACATTTTAGAAGTTTTATCATTTTATCAGACAATATATATTACATTTTAAGGGCTTTGCAATGTCCCTCTACTATTGGTTAAGGTTTACTTTATGGTATGTACTGTATGTATTAAATTACTAGCTATATATCAGATCACCATTAATATAAAGTCTATTCATAAAATATAATGCACTTAAATGTTAAGAATTATGAAGAACTGTATAAACCCACTTTAGGAATCTTTACTAATCATTTTAACATATTGTTTTATAATTATGTGTATTGTACAGCATGGCTATTATCCTATGCAATTATCCATATCAATATATTGAAAATCATTGCGGCTTTTAATTTCTCTGTGACAAAGCTTTAAACAAGTAGGATCATCGTAGAACGTTGATGGCATACTACACAGCTGCATGAATTCTCTACAGCTGACGTGGGAGGCTGTGTGTCGGGAGGTTGTGTCTTCTTCTTGTAAGTCGCTTTGGATAAAAGCGTCTGCCAAGTAAAGGCTGTGAAAGATGGCCTATGTCAGGACTGACACATTTCAATTACAAATTCAAGATCCCGAGTCATTTTTACGAATAAATATCTCGAAAAATAAAATGTGTCTTTTGAGTTGGTTTCTTTAAAAAAACACAATACACATTCAGTCATACCATCAGTGATGCACACAGGCTGCCCTGTGGGAATGCAATTAAATAAAAGCTTGTGGAGAACAACCCCATCTAGTGACTAACAGCAGACATTTTGAAATTGAGCTTTTCATTAAGACCTGCAAGCCATGAGTAAAATCTGTACTTTGTACACCAAAACGTCACAAGACAAGATTCCTATGATCTGTATGGAGAGAAATCCAATGCACATTTGTTTTGGTTTGTGATGCTCAAACTTTAAATCTGATGTGAAATCAACGAAAAGGGTGATTCTGGTTAGCTTTACTGATAACTGGTGGTGAAAAATAATTCTGTCTATCCATTGAAGTACAACAGACACCTGGTATCATGTCCAATTCAGGGAATTGATTAAATTTTGGAAAATTTTTAATTTTAATTAATGTGGAGTTACACTGGCCAGAATTTCTCTCTTGACAACATCCCTGGAGTGATGAACAAACCTACAAATCAATGACACAACTAGTTAATATCATGAATAATTTTAGTGGTGGTATTATGCACATTTAAGATTAAATTTATTTATGACAGGCGGTTTGCCTTTACAAATTAAAATATTACTAAACATAGTAGGCAAGACACTAAACCCCCAAAATGCCCACAAAACCCCAGCCACTGATGTTACACAAACCAGTGTTACAGGGTACAGGGTTGGGAACTGAGGACCTAGACAATCTAAAGAAATTCAAAACAACTATATGTTAATAACTGAGGTGATAGTTGGTGCTGGTGTTCAGTTGGACTGTGTATATCTCTAATGTTCTTCTCCCCCACATGTTTGTTATTGGGTTGGACAAAACTAATTAGGAACCTCTCTTAGTGTAATACTGCCCATTTCAACACACTTGCTAATACAATCTCAGTAATAAACACATGATTTAATTAACACACACTCTTAAGTTATCAATAAAAGCCAAACTGTATCTTTGGAAAAGATACAGTCATAGCTGTTGTATTAGATTTGATTTTACATATATACCTAGTAAAGTTACCACTGAGTGCATTTTATCCTGTTATTCTTGAACACCAGTGGGCAGCATATTCAACACATTATGGTGGAAACTGCAAAAAAAACATTGCAGCAGCACAGCTAAAGGGGGGAGCTACTTTATTGTGTCTGCTGACAGGTAGCACCAGTGTCCATGCTTCACAGATTTTTTTTCCAGAAACATTTCTATAGCTACTACCAGCTGGAGAAGTATTGTAATGTGTTTTTGCACTTTTTGAACCAGTCTGTTAATTGTCTTGAAGCTGATCCACATGGTGAAATGCTGTGTCCTGGGAACCCAGTGGTCACTATCTCAAGGACCATCTGTGGCTTTGTGAACCCTGAAACAAAGCAAACCACTGGAAAGAGGGAAGACAGTTTTTGATAAATGATTTTTAGTTCTGTCTATGTAGCTTAATCTCCCGTTCACATAGTGAGATGTCAGGTGAAGTATAAATCAAACTGATAGACTAGTCTTTAAAGTAGAAGTAGCCTTATTTTCTGTCTTCATTTCACTATTTACTTTCTCTAATTTTCTCTATTGACAAACTGACCAGTGTATGTTTCCCATTTCGTATTATATGAATAGATATCCAGTGATGCTGTTAAAATCATTAGATCTACACATTTAGTTCATAACGGCTAGAAAGTTACACGCAGGAATTGTTAAACCGACAACAGTTTCAAAAAATTTCATTTTAACATGAAACGTGGAACATAATCTGTAACATATACTACATCAATCATACGATTTGGAAAGAGGGAGCTATTCTACTTGGCTGCTATGCACATGAATTAGTAGCATGGTTTCAAATCTGGTATCAGCCTGCAAATACGGAAACTATACAGATTTACTGTGAATAACAAGAATAAAGAGCTCAGTCTACAAGACTTTGCTGCCTGCAGACATAATGGAGAGTCATGACTGTACTTAGTAAGGCACAGTGTGAAATCCTCGTCTGGCCAGTTCATGATAAGGAGACTCCAAACTAGAAGTGCTGACGCCAAGACACAGATTGTTTTGAGAAATATGCGATATAGTTACTAATGGAAAGAGCCATAAATAACAAGCAGCAATAAAGAAAACGTGATAACCTGGTACATGCAAAGACATTTCCTATGAAATGCATTTTTACATATTCACGTTATGACACCATGAAAAACATAATAGAAATAAATGTGGTGAAAACAGTACTCTGTATATTAACTATAGTATAGAGAATACTGTATATTATTCAGTAGCACATTAATATTTGGCTGTATCACTGTAATATGAGGACATGGTTTTGTTCACTTCTCCCTATCATTTGGTGTTATGACAAATTAAACTGCTGTACGGTTTAAATAAGTTCAGTGAAGTTTACATTTGAATCATACAACTGCTATATAACTAGCTGTCAACAACCTTTGGTCAAATTAATTTGTGTTGCTGATTGATGTTGGTCTGTACCAGACAAGTATTCCGTCACTTTTCTACAGTATATGACTGAAAATATCTTATTCAGGGTTTAAATGAAACACAGACACACATACAATGGGAGGCTCAATATTTTTGTTTTAAACCCCACATTAAGTATTATACTGTAAGTTCAGCAGCAACAGTGTTGAGCGTTATGCAAACTGACTGAGAAACTGGAAACAATCAATTCCTCTATCATTTTTAAATTTTTCAGCCCCTGGATCATGTTGGTGAGAACTCTCGCGATATTGTCATCCATTAATAGAGTTGTGGTAGACTAGCGTACAGTATGTTAGGGTGGAGGAGTGATGATGAATTGTAAGTCCTTGGGCTGATTTTATGGCTCTGTGCTGGATACACCTGTGGTCAGAGGTTGTCCTTACGTTGTGCTTATGTCCCATTCTTGGGAACACACTATTTCAGGATCATTTTGAAGGAGTTTCTTCAAATTTGGCCCAAAAGTCCATTTGGACGCACAGATGGACTGATCAGATTTTGGTGGTTGAAAGGTCAAAGGTCAATGTTACTGTGACCACATTCTCGTGAACATAATATTTCAGCACTGGCTTGAGGGAAATGTATTCAAATTTGACATAAACATCCACTAGACTCGCTATATGCTATAGAATAGCTAGAATAGCTATATGATTCTGGACAGACATGCATGTAAACTGCAGCTTGACTGGTTGGCACAGCCATACAACCATGAAGCTGTAATTCTAGTTAATCTATTGTTCTGAGAACATTTTTTCAGATTTAGTTACATGTATTTATATATTGAACTGTTACGCATTTAATATTAATAATAATTATTATTGCTTATACTTTATTAATCCCTTGTGGACAGACAGCCCCCTTAAGGCACCAAAGATTCCGGGATCAGTCTCTTGTCCAGGGACACTTTGACATGTGGCCAGGTCAGGGGGAACTGGGAGTCGAGAAACCCCTCTAATGTAGTAGGTTATAGTGTCCTGCATACTGTAAATACACATATTTTCAAGTGAGCAATCATAAGACTAGGGGACAGGGACCGTTTTTATCCATTATGTGTGACTGATTATATGATGATGGGCAAAATATTTCAGCATCTTTTTCTGACTCTTTTAACCTCTTAATGCTTTATGAAACAACTCCTATAATCTATTGTACATGTTTAAATACATTATGCAACTATCTTAATTACAGATGTAGGCTACAGATGCAGACTGCGTCTGCCGTCCAGTTTGCACAAAAGCCTAAATAAAATTGCAGATTATGACACAGTTTATCATTACCGGTTCTTCCGTCGACAAGCATGATGTATAAAGACCAGACCCGTCGCTTTCCCTTAACTAGTAAACTATCAACTCAAAAGGCAGGATCGCATCCTTGAATCATCCTCGCGCTTATCCTCACTGGGCGGGGTGAGCGCACGTGCCACCCGGGCTCCTGTGACAACCCGACAGATAAGCTCCATCGATATCCACGTTATTAGACAGCGGGAGGCCGATGCCTGCGTGATGTCAGCGCTCTTTGAACGCCGGTGCCAGCAGCGTGCATGTGTGTCATCACCTTGCACTGACAGAAAGCTCCGGTATTTTGGGGAGGTGGAGATCATGCTTTGTCATTGAAGAGCTCAGCAACAGCGTTCTCCCACTCCGGCACGTCCGACGCTCAGCATGCTGCATCCTGATGCGCTCTCGTCTGCACGTTGTGCGTTACCTGGATTTGTACATATTTCCCGTTTACTGCTTTTGCATGACTGTCGGATTGAAGCGGCCACGTATCGTTGACGCATCTCAATGTTTGAACCGGGGGAGAGAGGCACGTCCCAAGTGTCAAATAAGGTACGACCTGTCCTGCGGATGCGCCTTCACTGTTTTGCCTCCAGTGGTACTCCAAGTGTATGCGATTCATGATTCATCCCTGTGTTTTCACGGGCTATCCTTAGAGCGCATTTCTTGTCTTTCTTCAAAATGGAAAGATTCCAGTCTTCCATGCGCAAACGGCTGTACAGCCTGCCGCAAAACATTGGGCAAAAACCTTTCGTGACTGACGAAGGAGACAAGGACACTAAGAGGAAAAGTATTCGGCTAAAACATTTGTCCTCTCTGTCTCCTGCAAGCAGTTGCAAAAGCATTGACGAGGCCAGGAGCGAAGACTTTGAAAGGGACGTTACTGTGAAGACCAACTTGAACGGGGACTGTCGCTTATTCAGAGGGAGCATCTCTTCCATCACCGGGCGCCATCCTCCCGGGTCAGAACCACCCGAGCAGCAGCGCCTCATCCCCGAAGCAGACTCCGGTGTCAGAGAGAGTTTCCCCAGTGAGCACGGCCCCGGGGCCCAGCAGCATGCAACGGGTGGTCTGAGTGGCGCATCTGGGCAAGCATCTGTATTTGACCAGTCAAGTTTCATCAAGTTGGAGGGTACCGAGCAAATAATACCAGAAGATGACCGGCTTTACCAAGCCGGATTCATGCACCGGCAGTTTGGGGCGATGCTCCAACCGGGAGTCAACAAGTTCTCCCTGCGGATGTTGGGGAGTGAGAGGGCCGTGGAGCACGAGAGGGAACGAGTAAAGTCTGCTGGCTTCTGGATAATCCACCCCTACAGTGATTTTAGGTAATTTATGAGCAGAAACATTTCTTAAGGACCAGGGGTGTCTTACAAAAGGTGCTGCAGTGAACCTGTCACATGAGGCTAGAACAGCCTGCAAAATAATGAGACATAAAACGCCATCAAATATGATGAGATCACTATAAACTTATTGTAATAGACACAGTAATCCTCTATAAACCGGAAATGTTTTGTCTTCAATCACTGTAATGATAAAATGATAACAAGCTGATAATCAGGAGTCTGAGCCTGTGCAATGCACATTTAGTATTAGGTGAATGTGCCTCAGTAATCCATACACACCTTAAGTACATAAATGGCTTCAGTTCTGAAAATTATCTTTTTCTAATGACTCAAATACACATACTGCACATGGTATTATTAAAACATATGATATACGTTATGTTATAAACATGACTGTCTGACTGATATTAGTCCCCTCTTTTGTTTGGCCTTTAAAAATATGTGTAAATGATTTAAGTCATACAATAATATGCTATATGGTTTTCTAACCTACGAGTTCTCCGTTTGTGTTTCTTTACCTGTGAATGAAATTTGTGCACAAGCTGAGACAATGTGTAATTCCGTAATTTACCACCCATGCTGTGCATATATGCGTGCATGTTCTACATTTCATTGCATGCTGCATACAAACCAGCATTCTGTTCATCACCACTATCAAGAGATTTTCATGACATTTAACCTTGAGGATCACTGTCATCATATTTTCACCAGCCAGTTGTATGCTGATGTGTGTCACTGCAGTTTTTTTCCCCACTCATCTGAATTACACTTTTTTATCATTTAGTGAGGGCAGTGGATTACAGAGAGTGCAGCATGGACTTGGAAATGGGGTAATCAAAATAGGGTAACATGACCATTCAAGATATTAGAAGCACACATCAGTGGAGATTATTACAGCACAATTAGTCTAATGGAGCAGAGATGGTGTGGACGGGGAGTGGACATACCAGAAAACACGGAACACAGAGAGAGAGACGGAAAGAGAGAGACTGAAATGAAAATGATGTGAGGAATCAGGACACCCAGCTGTTAACTCTGTGTATGAGTTATGCGGTGTCATTACTTCATGCTTGGTCTTAAGGTGATTGTTTCATCCTGCAGATCCCATTTGAAGTTACAGGTGTAAACCACCATTATTGATGATATATGATTTGGGTCATTTTGCTTCATGAGACACTGTTGCATCCAGCATTGCAGGTTCTAATCTTGCAAACAGGCAACTTCTTGTAGGCTGACATACTTCTTTCCATAACCACCGTACATGAGGCAAGTAAGGTTCAAGCCGTGTATCCTCTCCTTGTGTTTTGTAAACAGTCTCTCGGTTGATTATATCATAAGGAACTGCTGTCTTTTATGAAAGCTTTCTGTGGCTACAGCAACAGACGTAATGAACTGGCACACTGTGTAAATATGTTTAATATGATTGTCGGTGGGCATGAGCCCCAGTACAGGTGTGTGTTAAGCCACTGAGCTGCATGCAGGCTGTTGTGCTTCAGCTGTGCTCTGGCAGCAAGAGATAAGTATCTCTGGTACAAATGTGATCCCTTTTCAGCTGTCCTGATTGATCTAAGCTCCTTTCACCATTTTAAGCCTTTTTGTGCTCACTTTGCTTGTAACTCCTCTCTCTTTGTGCTCTCATGCTGTTTAACGTGGTTGCACTCTGACCCAAATAGTGCTTCATTCTTCTGCAGACCAGTAGAGGTCCAGAGACCCCACAACTGTCAGCTTTTTTTTCTTGGTAACAGCAGATTACACCAGTAGGTTGTTTGATGTATGTTGTGTGCACAGTCAGCTGATGAGCAAACAGGATGGTCTGCAGGGGACGGCAATAATGCACTGTCCCCTGTAGACCCTTTTTTTTTTTGGTCCAGCTGTTCCAGGGTTCTGCAGCGCCATGACGTGTGCAGAACAGTAATGCTAACTACTCAACATCTGGCTGATGGGAGCTGACTTCTGGAGATGACATGGATTCCCAGGAGATAACGGTGGATTTATTCAGAGAGGGAAGTGCAATTAGGACCAGTGTGTCACTGCAGATGAAAAGAACAGGCAGATGAAAAGAGGAATGCAAATGCTTTGTTTGGCAGCGAACAACAGAAAGCTGATTAGAACAAATGGTCACCCTGTCCTCACTGGTTCCCTGTTTTAGTGACGTTCCCCTGTGAACATTAGGTGTAAGTAACCAACATAGTTAGAGGTACGTTATGCCAAAAGAGCTCTGACCTGTTGAGGTATGGGTTCGGGGGGGGAGCATGATAGCTCAGTGGGTAGAGCAGTTGTCTTCAAACCAGAGGGTGAGCAGTTTGATTCCCAGTCCCAGCAGGCTACATGTTGAGGTGTCCTTGAACAAGACACCAATACCCTGACCCTTGGCGCCTCACAGGGGGCAGCCTGTCCAAAAAAGAATTTCCCCAAGGGGATCA
>JAUMHL010000027.1:16483277-16527293 GCA_032362345.1 Sandelia bainsii
AAAAAGAATTTCCCCAAGGGGATCAATAAAGTATCAATTATTATTATTATTATTATTATTATTATTATTATTATTATTCCATATAACCTCTGAAAGTGTCCTCTGGTATCTGGCACCAAGTCATGTCAGCAGCATATCCTTTAAGGCCAAGTTGTAAGGTGTGGCTTACATAGGTCAGACTTTTACAGCCTATTCCACAGATGCTTGATCGGATTGAGATATGAGAAATTTGGAAGCCAAAGCAACACCTTGGCAGATTGCATTATATTGCTGAAAGAGACAACTGCCATTCGGGAAATGTTTAGGTAGATGGTATGTGTCATTGTAACAGGTTTTTCAGCAGAACATTGCGCTGACTATAACACTGCCTCCACTGGCTTGCCTTGTTCCCCTAGTGAATCTTGGTACCATATGTTCCCCAGGTAAACAACACGCATGCACCTGGTTGTCCACATGATGCAAAATAAAACGTGATTCATCAGACCAGGCCACATTCTTCCATTGCTTGTCAATCATACCCAGCAATATCTGTGTGTTTTGGGCGTTCATGACCCATTACCGGTTCGCCAGTTGTCCTTCCTTGGACCAGTTTTGGTACGTACTGACCACTGCATACTGAGACCTGCCGTTTTGGTGATTCTCTGACTCAGTTGTGTAGCTATCACAATTTGGCACTTGTTAGACTCACTCAGATCCTTGTGTTATTATATCTCACTGCTTGACAGGCGCCATTGTAACGAGGTAATCAGTGTTATTCACTTCACCTGTCAGTAGTTTATGTTGAAATGGAATTTCTGGGTTGTGATGTAGCCTGGTCATGTCTGAACTGTCAACTACATCTTTTCAGATTTCCAGTTAATAGATTATACCATCTTGATGAGTTGCTGATTGACATTTGTTCAATCAGCACTTTTTAAAGGCTTCCATTTCTTTTGGTTGACAGCCTTTCCTTTTGAATGTACCAAACCTTCATGTGGTTACTACATTGTACTTGTCTCAGATGCTGTGAGTGTGAGCTTCCTATACTGACACAACAAAAAGCAGTCCCTGTTCTATGCAATTTTAGATGAAATTGAACACACAGCTGTTATTTGAGGATTTAGTTAGTCATGAAAATATTTTTTATTTGAAGGGGGTGAGGAGGAGCAATTTAGATGAATTCCGATAACCAATTTTCCTCTCCTTCTCTTTGGCCAAAAGCCCAGTATTGAACTGAATTAGAGAACCACTATTGTGAACTTGAATCAAACCATTGTTGCTTTGTTACTGTTTATGCTCAATCCAATTGTTCCCATTGTTCCTACTCCACTGAACATAACTCTTCTAGATTGTGTTACAGAGTGAGACTGCAACTTGCACAGAGATTAATTTCAGCTTGAAGTTCCCACGTACCCAGGATTGCTTTGAATATGCAGCACATACTCAGTATGCGCACAGACACAGTTGACTCGGGCTCCTGCTTTACTGTGTCTCCCAGATTAGTTTCTACCATTTTAATTAAAGACCAGAAAGTCAAAACATTTGGCAATCAGTACTCTTAACATAATAATAATTGATACTTGGGGAAATTCTTTGTGGACAGGCTGCCCCATAAGTGTTCAGGGTATTGGTGTCTTGTCCAAGGACACCTCAACACGTAGCCTGCTGGGACTGGGGATCGAACTGCTTACCCTTGGCTTTGAAGATGACTGCTTTACCCACTGAGCTATCATGCCACCCCAACATGGTTGTAAAGAACAGTTAATTTCATTATTGATAATCTGTTGTCTGTTTTGTCTGTTAGTCTATAAAATGTTCAGACATGAGTGAGTCCAGTTGTTTCCAGAACCCTTCTTTCTTTCAGCAACAGTCCAAAATCCAATCATACTCAGGTTATTATCATATACAAGAAAGTATAGAATCCTCATAGTCTAGAAGAAAAATGATTAATTGTATGAATAAAAATATCCAGTTCAGTTACTCTGCCAAATGTACGAGTAAAGTTTATGATGATTTATCTGTGGACTGTTTCTGGGCCTTCTGTCTTGTATTATATAGATATGAGTTATGTATGTGTGTTTCAGGTTTTACTGGGATCTGACCATGCTGCTGCTGATGGTGGGAAACCTCATCATCATCCCCGTGGGCATCACCTTCTTCAAGGATGAACACACACCACCCTGGATCGTCTTCAACGTGGTCTCGGACACTTTCTTCCTCATGGACCTGGTCCTCAACTTTCGCACGGGCATTGTCAAGGAGGACAATACAGAGATCATACTGGACCCACAACAGATCAAGATCAAGTACCTGAAGAGCTGGTTCGTGGTAGACTTTATTTCCTCCATACCTGTGGACTACATTTTTCTCATCGTGGAAACACGTATTGACTCAGACTTTTACAAGACGGCCAGAGCCCTGAGGATCGTCCGCTTCACTAAGATCCTCAGTCTGCTGCGGCTGCTGCGCCTTTCTAGACTCATTCGTTACATCCACCAGTGGGAAGAGGTAGATGCTGCAGGAATAAATCCATTGGAGCTTCCTATAGGACTTCATATTAGCAACTGGTCGGATATATTAAAGTTTTAGTGGTGCTCTGAATGTGAATATTTTTAGTCTTATATAATAGAAATTGAATGTTGTTGGGTTTGCTGATTGTGCAGAAAAAAATAGACAAACCATTGGTTCTGATAATGTATGATGATCATTTTCACAGATAAATATTTACTGAACAGACTAATTATTAACTGTTAGTTGCAGCACTACTCTCAAATCTTCAAATCTCCTCTGAATTAAGTCCTGTACAATGTGAGATTTTCCAATCAGATTTTTACATAACTCGTAACCTTTTTGCTCTCAGTAAAAAGGGGGAACGTATCATCCTGCTTTTTGTAAAACAAATATTCAGATTCTTAAAGCTGTAAAGGTAATTTGTCAGTTTTCAGGCTTACACACAAAAATTACTTAATACCAGTTACTTTTCTGCATTGTCTTATTTTTATAGTTCCAACTCAGGCTGCATTTCCCATAGGCCGTTAATGTTGCTTGCAGATGGTTATGCAACACTGAAACAGCATCTGGTGGTCTATAGAAGATTAAGAACTGTGTCGTCTGGTATAGGACCTCTGTATCCCTCTGCCCACACTGCACCTACTGTATATTTAAAATCCCCCGATTGCATAAGGGAGAAAAGAAGTTTTCTAGATTTATTTACACAGAGATGTGTGTTCTGCTATTTCAGTTACATTAATGCTGATAATCTGTGACACAGGTTTTCCATATGACCTATGATCTGGCTAGCGCCATGGTGCGTATCATGAACCTGATTGGTATGATGCTGCTGCTGTGTCACTGGGATGGCTGCCTGCAGTTCCTGGTTCCTATGCTGCAGGACTTCCCTGCTGACTGCTGGGTCACTAGAAACAAGATGGTGGTAAGTGGATTATTTATGAGTCAGACAGCATCCAAATGTGTTCCTCTTAAAGGCCCTAAAATGTTTAGCCTTCTGACTGTGAGTGATGGGGACCTACATAAACACAAACTGTTACCACAGTTTTGGTTGTTTCACATGAGAGTTTTAATTAAGGATTTACCAACATTTGAATTAAACTCTGGTGATGGTGGGTTGTTTGGTCACAGTCAATCATATTTCATCAAATCACACCTGCATAGTCCTAATGAAGTAGAATAGCTCAAAAAATGATCCTTATATTAATAACTAATAACAATAAAACTTTAACATTGGTCGCTTTTTTAGTTGTATATAATTAATATCATAGAGAAATATTTAAGTCTTGAAAACAGGAGGCCTTTAAACCTCACAGTTAATGCATTATACAGTATTTAGCTGTAACATTTAATTGATTAACAGAAAATTAACAGCAAATATTTTAATATTTATAAATGAATAATTTTAGTAATATAAGCAAAATTGCCTTTTCTTTGTTTTATCCTCTCAAATGTAAGGGTTTAATATTTTCTTAATTTATGGTAGTAACCTACATATCTTTATGACAGTAAACTAAATATAATTTGAATTTTGGACTGCTGATTAAATAAAATTAACTTTTTGATTATATCACCATAGACTGTGGGAAGATTTCTTTCATTTTAAATACAGAATGAATAATCACTTAACCGAGAAAGCAATGGGCCGAATAATCGATAACGAAAATAATCGTTAGTTGTAACCCTAATCACACTGAAGTATTTATATTTAAAGGCTTTGTTAAATAAAAGCTTTATAGTACATAATATATTAAAAGCCATACTTGTAATAAAAATAGACTTTCACCAAAAAAAGCCCCAACTAGGACAGTAATACAAGCACATAAGTCACCATGTATGTTGTAAGGTGATGTTTTTGATAATCCAAAGTCAACACACCTGGAAAATAAAAAACTCATTGCCTGTGTACTTGATCTTAAAGTTTGAAAAGCCTCACAGACATGTTTCTGCATTAATGTTTTGATATTAATAAACTTTCTCTCCTCCCCCGCATCCTTACAGAATGACACATGGGGTCAGCAATACTCCTACGCCCTGTTCAAGGCCATGAGTCACATGCTCTGCATCGGGTACGGCCTGTACCCCCCTATTGGCATGGCTGATGTGTGGCTCACCATCCTCAGCATGATCGTGGGCGCCACCTGCTTTGCCATGTTTGTGGGGCACGCAACTGCGCTCATTCAGTCTCTGGACTCCTCCAGGAGGCAGTACCAAGAAAAGGTAGGTGGTTGATACTTGCCATAGGAAAATCAGCTTTTTTTTTTAAGTCTAAAATCTGTAGTTAAATGTAACTAATTATATTTATTCTGTACAACTATCTAATAGCAGAACAGTAAAAGGCTACTTAAACTTGTACTTACACATTAATGCATCAGTATTAATGATTAATAATATAATAAATGGTAGTGTTACGTTCACATGGGTCATTTTTCTGTATGTCTGTTTAATACTTATTCTTAGTAATCCTAACTGTGAAGAAAAGTGACAAAGTATTTTATCCATGAATGATATGAGGAGTAAATCCACCATTTTGTTTGTTTGTTTGCTTTTACCCACCGGTTTAAAGCTAACACAAAACTTTACGATGCACAGCAGCCAATGTTCTGCAAGGTTTTTAGGTGTGAAAATATTCCATAGAGGCATACTATTAATGCATGTGAACGGATAGGACAACGGAGAAAATCAGTAGAAGACACATGGACATTGGAATTGGGTAAATCCAGATGATATAAGCAGTACATAACATACATAGGTTGGGTAAACACTGACTATTTCTGGTGCTTTGCTGATAGAGTACACCGCTGAAGGACACAGTAGTTAATGTTATTAGCTGCAGCCTGCAGAGCACAACTGTATTTGTCAGATGGGACAGAGGCACCGCATTGCACTGTGGGCAGGTTTCACAGATGGCCTGACAGTTGACTGTTAACATAATGAGACACATTATAGTCCACCTCTGAGCCAACACGTCCATCAGTTTAATATATTCATGTTGACATGACTTTGAATTTTTTCTTAGACATAAGTACAGTTACATGTATTTTTGTGTGGTTTATTCACTTAAATAGTTTTATTAATTTGCATCATTTTGATAATTGGCTTTTGTTGTCATTGCAGTATAAACAGGTGGAGCAGTACATGTCCTTCCATAAGCTCCCTGCTGATATGCGTCAGAGGATCCATGATTACTACGAACACAGATATCAGGGCAAGATGTTTGACGAAGAAAGCATTTTGGAGGAGCTGAATGAACCACTGCGAGAGGTCAGATTTTATCCATGTCGATGTTGTTGTCTTTATAGTAATGCAGCTGAGTCATTATAATATGTCTGTCACAATTAAAAGACAACTTTCTAACACTTCAGCTCTTCGTGACTAGCAGTGTTCAAGCATTTAATTAATGGTTTAAAACGCACTATACTGTAATTGTAAGCAAGTGTTTATTTATGTATTTATTAACAACTCTTTTTATGACCAGTAAGTGGAGGCTGGTGTATAAACAGACAATGAATTACAATATAGTAAAACACAGTTGTAATAATATAAAATATAATTATTCACAGGAGAATTTATAATTGTTGATCATTATTGCATTAATATGTTGCATTAATAAATCCTTAAAAAGTCCTCACATCTGCTTTTAAATAAATTATAGTGGCTTATAAGCTTATTGTTTATAAGCCATTATAATGTAATATAATGTTTACATATTGCCTAGAAAAGCTAAATATGGAAAGCTAAAGTGAAGTGTTATTAATCTTTATTTCATTTAACTTTTTTTCAAAATTGTATGATTCTTAATGGCAAATATGTGAATTAATTCATTATTTATGTAATCTAATATCGCTCTCTTACTTTGTGTGATAATGTTAATAGTCTTGTAATCTGATTAGTAATGACTGGACACTGTATGAGGGCAGAGAACCTCATTACCGGAGCATTAAGCGGCTTTTATAATGATTGAAATGTACACATGTAGTAACACTAACATTTGTGTTGTGAGGGCCTTGTATGTTCTGAAAATTCACGTGTCTTCTGCAGGAGATCATTAACTTCAACTGTCGTAAACTGGTGGCCTCCATGCCTCTGTTCGCTAACGCTGATCCAAACTTTGTGACCTCCATGTTGACCAAACTGCGTTTCGAGGTCTTCCAGCCAGGTGACTACATCATCAGAGAGGGAACCATCGGCAAGAAGATGTACTTCATCCAGCATGGCGTTGTCAGCGTCCTGACCAAGAGCAGCAAAGACACAAAGCTATCTGATGGCTCTTATTTTGGAGGTAACATTAGCACAAAACCTGCTCTGTGTACTGCATGCTAATATATTCTGCAGCTGGCAGGAGGTCAGTTTGAATGTATGTGAGAAAGTGGTGATAGTATGATTTGTTTTGATTTATTTGGCTCTGGCACTCAGCAGATTAACTTCACCGACTGTTACAGCTGGGAAAAACTGTCCACATCATCTCCTAAAAAGGGCTCGGGACTAAGCGGAGCAAAGCTTTGTGATCTTTGATTCCATCTGTGGGGTTTTCCCCTTTGTTAACATCATATTTAAAGCTGAAATCCAGAGCCTTCCATTTGTTGTCGCCCTGAAACTGACCGTCCGGGAAAATATTATTTACCTCACTGGCAGTTTCAACTGCAACAGTATGATCCAACCCAGACAACTTTTATCAGGAAGGTTGTTTAATACAAATACAAAAATGATTTGGTAATCACAGAACTTATATATTTTACCACAGCACAGCTAAGCACATATGCAGATGTGGAAATTGTAAATGAGGACAGAAAATGTGTTTTAACCCAGCACATGGCAAACTAAATATGTCAGAAATACCGTGTTGTCATTTTTAATAAAGAGATTAAACTGATAAACGGAACAGAGGAGAGAGTGTGTGTGTGTGTGTGTGTTTGTGTATATATCCTCAATATGTCTGTCCTCAAAATATGTCTACTTTATTTTTAAATGGCGCATTATTTTATTTTCCTGATCTGGCACGACCCATGAGGTCAGGACTGTAAGCTGCAGAAATTGCATTAAGTGCTCCATCTGTGGGGTTCAGAGGCAGGGGCCTTTTCTCGTTTCATCGTCCCACACTAATAATACTACTCTTTACTTCCTTTTATGAATGGATCTAAAAAGATATGAATTCTGTTGACACACAACTTGTACGAGAAAATAGAAATAATTAGATCACTTCATATCAGTTACCCATTTTTTTAAATTGATGATGTTAATCTCTGTCTTGCAGTCACTCAGTGGAAGAAATGATAAGAACAATTGAACTTTTTCTCCCTTTCTCCCTCCCTGCAGAGATCTGCCTCCTGACCCGAGGCAGGAGAACAGCCAGCGTGCGAGCAGATAACTACTGTCGGCTGTACTCTCTGTCAGTAGACAACTTCAATGAGGTGTTGGAAGAATATCCCATGATGAGGAGAGCCTTTGAGACAGTGGCTCTCGACCGCCTGGACCGCATCGGTGCGTGCTTTGCCAAGCGATAAAACGTCTTTACAGGAATCAGTTTAATGTGTTACAGTTGACATTTTGTCACATGGTATCCCAGCGATAAAGTAAAACGTTACACTTATTTAAGTAAAACATTTATTTAAGTGAAACAATTTGTGAACATTAGAGGAAAAAGTGTCTTTGTAACTAATAACAGCTCACAGGTGTGAGACATTAGGCCAGATCCCATGCAGACACTGCTTTTGTGACCACCAAACATATTGTATTTCATAAAACAATCATGTGTTTGTACTGTACAAGTACCTTAATACTGTACTTATGTACAGAACTTGAGTAAATGTACTTATTTAGTGCGTAGCACTGTATTCTTCGTAAAATATTTTCAGTTTAGGTCTACTTTCAATATTACCAATTACATTATGTGTTGCATCAAACCTCTGTGATGTAGTTAGTTATAGTTAGAGCCACATTTATACGGACAATATAGATAAATGGCAGGGTTTTCTCTTTTAATAGTCAATTGTATTTTGTACAAGGAGCAGTGGATTAATAATCCATCAATAATATGTAGAATGTCCTGGCCTTATTTGTCTTTTCTGAACAGGGAAGAGGAACTCTGTTCTTCAACATAAAGTCCAGCATCACCAAAGTTCTGGTGCACTAAACCTTCAGGAGAATGAAATCATCCAAAGAATAGTGCAACATGACCGTGACATGGCCCAGTGCACACAGACCAGCACCGCACAGAGCCTAAACCCTGGCCCTACTCCACCATCACCCACTCCTGTCATCTGGGCCCCGCTGGTTCAGGCCCCGCTCCAGGCTGCTGCAGCCACCACCCCCCTTGCTCTGGCCTTGGCCCACCACACCCAGTTGCCTCCCATCCTCTTCCACCATCCTCTGGCACCAGGCTCTGGATCCCTGAAAGACCCCACCAGCCATCCAAAGAGAGTCCTTATTGGAGCGAACACATCCAGCACTTGTGGTTCAGGGCCTGGTTCTCCGGCCAGCTCCACCCAATTCCGGTCTGGGCCTGTGTCACCCACAGTGACATCCCAGCCCATCTTCACCAGCAGCCTGCAGCCCCTGACCCCTCTATCCACACACCAGCCCCCTCCTCATCCTCCCCATTCTGGTATTGCGTCAGTCTTCCCTATTAGCCAGGCCACTGTTTCCTACACCTGCTCTGCTCAGCTCCACTCCCAGCCATTCCATGGTGCTATGACCACCCAATCCCACCCAGTAGGTTTATTCCAGCAGGGGGTGCCAGGGAGGCCAGCAGGGCGATTCCAAGCCTCCTCCTCCTCCACCATAAGCCCTCTGATCTCCAGCTCAATAAGCCCCCTACTAAGCCAGCTGCAGCAGACCCCTTATGCTACCCCTCGTG
This sequence comes from Sandelia bainsii, assembly GCA_032362345.1. Lineage (NCBI taxonomy): Eukaryota > Metazoa > Chordata > Actinopteri > Anabantiformes > Anabantidae > Sandelia > Sandelia bainsii. The sequence goes on from JAUMHL010000027.1 coordinate 16,492,621, forward strand.
ACAGAGCAGGCAGGACATCCAGAGGTCTGAACCTCCCACATTTTCCCTTCATCACCAGCACCCAGTCCTCCACTGGATTTATTCAGCCAGTGACGCCAGTCCCAGCCGGGGTCACAGCTTCACTGGCCCAGCACAGCCTGGTAGGTCTCCAGTCTGTTTTTCTCCCCCAGGTTCTCCCCGAGCACTCTGCACTGGCATCCTTGGCCCAGTATGGCTCGGTTGAGGGCTCTCCCTGCTGCACGCCTCCAATCCACAGTCCCAGCATGCAAAGTCCTGTGAGAGGAAGGACGGTTTACCACAGTGAGCTTCCCAGCAACAGTGACTCTCATAGCCCTCTAACGCCTCAGACCTCATGCCCTGCCAGGGTGGCCTGTACCCTCAAAGAGAGGGCTGAGTCCTCGGTGGATCTCTTTACCCAGGAAATAAAGACTATCTCAGGCTCTCACAGCTCTATACACCAGGAAAGGCCTTTGGCCGCAAGCAGCTCCTCGGAGAGGGTAATGTGGGCATCCAGCCCCTTCTCCTCCCCCATGGCTGTCAGTAAACCCTACAGCCCAATCCCGGGTCAAGCCACTCCTGTCAGTCGGACACATTCAGGGCCGGAATCTCAGAACCAGTCCACTGGTCTAATCCATTCTCTTCACGCTAGATCTCCTGCTAAGATGTTAGAGACCGAACACAAACAGTCCAAACTTCCATCCAACTTGTGAGGTTCATACACACCCTCCTTTAATGCCTGAACAGAATATCTCCTTCATGGCATTGTTTTTACCACTGTTTTGTCACATTTGAAAGAAGGAGGGTGTGTTATTATAGTCAAATTGGAAATCAGTGGTTTCATTTTAAATCAGAGTGAATGGATATGTATGGAAATGGATAATATTGGACAATATTTATTTCTACAGGATATTGCTTATTTGAATATAGCGATAAAATCAAAATTGATGGGTATATATAGCACATCATGAAAATATGAAATGTTCTGTGTATTATATTATAACCACATTCTGTCATTTGTTATGTGTACTTCTTTAAAACCCCACTGAAGAGGCACTTTTGTGTAACCTTTTAGCGACACCAGTTTAGTTGGAGATTTGTCTAGAACTATGTCCACTTATGACTGAAACCAAAAATGACTGTCCTCTTTTATATCCTTTCTCACAGTTAAGTGTGTCGTGTAAATGCAAGGTTACCCCTTAAGAGATCTGAGGAGAGACAGACTGTGCACTTTGCTTGTTTCAGAGATCACCTGAATGGTTTGATGACGGCATGTCTTCCGAAATGGTCTTTGAGCAATATTGCATCCCCAAATGGGTCACACAAATCAGATCACATTCAAATACACACAAAAGCAATGAATGTAATGTAATGTTTGTCCTTTTGGGTGAGAGAAGCGGGATTCAGTTCCTTGTGTCGAACGTGAAGGCGATGATGATGATGATTTTCTATGGAATAACCAGTTTCAAAGACAACATATACATTTCTGTTGTGTCCCTCCACAGCTGCTTCGGCACGTTGCGAGCTGCATAACTGATGCCAAATCATTTTAGTCTGAAATGAGTCTCAGCTTCGGTACCGGACATACACCTGAGCCAAGGTTTGCGTGCCATTAGCACAGTATGCAATAATCTGTGTTTTTTTATGGGTATACAAAGGTACTGTGAATTGAAGCACTTGATGAGATTCTGTTTTTAGACAGGACAGATCAAAACAAGGGAATTAAATATAAAAAAGCAATTGTTGATAATCAATCATCCTGAAACCAGCGATTCACTAAGATTGATCTGAATGTTTCTTGCACCAGTTAAAGGGCTAAAAGCAGTTATTTGGGCACGTGGTTAATAAGAAACCCTGATGGGTCATATTGCTGCATATTTACCTCTTTCATTGTACATTATTTGATTGTAAAATTTGACAATTGCTGAACAATTGCTGCTTTGTGATGCTATGCTGAATCAATAAGATGTGTGTCACTGGCTGCTTTTTAAAAACTGGACTCTTAAATCCTTCTACTTATTAATGAATTCATGTGTTTAGATGATACTTAATCTCTCTCTGGACCTGCAGCCGGCCACAAACTGTGATCAGCTAACCGGTCAGTAGGTCAAACCATTCGAGTATCCTGTCCAGTGACTTTAGCTGTCTGGTTACTGAACTAGAGTTCTGCTGTGACTCTGACAACACCAAGAGAAGAAAGATACTATCAGTCACCAGCCAGTCACTGCCAATGGGCTCGATCAATTCCTTATTACTATTCTCCTCCTACCCCGCACCACCACACCACCTGCCAGAGGCATCAGCTGGGATTGAGTGTAAGGTTGCTCAAGGTGTGTGCAGGAGAGGAGGTGTCAGTCATCCATCTATTTATATATTTATTTCTGCTGCCTTTTAACCACCAAATCTGATGATTCCATCACCTATGTATGTTAGGTACATTTTATTTTAGCTACTGAATTCAATGCAATAAAACAACATATGGTCAATGATGCTTGTCCTAGCTGTTGATTTCTTTTCAAGAGCAGAGCGTGGCATGAAGGAGAATCTGATAAAACGCTGGTGAAGTTTCAGACTTTAAGCTGGATTATAAATTGAGAACTGCCAACATTTAAAATAGCCAGGATTATAATCTGTCAGATATTCCAGTCGTCAATACAAATAAAATTATCTGCCGTGTTCCTGGATTGATAACTGCTGGATTAGTGAGTAAATATAGAAATTTAATTCACCACTACCACAAAGGTTTGATTAAAATAAGCTGTTTTCACTTTGAAATTAAGCTGCCTGGTCGATCCAAATCATACAAAACTTGTTTTATTCAAATGTCATCCAGGACAAAGATGTTCCCTGTCCTGGAATAACTCAGTTAGATGAGCTAGTTTTTTTGAAGATTGGATTATTATATAATGGCCTGATGTCATTTTTCCAATATTTCTCCAACTGCTGGATACTAACAACTTTGGGATTAAACATGGTGAAAGAGCACTCATTGAAGTTTTCTGGATGCATGATTTTTATGGAGCCCATTGAATTAAATGTGTTTGTGTTTTTGTTTTGTTTTTATAACGCAATTTGCCTATGTTTATGTTTTAAGCAATAATGCCATTAAAAAAGTTCAGCCATGGTAATAGTTTGGTAATAAATATAACTTTAATTCATAGGATAGAAGTTGAGTATTGTTAAGTATTCAGAAGTAGCAATACCACAATAGAAAAATACTCCATTACAAGTAAGTATACTTCAAAATGCAAAATGTACTTAAACTGGTGGACTTACTGATGCACATGTAAGCAGCACTTTAATGTCATGGCAGATCGAGGGAGAGCTAAGGACTTTATAAACTTGTGGATAGTATAATCTACAGCAATGCATTATATTTGATAAGATCATGTGATTTGTATAAAAATGTAAGTAATTAGTTGGTGAATTAAAAACATCTAAATCTAAATCAGATATCAAAATCTGATCAAGTAAAGTACAAAAGTAAAACTGTATTCAAGCCAAGTACTTGTATTCCGTTACTCTGATTACAAGAAAAAGAAAAAACACAGTTGACCGAAGAATTCCTTTTAATGGATGGATGTCAGATCAGTTCACAATGACACACTGTCCTGCCAACACAAGACGATAACAGCACAATCTGCACCACTGTTCATGGTACCAACCACAATAAAATCACAATAAGTACACAGTGTTCTTAGAATTTATTTTGTTGTGGGTGCAGAGCAGCACTCATTTCAACTTTGTTCACCATGCAAACAGAGTCAGCTCATACTTGACCGAAGGTTTTGAGTTCAGTCTTTGGCAGCAGGATCTAGACAATAAACTGCACATATAGATGACAGGAATCATAGAGTTACTGTCTGTGAACAATAAGTCCTGTGAAGGACTGGCCTGGTTTTGACTTTCAGACAGGAGAAGTCCAACACATGGGGAGGCAGGTTAAGTGGAGAGGGGAAGGGGAGCTTTTACTAGTTTCCTTTCATAAAGTTCAAGGCACCAGCACCACTCTCATGGTGTTGGTGTAACCTGACCCTGGGCGCCAGCCAGTTACAACTAGGGCCACATCACCAGTCTTAAAGAATTTGCGGTGCTTGCCTGAAGACAGAGAAAAGAAAGCCATTGAGTGAGTTATACAGATGAACATTGTGCTCTCATACATCTTTGTTTTTTATTCCCTCCACTTAACAAAACAAACAAACACTCACCAACTTCCAGGGCAAAGTTCACACGCAGGTCAACGTCTTCAGCCCAGACATCACTGGCAGGCTTGGTGTAGAGTACAGGGTAGACGCCGCGGTACAGGTGAGCCTGGCGAGCTGCTTGGCCACAGCGAGTCACGGCAATGATAGGGGCACGGGGTCTGTACCTTGACAGCATGTGAGCAGACCTAAAAGAAACAGGTACAAATCAATGTAAGGACTTAAACTGAAACATTTAAACACCAACACTGATTTTCAATAACCAAATTTTTGGTGGAAACTGTAAACACACTGTATCATCAGCTTTTTGTTGACTAGATGAACTTCACTCTCTTTTAAGCACTGTTTTGTTTGCTGTGCTCTGTCTACTACTAAATGTTCCACTTTGCTCACTAGCTACTGTAGTAACTATCGTTAGCTATAGTGATGCAGGTAGTGCATCACTATAGAGCTTTTTTGTTTACAAAAGCTGTCTGCTGTGGCTGAAAACAATACTATAATTTAACAAATGTGTGAGTGTTCATCACTGATGAGCATCTCCTTTTACATGCAAGTAGTTGTGTAATAGATGAGGTTGAAATATATTAATTGCAGCCTCTTTAGATATGCCATTATCATTACGAAATCCAGCCAGCTGACAGTGGTACATCTTCTGTATCATGTGTTATGAGGATGAACTCCCAAACAGCGAGGAACAAACAGGGAGTTAAAATTAACTTGTAAAATGTCAGGGTTCAGATCTCAAAAGGTCACAAGTGGAGCACAGATTGTGAGTGCAGTGAAAGCTGGCACACTCCACATGAGCCGTGGGCATCTGTGAAGGAGGCAGCGGAGGTGGAGGGATAGAGAGATATTAAGATGAACCAGTTTCTTTGCTCATAGTGAAGGATATTATGACTCATAGCTTTACAGAGGAGATTTACAAGACATGGACATCTTGAATTCTCACCTGCCAGTCTTGGTGAGCACAATGATAGCGCTGGCACAGCACTTGAAGGAAGCTTCGACAGTGCCGATAGCAACGGTCTCAGTGGGGTCACGGGTCAGATGAGAGATGCGACGCAGCTCCTCAAACATCTGCCTGTGGAACATGGCTGCCTCGGCTTCACGGGCAATCTGAACATGTCAAAACAGAAATCTTGTTGAAATTTTGTCAGGCTGCAGCTGCACAGTTTATTTTTAACTGCAGTTAGTTTGTATTTTAAAAGGACAAAGCAAAGAACAGTTAATCTTAGTGCAGAAGTCTTCATACCTGAAAGCACACTGAGACATGAAGCTAAAGAACAGCAGCGGCCATGATGTCCAGGGACTGTTGCTGAGCACTGCAGATCCTCAGACACATGCTAATTGAGCAATATGATCACACAGTTAAAGCACAATGCAAGAGACAAGGCGAGACGTTTGGTAGCAGATGATGGAGGGAGTGGCGATGCAACAGGGACACAAAAAGCAAGTTGAACAAATACTAAACAAGCTGTTAGTAAAACCCAAGCTGTTATCAGTGATGTGTTCTCTTTATGATCCAGAAAATGTATTTCCACACACAAAACAATCATTTTCTTCAAAGCAGGATTCCCCTTTCATGTGCAAGTTATATTTGTACATAGTGTTGCAAATAGCTCACAGTAAAGTATTTTTTAATGTGTTCTTGGGCTTGTATCATGTAGTTTTCATGCTCAATACAAAACCAAATGGAATTAATATGACATTTAAAAGCATTTTGTTTTGCAACAAGAAGTTTCACAAACAAATAGGTCTCCACAAAACAGAGAAAGAAAGTACAAAGCCATTCAATTATCAGCGCCAGTGCTTTGATTTTTTATGTGAGATGTAGTTAACTTTTGCTATTAAAACATTTCTGTTTGGCAGCCATAATTGACAGATTTCTATTGATATAGCTTCTGCAGCTGCATCAGACCACATCTGCACACTTCAAATGTAGTAAATATTTAATTATATAATACAGTGGACATGTGCTGCTTACCATGTGCTGTGTGCGCACGGCCTCCAGGGGGTAGTCTCCCTTGGCAGTCTCACCACTCAGCATGATGCAGTCATTGCCGTCCAGCACAGCGTTGGCAACATCACTGGCTTCAGCGCGAGTAGGGCGAGGTTTCTTGGTCATGCTTTCCAACATCTGTGGGAAAAAAACATATCATTCATGTATGTGCACACACTTTGATAGAGTTTTCTTTTTAAAACAGTGAACTTCTCCAGTAATCTCTGCTCTCAGATATGGTGTCACTGACCTGTGTGGCACAGATGATGGGCTTGCCAACCCTGTTGCACCTGCCAGTCATCATCTTCTGGGCAATGAAGACCTTCTCTGTTGGGATTTCAATGCCCAGGTCTCCACGGGCAACCATGATGCCATCACTAGCCTCCAGGATCTCATCAAATCTATCAGACAAAAAGAGAAAGAGTTTAACAATTATCCTAAGAATGAGATGTGTGCAGATCCAAGTGTGACCACTGATGATCCACTCACTTGCGCACACCCTCATGGTTCTCCAGCTTGCTGATGATCTTGATGTCCTTGCCTTTCTCACCCAGCACCTTCCTGACAGCGTGAACATCAGCAGCCTTACGGATGAAGGAGGCAAAAACCATGTCAACATCCTGCTCCACACCAAACTGCAGGTCCTGAATGTCCTTCTCAGACACAGCAGGCAGGTCAACAGCAGCTCCTGGCAGGTTGACACCCTTCTTGCTGCCGAGCATGCCACCATTTTCAATCTCACATATCAGGTAGTCGTTGCCTTAGGACACACAGAACGAAGAAAAATTTAACTATCCACAAATAGGCAGAAATTGAAAAATAAAAAACACATGGACAAGGAAGATGGTGCCTACCAATGTCTTTAACCTTGAGGGAAATCAGACCATCATCAACATAGATGTGGCTTCCTGCCTGCACAACCTTAGTGATGTTCTTGTAGTCGAGCCACAGAACTTTCTCATCACATTTCTCTTTGTACTCGTCGTCAAGCGTGATCTTGATGGTTTCACCCTTCTTTAGCTCAACCTCCGCAGTGCCACTCTAAACAAGACCAGAAGAAAGCTTATTGATTCTGAGGCTAAAATGACTTTATACAATTATTTATACAGTAATTCGACAACAACTCACGCCCTTGATGAGTCCGGTCCTGATTTCTGGTCCCTTAGTGTCCAGAGCGATGGCCACTGGTCTGTAGTCAACAGATCCTGGCCCAAAACTCTCGGTTGCCTCACGGACATTTTTGATGGTCTCAGCATGGTACTGTATGATGTCGGGTGACATTAAGAAACATTGAAAATTTATTACATTACTGATTTGTAATAGTTAATTATCATAAACCTTTTCATTTATGGGTCAAATTCACAAAAAGTTAAAGGACGTCAACAGCAGGTGGGCTGACACAGTCACATGGACTGTATGACACTGGCTACATAATTATATGAAGAAAATCTTGAGCAACAACTGCAACACATTTTTAGCACATTGCATTGTTCTGACTCAGTGCACATAAATAGCTGCACACAACCTAAAACTTTGTCTCTAATTTTCTGCTTGATAAACATCTACAACTGCTACACTGTCTATAACTGTGGATCTAGTAAATGCATACTACAGGCAAAAAGCTGAATAACAAAGTCTAATCTGAACAGTTGTCTTCAGTCAATAATGAACGCCTCACTGTGACTTCTCTACATGCCTTCTACTCGTACTGTTGCTGCGAGGCTGACTCTCAGAGAAGACCTATTTATAGCTGTCACATAACACATAACTGACACACCAATGAGACAGAGGTCAAATTTATTTTGAACTCCTTATAATAAATTATATTATTATTATTATATTATATTGTTGTGGTTTCTGAAGTTTTGTTATCAGTTTTATTATTTTGTTGCTAATGATCTGGCTAAAATGCAGACATTTAATTTATTTTGCAGTGCTGAGCTGTCAGCCCACTGCACAGACAACTCAAAAGCCATCCTGAGCATTGAGTTACACTGAAAAAAAAAAAAATTACTGCAGTTAACCTTTGAAGATCCAAATATCAACCACGAGTGCTCATAGTACAGCTGATGGTAGATTTCACAGCTCATCCACTCAGGTGGCAGTGAAAAAGGTAATGACTTTTAAAGGCGAGGGGTCAGCAGTATAAGGTCGGCCAAAGATTTGGCCTTGATGCATTGACTTTCCAAATCAGCTACAACACAGACACTGCACTGAAGGGGCAAATACAAGCTCAAATATCACATTACAACCACTGACTGTCACTAGGCCACAAGAGTAATGTCACACTGCTGCAACTGTAAAGGGTAAATCCATAATTAAATGCTTGTAGAGGGCAAAGAAACTGCTCCTGCGCTGCTCTGAGTTCAAACTGTCAAACATTTTGCACTATTGAATGAGCTGATGGTAAATTACAGAAAACTTTGCTTCACTCACCTCATGTGTACCATGAGAAAAGTTCATTCTTGCAATGTTCATCCCAGCTTTGATCATTTCCTTGGCCATCTCCACAGATCGAGAAGCAGGTCCTACAGCAAGACATAAATGAAGACATCATTATATATAAGATTTTTAAGGTCTTTCAGACTCAGATACATTAATATCTTTGAATAGTTTGAGTATTGAGAAGTAAGTAAAACTACAGGCTGTGGCAAAGCATCTGACCAATTGTGCAGATGATGCCAGTGTTGCGAGACACAGCAGGTTCAGAGTCGATGTCTAACAGACACATGTGTTCAATGAAAGTGTCTGCCATGGCAGCATGCAGCTGCTGGGTGTGGATGATTGAAGAACCCGAATCCTTTGACTTCGACATGACTGGATCTGTGTCTGCATGAAAAGTCCTGGGAAGAAACAAAGGGAAACAAAAGAGGTGACTGATCAGTACCTAATAGCTCTACCTGTGACATTTCAGTTATATAGAAGATTTTTTCTTGGATCCCAGACACAGAACAGTCCAGGTGACACAGTGGTTTCAATTTAAACCACATTTGAACCAAGAAATTGTAATTGAAGCTCAATAAAAACAACATATTATCGGAAATTTGTTTAGAAACTAAATCAGTTGCTATGGAGGAAGTTAAAATAAGAATCTATTAATTATGTGAATGGAAAAATGCACACATATGTGTGACCTCTCCATGCATTCATTTTTAGTCTCTACCAGTTCAAAGTGGCTGTGTAAACTGACCGAACAGCCGGTGCAAAAAGCAACAATGACAGTATGTGCCTGCCTGACTGCACTCTTGCACATTCCAGTGGGAGATTATGTGCAGCTGAAGAAGAGGAGCTGGTCACTTCTGACAGAGGCTAAAGGTGATTCATACACAAAAGAATATTTTCAAGAGGAAGCTGAAAAGTATTATTTATGCTACCTGCAATGCAATGCTTGTTGAGAACCCAAACGATGCACATTAAAAAGTCAAAGCAGAGTTATCAGGATTCAGCTTACAGTGTGCTACAATAGAGGAATGCAACATGCATGACAAAGGTGTGTTGTTAGTCCGAGCATGGAAACATGTTGTGTGTATGTGTGCTCAGACACCATTCCTGCTCTGAATATTCACCTAAAATAACGTGGTCAGCTGAGAATATTTATGGACTGTAGAAAATATCAGTAGAACACACACATAAAAACTGTTGAAGATCCAGCAGAATTTAATACAAGAGCTGTTTTATATATATGACAAATTACAGTTTTCAGCATCCAGGCATTTCAGTCTACAACAGCTCAGTGTAATTAATACAACAGCTAATGACAAAAAAAGAGAATAAGATCAAACTGTTCATCCCACAGTGGGATATCCATCACTGTAGCAGCACAAGAATGAGAGCACAGAGTAGATAAAGCCATAGTCATAGACAGTAGGCTACTTTATCCTAGACCACATTAATAGGCTAAATTGTGCAAACACAACAGTTATATCTATGTTTTGTGATATAGTATATGTTTAATTATTTGAGGTATATACATTTGTATTTGTGCAACAACTGTGATTCCTCAATCAATTAAGCATTATTGGAAAATAATAGGAATATATAGTTAACAAAAACAACTGTTAATAAAGTGTTAGTATGTGATGCAATATCGTTTTTCGTTTTTTTCATTTTTGTTAAACCGTGAAAAGGAGTGAACAATGGGTTTAATCATGAACAAATTAGATCAAAACTAAGACAAAGTCTTAGTCGCTCTCTCTGTTACTCACCTACTGGGTGAACTTTGCAGGGACCAAAGCGCCACTGGTTCTGCTGGAGCGACAGTTTTTATCCACCCCCCGCACCACCACCACCACCACCACGAACCGGGACTACTTTCCTGTGTGAGCAACACGGTGACACAGGATATAGGTCGCGACGGCGAAGGTAACAGTTCACATTTCTACATGGACGGAAGCAGTTTTCTTAACGCAATTATAAATCCAATGTGTAATTTCTAAATTAATAAAAACACATCAGACTGACAAATGATGAGAAGGTTTAGGTTCGACTGAACAATCACAAAACTCCAAACGATGGTCACTCAGTGCAATAACAATACGTTTAATTCATAAGTGGATCACTATATATTTGCAGCTCTATTATTTATTTATTAGATATGTAATATTCTAGATAGATACAGTATGTTAATAAGTTTGATCCACGCTGGGCTCCATGCAGCATGAGCAACACATTAGGTACACACAGTACCACCCTATAAAACTAGAGCTTAGTGCAGCATGTACATTTATACTACTCTTTTCAGTGTTATTTAATGCAATAAAAATGTATTTTAAGTCAGACCTGCTCAGTCAACCAAACATTTTACCTTCTGATACGGGTGAAAAGAATTCACTCTGTTTATAATTGTTTGCACTTAGAAATAAATACTTTTCATCCAAAGTATTTATTTGTCATATTTAACATTTTAACATTTAGTTGTTCAAAAAGCTCTGTGTTAAGAACAGAGGTAGAGTCTTAATTCACTGACTAGGCAGCTAATTAAGCACTGGACATAAGTACACAAACTCATTACTCAAGTTAAAGTTTTCTGTCTAAAAAGACACTCTACTACAAGTAGAGGTATATTCTTTACTCTAGTTGAAGTACCAAGTATATACTCTAAAATGTTCTTCAAGTACATAAGTACTACTAAGAAACTGATTTCTCTGTGCATCAATTTAACCGAGTTACTAATAAAAGTATTTTAAATTCTATATTGAAGTTGATGTAACATTTAAAAAAAAATCAACATTGATTTAGTTTGTTCTATTAACCTATTTTGACCAGTTTTGTACTAAGAATCTGCATCTGAAAATCAACTTGTAACTAAAGTTGTTCAATAAATGCAGGGAAGTAAAAAGTATATTAATAGTAATATTTCCTTCTAAATTGTAGTGAAATCAAAGTAAAAGTAACATAAAATGGAAGTCCTGGAAGTAACATGGATGACTAACAAGTACAAATACCTCCAAACTGTAAGTGCAGTACTTGAGTAAACGTACTTAGTTCCTTATGACCTCTGCCTACATTCTACAGTATTTCATCTGCGCCTCTGTGTCCTTGACTCCTAAATATTCTTGGAAAGTGTGGATGCTTTGATCACTCAAGAGGTAGAAATCTGACTCCAAACTGACATTCTGACCTCATTTATCCTGTCCTGAGAGGTAAAATATGAAAGTTATAGCCCAGGAACAGAAACTGCCTTTGTGTGTCTGAGATGTGTTGACTCACATCAGCAGAAATTTCAGTTGCTTTGTATTAAATTGGGTGGTTGTTGCACAGCCTGAAAATGGCAGTATACAGTATAGAGTGGGGTTTGTGATGTTGTGCCCACCCACTTACAAAGCCACATAACAAACACCTACTCATGTCTAAGTGGATTACCCTGAGAAAAGCCCTTGTTGAGAAGGTGTTTGCAGTCCTAGAAGTGTCTAATATGGCCAGACTGCAGAGCAGCAGGTGACTGCTAACAAGGGTAACTGCAGATTAAGGTCAGACAGCAGCACAGAAGACAGACAGGAAGACTTATAAATGCAAAACATCACCTGTATCACCATCCATCAGATCAGCTACCAGGGATCTTTGTTTTCATATTAAAACTGATTTATGAGTCTGACTTTGAAGAGCCTGGAGGAAAGTATGATACATGGATTTGTTTTGGTTACTCTCTTTTACTACAGTAAAACATTGCAATGGATGGTACTAATATTACAGAGATAGGACATAGACACTGTGTGAAGTGTGCTAAAAAGGATGCAGTAACAGTCTTGGTACTGCAGCCTCTTGTCTCTCTGGACCATGTTCAGCTGATCAGGCCATCAGTGTCTGCAACCAGTCATGTGACACTGAAGCCTGAGACTGAACACATGGGACTTCCTGCTGCTCAAACCAGAGAGGGAGAGGACAACAAGCACAGAAACCACAGCTTTCAAACAGGGTTTTTTTTTGTTTGTTTTAGGTTTTCATGGTCATACAAGGACTTAAGAGATTTAGTTGATCAAATTTGTAAGCCATTTGCTGAAGTGGAACATGTGGAAACTCCAAGTTTTCCTCATCAAGCAAAGGTAAAAAATGTATATTGTGCCTTGTATTATTAACACCTCATTACCTAGTACCCACTCTGGTCCTGCAGATACTGAGACAAAGGCGGGCAAATGACAACAATGTTGACAATGAATACACTAATAAGAAAATACTATAAGCACATGTTCACATGTAAAAGTAGCTGAACTAATGTAGTCATGTGTGTTTTTCCAGCATGTTGTTTTATTGTGTTAGTCATAGTGGAGTGAACAGAGCTGATTGTTGCTGAAGACTTGTCAAAGAACCGAGAATATGGTGAGTAAACAAGTCCTCCATCTCCCTCTCATTTCTGCATGTTAGTATTCTTAATGTCACACAGTCTGGTTGTGTTTTAAGGTTAGTATGTTGTGTTCATTCAAGTTGTTTAAGTCATTAGTCTGTGGAGTGCTAATAAATTCAGTGTCTGCAGCTTCCATATGAATACTTGTTGGTTATATCATATTACAGTACGTTGAATATCTTTGTTTTAGACAAAACAGAATATTTTGTAGATAAAACTGTTAAATAAATAATTAGCAGATTTACTGATAATGACAAAACTATTTGCTCTATCTTGTTTTGCGAGAGGTAATTTCTGTAGGGTATATGTCTCATACTCTTTGTGTGTTGTCTTAAAATATTAATTTCTACAACAATTGTAGTTAAACCTCCAAATGAGATGTACATGAGTTAAATTCTGTAGCTGTCTCAGCTGTATTGTTTAGTCTGTTTCTAGGTGTGTAAATAAGGTGATTGTTCACTGCAATGTTTCCCATGAACCCAACAGGATGCTGAATGGCAGCAGTGGACAGAGAACCAGACTGATGAGGACAGTGACACTGAGGACAACCTGTGTGGAATATGTGTAAACATCACTTTCTGTATCTTATGTGTGAATTCATGACACCAAACCACAAATGATCAAATGTTGCTGGATGCTTTTATGGCAATGCCTCCTTTTTGTTTGCATATATATATATATAACCCATGTTTTACAGCTAAGGAAACCTCTGCTGAGCCATTTCTGTATAATCCTGTGAGTGGTTTAATCTCTCAGCCCCCTGTGGTGCTGAGCTGTTTGGACCATAAGGTGAGTGTGTTTGTCTCGGCAGGAGAGCTGTGCCACTGACCTGCATCACCACCCCCGGCTGGATGCAGACATCGAGGCAGTCAGGACTTTGTATTCAGACTCAGCTGTCTCTGTCAGGTAAAAGTTTGAACACCTTTTCTTATTCACTGCCTTAAAATGAAGGGATCACTGGTGCTTTTCTGCACTGACAACATCTTCCTTCCTTTTCTTCTGCTAGGGAGTACAGCTCAATTGACTGTGTGGACATCGACTTAAACATTAATTTCAATTTTTTGGACGTGAGTTAAATTAGCAATTCATTTGGTTCAGTTAAAGTGTGGTTGCCATCATGACATCTGGGCCTGTTTAATATTACGACACATTTTGGTGCCCCCAGGAGGAGGTAGCCAAGGCCTGGAGGATTAATCCATCAGAGCACATCATTATCCGTCTGCACTTCTCTCTTTCTCAGTATCTGGATGGACCTGGTGAGCATCAACAACACTGCTACAGACACTATTTACTGTAGATTAATGCGACATCTGAGTAAGTGATGTCTCTCACCACAGCACCTTCAGTTGAAGTCTTTCAACTATCCAACATGGATCATTTTGCTCTTGGAAAACAACTACAAAAGTGAGTGTTAATGTTATAATTCTTATGATGTTACTGCGTGTTTCAGTAGACCCCCTCCAAATTGTTCCACACTGACAACCTGTTTTACATTTTTATCCTTGTTGTTTATCCTCCCTCGCTTTCTGTTCAACAGGATTCTCACAGTTTTCATATCTCGGGAGTGGAAACAACTGACGAACAAGGATATTGAAGTGCGACAAAAGGGCAGACACAGCTGGTTCAGACCAAGTGGAACCATCAAGAAATTTCGTGCAAGACTCAGCATCTGGCTCCCACTATCAAAGTATCTGATGATTTTATTAATTCAGCTGTTTTATTTCTCATTGAATTAATACTCACATTTCTATTAACTTCTTCCCTACTCACTGTGAGCAGATCAGATTTGCTCCAGGCGAATACTGTGGGTGGAAGGACCATTTTGCCAGCAATAAAATTGAACCGTTTCACAAATCACACAACCTCCTACACCATCAAGAATCCAACAGGAGAGCTTTTCACCTACACACCCAGTGGAAAGGTGAGGACTGCCTCTTCAGCTGAACTGAATTTACACTATACTTCAAAATACACTTCTGTGGCATTTACTTGGATGCTGCTGTGTTTGCAACATGCTATTATTCCTTCTTAAGTTCTGAAAATGTGTTTGTGCCTCCACAGAGGGTGGTGGTGTCAGCTGTGAAGTCTTCAGCACGGTTTAGCACCAAACAGTTGATAGAGGTGCTTTTCTCCTCCCAGGCCATCAGGCACTGTAAGACCACCCCAACTCTGCAGCACGGCTTCTTGGTTCAGGTAAAGCTTTGTCCAGAAAGCATGATCAGTCAAGTGCTGTTGAATTTTGTCAGATAGGGAATTCAAAGAATAATCTTACCCATTCTCATAACTCTGCTTGCACTGACAACTAGTGGCGACCGCAAGCTGTTTCCACATGTTGTGCAGCAGTGATTTGTTGTGGCACTAAATCACAATACAAGTATTTGTGTTGCTGTTGTGTTTTAATAGGAGTAGTTGAAATAGAAGCACTTGAATACCAAGCTGCCATTTTCAGTTCACAGAAATGAAATTAGCCAAATGAACACAAATCACTGACATTTCTACATATTTCACCAACATAATAATAAAAACACTGCAAAAAAGCAGATGTGGTTGCCCTGTTATCATGCAATTGCAAATTCCCAAAGTTTGATTTTTGAGGACTTTAAGCTCTTAAAAGTTTACATTTAGTTTACGTTTACATTTACACTCAGTTATGTTTTTGTCCAAAGCAACGTACAGATTTTAAAATATGAGCAAAAGCAAAGTGCTGCAACACTCATTTCTGACACAAGTGCAACAAGTTGCAGGTGTCTGAAGAAATAGATTCAACACATAGTAAATGACATGTTTGACATACAGTATATTGTGTAAAGAGAAGGATGGAGAAATATATAGAGAAAAAATAAAGATTTAAAATTCATTCTTGACCTTAGAAAGTGCTCAGAAAACATTTAAATATAATAAACTATAATTTCTTGACAACTGACAAACTCTATCCTACAGTTATAGATTACTAATATCATGATCTTGCATATTCTATATAAAATATACCTAAATGTAGGCATAAATATATATTTATGAACAGAACCTTCAGAAATATAAAGACACAATAATTCACAATAATTTTAAACATAATGTTGAAATAATACAGATATTTTTCATAATGCTATCTCAGTTTAACAATACAAGTACAACAATCCACCAAAAATATTGTAGTTTTAGCTCATATGAAGCAGACAGTAACATGTAATGCTTGTTAATGTTTTTCATCGTGTGCACAGATAATGAGGTATGCTGAGCAGAGAATCCCCACTCTGAATGAATACTGTGTGGTCTGTGATGAGCGGCATGTGTTTCAGAATAGACCCATGTTAAAGGTACGAGTTCTTACAAAGAACTGGTAATCTAATGGTTTTTCACCTATTTGGTTATATGACCAGTGTTCTGCATGGTGTTTTTAGCCTGCAGTTTGCACCAGGGAGCTATGCGTCTTTTCCTTTTATACACTGGGGGTTATGTCTGGAGCTACAGAGGAGGTTGCCACCGGTGCAGAGGTTGGTAACATGCACACGCACACTGGAATATACAGTATGAGTGATCATATTATAAGATTACTGTATTCCAGTAATCTCTGTTATTGCAGGTGATTGACTTGCTGGTGGCTATGTGCAGAGCTGCTCTTCAGTCTTCACGCAAGAGCATCATATTTGAACCGTACCCTTCTGTTGTTGATCCATACAACCCCAAAATACTGGCCTTTAGTCCTAAGGTATCAACTGAACCAATCAAACTTAGCTTTGGACTTTATATGTGATAAGTATTCAGTATATATTTTTATTCTGAAATAATCACCTATTATTTTGTTGTGACAGAGAAAAAGCTATGACAGGCTGCAGAAAGCTCTGGACAATGTCTTGTTAATCAGGAAGATTTCGCAGGTGACTCATCTTCTCAATCTCTTGAAATAAATCCTACACTCATGACACAGTTTACAAAATTTGCATCTGATCCTCCTTGTCAGAGAATAATCTGAACGCTGTTGAATGGCTTCCTGACATCACTTTGTTTCCAGGGTCCGTATTCAGAAATAAAGAAGCTGATGGATAAGATAGATCCGCTTGCTCATCCTTTACTACAGTGGTGAGTGACACAATCTAAACCAGCATTTCACTAATATTTCATTTAACATATTTTAGCGTCAGAATGTTTTAGACTCATATCCAGTGGTGTGTTTGTATGTTTGACAACAGGATTTTAGCAAGCAACAGATCACACATTGTCAAGCTTCCACCAAACAGGGTACGATAGTTGTCTAAAGGTTTAACACATTAGTTTTATAGCAGTTATTAGCATGAGATCATATACTATGTTTTATTCTTTATCTAAATTCAATTCTATTGTTTATTGACCTTTTTTATCATTTGTCACACAATAGCAGCTGAACTTCATGCACACACCCCATCAGTTCCTGCTGATCAGCAGCCCTCCATCCAAAGAGGCTCGTTTCCAAACTGCCCGAAAACTTTACGGTAGCACTTTTGCTTTCCAGTGAGTAAAATTAGAGCAGTGCCACCTAAAAACAGTCCTTATATCAACACATGCAGTACATACAGAAAGTTGTACCTGCTTCAGCTAAGAACCTATTTTCTTTCTTTCTCAGTGGTTCCCACATCGAAAACTGGCACTCGATTTTGAGAAACGGGCTTGTTAATGCCTCTTACACAAAATTACAGGTAAAGCATGAAAACACCAAACTCTCCCTAAAGTTTTCTTTTTTATCTCTCTCATTTACGCGTACACGTTTCACACGTTACCCCCCAAAAGGCTACAACTCACAAAAGCAATGTATGTGCATTTAACACAAAACTCTTAGTTCTCAGTAGCTAATCTGACATTTTTACTTCATTTCTTTTTAAGCTTCATGGAGCTGCATATGGGAAAGGCATCTATTTGAGTCCTGTCTCAAGCATATCTTTTGGATATTCTGGTAAGAAGGCGCACTTAAATGTTGTTACTATTAATAGTTCCTCTGCAGATTGCTTATTTATTCTAGTATGTTTTCTTTGCTGCTTTGTTATAGAGATGGGTAAAGGTCAACACCAAATACCCACCAAAGAAGAACTCATAAACAAACATAACCGAATTAACAAAATCAAACAGGTAGATTGTTCACATTTGTCCAATCTCTGCCCTTCTGTACAACCCTATAAACTCTCTTGCATCTCACTCTTATCTCTCAATCTCATTCTTGCCTTTTTTTAGGAGGAGCCAGAGCAAGCAAGGTTTCTGCAGAGCAAGAACCTGAACTGCATTGCACTATGTGAGGGTAAATATCAGATGATAACAGACCCTCGATTTAATATATGTTGTGATTTTGTGACATTGTTTTAAAAAGGTTGTCTGTGTGTATTTGCAGTCATAACTTCAAAAGACCTTCAGAAACATGGGAACATTTGGGTGTGTCCAATATCTGACAATGTGTGCACACGATTCCTCTTTGTGTGAGTAAAACATTAAGAAGTAAGTTCCTGAAAATCTGCTCTGCTGTGTAATTTGAAATCTCCAGTTAGCGCTTGTCTTTCTCAGGTATGAAAATGGCCAGGTGGGAGACGTTCACATCAACACTCAGGAAGCCAGGATCCACAGGGAAATTTTACAAGTAATTGCTTTAAAGACGTGCTGAGAAAGCAAATCAGTGCAAAACAGACACACACACATAGATACATCCACACATTTATGAATGGGTGCAAAAAATGTATGAGCTGAAAAAGAGTTTTTGTTCTCAGTGGCTTTATGCATTAAGTTTGGTTTCTGTTTCTTTTAAAAGTAAATATTAAACAATGAGTTGCCTGTTATTACATTTATCAGCTTCTGCTGTTGTGAAAAGCACTGACTCTGTTATGAGTTCTGATAATATTAGAAGGAAGAAACTGAATTGTTGCATCATGCACCTGTAACAGCCTTACTGTATATCTTAATCTACTACCACTGTCTTTTGTAAAATATTTTATAAGAATGCAATTTTAAATAAAGTTTTACAGTTTTTGCCAATTTTGTTCAATTCATTTGAATGTTTTCATTTGTTCAAAATTCCTGTTAATGCAGCTTCTGCACCAGTTACATGTTTCTTGTGTGTATTTTATGTATTTTACCACAAGATGGGGGTGTAACCATCTACCAACTCTGGTTAATTTCATCACTAACAGTTGACTGAAATCCCAAAGTTGTTGACAATCATAAGTGAAAACATCTGTAAGTGGAGACTGTGTCAGGTGTTTAAATTAGATAATACGGTGTGCACATTTAAAACATCAGCCTGTGTCTCTTGCAGTTCTTCTACAGTGCTCGTCAGATGTGTCACAGAAGTCACACACAAAAATAAGCTCTGTCATGAGCTGAGAATCTGTTGAGCTATGATGACTATCTAAAGATTTTAACAATGTTCTTGTGATGGGAATGTATTGACTCATTGACATTTATTGGCTGCTGGATTATCCTCCAGTTGTGATTTATTCTGAACTACATAAACAGCAGTGAGAATCACATCCCTGTGCTCATTGTTCGAGTCAGTGAATAGCATGGGGTGCATGCACCATTATAACAGGATACTGTTTCCATATGAGCCCCACAGCTGCCTACTGACCTCATCCCTCATTTAAGCACCTCTAAAGAAAGCAACTGAAAATACCTCTACCTCTGGTTTTATATTTTTAATCAAGTTTAAAGTAGTAGCTCCAAGGTATGATAGTTCTCATAAATTATTGATTTACAAAAAGGCACAAATTGTGTAGCACTCATTTTCTGGGTCAGCCCAGTAGACAAAGGACTGAAAGGAGGAGAACTGTCATGTTGCAGTATAAAAGCCCAAAGGAAGACATTTCTCAAGGACCATATGGCTCTGCAAAGTTGATTTGAAAACCGTGATACAGTTAATTCAGTTAAACAAGTTAAGAATTGTTTCAACTACATGCCTTGTTAAATCTCATTAACTCATGTTTATTCATCCATACAATTCAAGCAACCATGTGGACGGATAAAATCTGAGCTCTCAAGAGTTTAGCAAATGCTTTCCTCCAAAACCAATGAACTAGAATGTGAAAGACATTATTAAATGAGGCAAAATGTTGCATGTTCCTTTAAGGGCACTTTGTCCTGCTCTACATGTCTCTCTCTGAGCCTCATATGTGTTTGTTGGCATCAGCTGTCCTCAGTGCTGAATAGAGCAAGGACATCTTTTCCTTCACATCAATGGGATTAGAAGAAGAAATGCCCCCTTTATTCTGCTGACTGTTGTCTTGGTGCTCAGAAAATAAAATGGAAATGCAGTGTGGACAGATGACAGGAAGAAGATCATCAAAAGTTTGGATTTAAAAGCTGATCAGTTTTTTAATTCTTGTACAAACGAGCAAGAAATGTGCTTTGGACCTCAGGGGAGATTTGCAAATAATTCAAGGCTGCAGGCTCAGAAACAGCATCCTGCACAGTTTTTGTCACTTTCTAAGAAATGACAAAATCCGGGGGTCAGATAAAGAGTTCAAATGCTGCAAGCATTGTAATGGAACCTCAATCTGCTCCATTCAACCCTGATGTCTCATCTCCAAAACTTGGCCAGATCAACTTCAGGAGAGTCACCTGCACTGAGGACAGCAGTCTCTATCCGATCCCCGGCCTAGCAGCAGACATCCTGCACATGCGTGTCAAAGAGGGAAGTAAGATCCGCAATTTACTGCGGTTTGCAACAACTCGCATGCAAGGAGAGAGAGGAGACAGCAATGGGACATCCCTGAGACAGGTGGTCTTCACTGGCTCAGGTAGGGGGCTCACCAAGACCATCACCTGTGTGGAGATTCTGAAACGTAAAGTGGGAGGACTGCACCAGGTGTCCAAACTCTACTACAAGACAGTGAATGAGGTTTGGGAGAATCCACAACAAGGGGCACCAGATGTAACCATGCAGAGGACAGTTCCTGCCATCTGTATCCTGCTCTCCAAAGACCTTCTGGATCCGCAGGAGCCCGGATACCAATGCCCCCAAACCCTGAATATCCCCACAGAGCACACAGAGAGATGTAGAGCTCTGGTTAGGCCAGGTCTCAGTTCCTCCTCACAGCACACAGTCAAGAGACTCTGTCAGGATGACCGGATTGAGTGTTCCTCCTGAACCTCTAAAGTCTGACAATAATATCTGGAAAACAACAAAAGGCTTGATGAGACTTTTTAACAGCACCAAGTTTGCAGGAAAATAAGACATATGCGTGAATTCCAACGTTTATATCTTAATCTTTATTCAAGGTACTCTTTTAATAACGTAGTTAAATAAAAGCCTCTGCCTCCGGTGGCCAATATGGCAAATATGCTTTTGCTCTACTATTTATTTGGTGACTTTAGTTACTAGATTCTGATTAATAATACAAAAAATACAGCACAATACAAATTTACAAAGTATTCAACATCACGTTAAGTCATTAAAATCTGAATCTGTTTTATTAGAGAAATGTGCCAGCATATAAGGAACACATTTTCACTAGTTATTTTCCCAGATGTACATATAGGTATGTATAATATTGTTACATAATGATAAAAGGTTTATTCTTATGGTTATGAGAGAAATAAATAAAGTAGTTAGAAGTGCATCTCAAGTTATGTTTGTTGTACCTGTGTCTTTCATTAGAATAGTATGTAAAAATATATTCATAAGAGACATGAAGTTTAATCCTCTGCACACAGATTTTTACAGGGTTTCAGTGTCTTGTCCAAGGACTCCTCGACATGTAGTTTGCCAGAAATGAGAATCGAACCACTCACCCTTGGGTTGGGAGATAACTGCTCTACCCACTGAGCTATCATGCCTCTTTTGCCACCATTTCACCAGTGTATACCCCCCAAAAGGCTACATTTCTTAATAGAAGAAATTAAATTATTCTTAAATTAAATTGGTATTAGATCATTAGTATGAGGAAATTCTTTAAAATTATTTTTAGAAGTAGCACTCTCCTTGAATCTGTATATTAATTCAACCTAACGAGGTCTGAACATTTGAGATTGCAATACAAATGCTATTCATGTGTTACATGTTACACAAGTTTTGATTAGACTTGACACATTAATGTTACATCTCCAGTTCAATTGTGTTTAAAATACTTTCTCAGTGGGGCATGTACTTGAACTTTAACATGAGTAATGCATTTGTGTACCATTGGTACAC
The DNA here is from genome assembly GCA_032362345.1 of Sandelia bainsii. Lineage (NCBI taxonomy): Eukaryota > Metazoa > Chordata > Actinopteri > Anabantiformes > Anabantidae > Sandelia > Sandelia bainsii. Next base: position 16,514,802 of record JAUMHL010000027.1, read on the forward strand.
TGACTGAGGTGGGATAATGAACTTTAATAGTCCATTTTCTATTAGCAGGAGCTTTGTCTTAAAATAAAGGCAGACAAATCTGAAAAGTGTATGGCCCGTTTTAGTATTATTTTTAAGTCAAAGTCAACACTAACAGGTCAAGGCTATAGAAAAAAACATCAATGAGCTGCATGATTTTGCGCATGCGCAGCAGGAGATGGACTACGTGACCGGCTAAGTTAGCATTAGCTTCCTCCTGCCAGACCTCACCGGTTCGTGTAGCTAGCTGCCGCTCATCATGTTCAGAGCCGCCGTCCGACTTTCTGTCTCTGGAGTTCGGGCTTTAACCCGTACGCAACCACGTTGCCAAGGTATTTCCTCATTCTGCTACCACCTTTGAATGTTATTTCTTAATTTGGTATCTTACGAAACTGTCGGGGCGAAGTTGTAGCTGAAATCAAGCGTGGCTGTCGGCACATTGCGATGACCGCAGTGCTGTGTTAGCTTACGTTAGCTTAGCCACTGTAATTGTCACTTTAAATACATGGCGCAATGTCAAAGTGTTCATGTTTCAGTCATATTATGTAGACTTTAGTTTAACGTCACCATTACGCGTATAATACAAATGTGTGCTGCTCTGACATAGTCCCGGTGATCAGCTCGGTGGTGTCAGTGTCCTTGCCATGACCCAGTTGGAAAGGCTCAGACTCGGGCCTTGTGATTGTATTGGGGATGCTTCTTCTTGCTAACATGCTAACTAGGACAGTTGACAACCTGTTATAGCTGTGCTCAAGAGTTAGCCGCTAAATTAAATAACAATAAAAGTGTTGTTGACACTGTTTGGTGCAGACCACAACAATTGCACGTTATTTTTGTGCGGTTATGTGTTAACCAAACGGTGCTATTTGCTTTAACGCTATCTGTCTGGGAAATGAATTAAAATATTAACAGATACAGTGAGGTTTCACTTGATGCACAATATCTGACCACCATGGTATCAGATATTAATGTGCACCATTATCTAAAAAGTAGTACTGTTTTTCAGTGTTTGCTCAGCCTGGTGCAGCAGGTTTGTCACATCAGGACGTTGGCAATGATCCAGCTGTATTGTATTACCAGATAGTTTTTGTCCTTTTTCCACTCAGGGTAGATATCCTTGACGTTTTCCTTACAGCATTACTTGTCACTAGATGCCACTGTTGTTTCTTTATTTTATCTGGGACAGGTTGTCTAACTGTATATTGTGCTTTTGTGTGCAGCTGTTTTGGCCTCAAGGTGTTACTCACATGGGAAAGAAGAGACAGATGAGGAGTTTGATGCCCGTTGGGTCACCTATTTCAACAAGCCAGACATTGACGCATGGGAGCTGAGAAAAGGTAAAAGACAGTTACTTAAGTTATTAGCCCTGAGAAATTACAAATTAAGTCTGAATATGTTGTGTTCAGCAGTTACTGCAGAATGCACGATAAGGAAGTGGTTTTCACTAGTTCAAACATAGCTGTATGTGAAAGAAAGTTTAAGAGATTTGATCTGAGCTGACATTTCAAGCGATCAATGAAGTTAATTTTTTATGACAACGTTGAATTTGCAGGATTTTTGCATTATTGTGATAAAGTAGTTTTAATATTAGTTTATTTTTCAATCATTGGCTACTAATATAAAATGTGTGCTATATTATATTAAGGTTACTGATATGTCCACAAGGTAAACACTCACTTAATGAGTGACACACATTTTCTCTAAACATGTGACCTGTGTTGCCTTGGTGTTCATTAGGCACTATAGCCAAGTATCATTGGAAAGGTTTTTCCCATAACAGTGTTAATTTATGACCTGAGGTTCTCTGAGTTTCACCAAAACAATACATCAGTACTTAAAAAAAAATGTACACATTGTTTTATACAAATGACTGTTTTCTTTTAACAGAAGAAAATACACTTCTTAGATGTTAAATGTTGGACATGTAGCTGTACAAGAACTTTGCCAAAACAAATACAAAAATGCCAAATATACAAACATAAAAACCTAAAAAATTAAAAAAAAGTTTTGATACTCAGCCATGGTCAGTACAGCCGTCCTCGTTGAGTTGGTGCAATTCTTTAACAACAGTGCTTATTTCTAGTGATTACCTCACTGTTGTCACAACAAAAGATGAGATGATTGACACCATTGTTGTTGTTTTTTCACATCTGATAATTAATAACACATTAATCTGTCACTCAGACTTGAATTCCTGGATCATATTTCAGTGTCTTATTGATGCCTGAATAATCAAGGGAAAGACTTGTTTTTAAGTGAGAAATTTAGAGTAATAACTTGAGGAAATGGCTCAGTAGGAAATCTGTGGTTGAACTTTACATTATGTTGTAAACAGGAAGTTGTTTTTCAGTGTTGTGCATGTGGTTGTTTTTTTCTTAAAATACTTATAAGCCTTTGAAATTACATTAATATTATTATTGGTTTTTGTCAGTACAATCCATTTAAAAAAACAACATATCAAGTTACATTTTAAAACAGCTTGGCTTAGTTTTCAGCAAACAATACTAAAACACTTAGTGCAGCTGGATTAATACAAACCTTATGTGCAGGAGTCTTCCAGGATGGTGTGTTTTGGATCAGCTCAAAATAAACACAGTTCCTATGTTCCTTTTAATAGAGTTGGTACTCATGGAGGGTCACTCAGTAACTGTTGCTGATTTAAGGTCGTCTCTGGTACAGAGGGATACAATACAGTATATCTGACTTAAACACTACACACAAAATACATCTTTTCATGGGGTTTATCCCTGTAGCAGAAACATAGAACGCCAACAGCCATATCCTTTTATGCAACATATGTAATAAAAAAGGCAAATCCTAAAAATGTTAATGTCTGTCTCTGTTCTTCAGTTTAACATATTCATTCTTCCAGGGATGAACACATTGATTGGTTACGATCTGGTACCTGAGCCAAAGATTCTTGAGGCAGCACTGAGAGCCTGTCGGAGGTTAAACGACCTGGCCAGCGCTATCCGAATTTTAGAAGTTGTAAAGGTGAGGGAAAAGACAGCTTCTGTGGTGTTAATAATCCAAAGAAGGTTATCAACCAGTATCTTTGCAGTTGTTCGGGTAAAATGTAATAATGTGTTTTACCATTGGTTGTTTCTCAGGACAAAGCCGGCCCTCATAAAGACATCTATCCGTACGTGATCCAGGAGCTAAGGCCAATATTAGACGAGCTTGGCATCTCCACACCTGAAGAGCTCGGCATCAACAAAGTGTAAATTTGTAGGTGTTAAAAGTCTCTGACCAGCAATGTGTTTTTCACCCCTTCATGTTTGTCACAAGATGGCAGTCTAACAAGTTTCCCCCCCCTCCTCTCAGGTGGTGGTGGTGGATATCCCCAGGACATGGAACCATTGTACTTACATATTTGCCTCACCTAATACGTGTGATATTTAATTTGCCCTTTATCAAGTTCTTTTGTTGTAAAATATTGATGAACCTAATAAAGGAAAATGTATCTTTATTGAGTGTCACATATTTTGGGAGATTTTAAATAGCCTGATTACATATTGAAGCAATATTTTACAAGTTGCTTTAGCGGAGAGCAGCACTTGCTGGTGCATGTTGTCTGTCTGGACATTTTTCTGAGAGTCACATTTTGCCACCAGGGAGCAACGTTTTCTCATTAATGTAAAAATCATTCTTCTGTATTCAATTTATATTTCATCTGTTCATTTCAGGGAAGATTTACATGCTGGTGAAATAAACATGTTCAAATGGCAAGTGGTGTGATGTTGTTATCAACATGAAATAGTCCAGAAGCTGTTTACAGAATAATTTTAAGACCAGAACAGGACATCCTTCTAGTTCATGGTAACTTGGGACTTGTTTAGTTGGTCTTGTATTAACTATGTCTACATGACATGTTGATACTTCATCATTCCAGCAAGTCTTGACTTTATGATTAGTTATATGAACTGAATGAATGAATGTTTCCAAGCTGTAGATACAGTTGCAGTCATTAGATAAAATACACTCATCATAGACATGAATGTCATGGCAATGTTGGGGTTTTAGTGAATGATTGTATAACACACATCTTTAATAGAAGAAAACCTCATAAAATCTGTGTACAAACTTTAATTTATTTTGGGTTATCTGAAATCAACACAGGGGCAAAATTAAACATACATCCTATTCAGTTGAATGTCTTTCAGCAGATGTTTTCGGTACCCTTAAAACTTCTGGCTGAATTTACTGGATATTTGAATTGAACTGGTAAAATTCAGTTAAATTTGTTGGTTTCCTGGTATCGAAATGACTTAAGCGCAGTCGACAAATCTTTTATAGAGTTGAGGTCAGGACTTAGGGAAGACCGTTCCGAAAGCTTGAGTTTCTTCTGAGTTAATCCTTCTTTATTATTTCATTCATTCGTTCCACTGGCAGCAAAACAGACCATGATGTTACCACCACATTACTGAACTGTGTTCTTGGGGTTGAATGCTTCACATTTACTTGTCTGAACATACCTCTGGTCTTTGTTGCCAAACATCTCAGTCTTTTTTCTCATTTGAACACAAAACCTTAATTCAGAAGGATTTTTCTTTGACTGTGATCAGCTAAAAACCTTAGTCAAGCTTCAAAGTGCTAATTTTGGACCAGGGGCTTTTTTCTTTGATGGCAGCCTATTGTCCATGGTGATCTAGTAATTCATGGCAGACCTGCTCTGTGGTGGTTTGTGGGTAGTTCTGACTGTCTGAACTAATTTCCTCTCAGCTGAGGGTGACAGTATTCAACTCAAAGTAGCTACACCTCCCAATAGCATGTACTTATGTACAATTGTTTTAACTGATTATCTTGGAATCTGCTGTTTAGAAAAGACCCGGGGAGAAATTTCTGACTTATAAATCTTCTATCTTCTCCTTCCGTCCTGCACTGAGCTCCTTGGACTTTCCCATTGCATTGTGTTGGTAAATTCAATGAGTGCTGTCAAGCAAACCCGACCAGCTGTAGTTATTTATGATCAGTAACAGGACGTTAAGAAACCTTTGGAGATTAAAATAATTTATTTTTTTACTTGATTGTATATTGTATGCATAATTTTGGCCCTGTCTTGTTTTCATCAAACCCCATATTAATCAAAACTTGTGAACTAATTTTTTTCCCCTAAAGATGTATGTACAATCTTTCTGCCTCAGAAAAAAAGTTAAAGCCCAACAGTTTACAACAGTATGTAAATGTCCAGCTGCAACTGTACCTGCCTATCTCAACTGTATTGGAAGATTAAGACAACAGACATTCATGTTTTGATTGTATCACTTCAAAATATTAAAAAAACATTAGATTGTTTTGTCAAAAGCTTGAGTTGCGTAAGTTATCTCAGCTTGGTTTCACAGCATCCTTTGCCAGTATTTTTTGTTGTTTATCAAAACTTTAGGGGACACGCAAGGGCATCACCAAGCCAAAAGTAGGCAAACATTTATATAATAATATAATATAATTATAATCAAGCTGATGAGTAATTTAGGTTATTTTTCTGTATCAGAAACAGACTTTAAGAGAAGTTTAGATAGTTGAGAGGAATGACTGAGATCTTTTAATTAGATTCTGTACTTACTGAGCTGTAAATATTGTGTCTGAGATCCAGGCACAGACATGAATGTTCTGTGAAACATTTTGAAACGATTAACTCTTCATCTGAAGCTTTTAGGACAGATGTATGAAGAGAAGGCTTTGCTGTGATAATTAGTTGTATATTAACTAATTATTCTACTATGGGCTTTTTATAGAAAGGTGATGTTACTGCATGTTATCACATGTAGTATTTGACTGCTTAGAGGTGCACTAGATGTTTCTGTGATGCCACCTCACAGAGAAACAAGTGTTGAAACCTGTGGGGAATTCACTGAAGATATAGATCAGATGTAACAAGACTCTAATCAGCCTCAGGCTTTTTTAAATTTGTCTGGACACGTTGTTTTCAGTTTATTTGAAAATAAAGAAAATAACATGGCAATGACTAACAAACTAGACTATAAGCAGAATGAATTTCCATCCATGTTGCTGCTGTGAAATGCAGCCAGTTTAACAGAAACAGTTTACTGTGGGTGTAGAGGTCAGACCTTTCAATGTGAATGAAGCAGCGGACTAAAATATGCCTTTTTTGTGTATAAATTCAATAACCTCACAGATGTATACGATACCAGCAGAGGTTTCATCTTTCATCCACAGAGATGCTGGGGAAAAAAACACTTTGAGAGCTTTACGCACGGGGCGGGCCTTTCATTCATCTAAGTTGGGGGTGTAGGCCACACAAACCGACAATCAAAGATGTTTGAGTTTTCATGCGCAGTGACCAGGGAGGTAAAGAGCATTTCACCCCTCCTCCAGCTTCGGTAACTCCGGCAACTCCGGCCTCCACACTAAAAGGCCTTTTAAATCGCATTTGATCAGAAGATTTTGTTCTGTTTTAAAAGGAACTGGTTATGTGATGCGATTTCTTTCGGCCGGAGGAAAGACGGAAAACTAGATACGACTTGGTGGCGGTGATGGATTACTCAAAGGCACAAACGGTGAGTGTCGACGACTCTTAACGCTCCCACTCGTGTTTGTTACAGTAACAAAGCAAATGACGATTAATCTGGGCGATGTTAGAAACATTTGCACTTTTGTGGTGAAGTTTTCCTTGTAGTTTTGGGTGAGATTTGCGCGCTTTCATATGATGTTGGTGCAGACTTTATATTTTCATGTATCCACACTGTGAAATGAAGTTGTTTTTCCATTTTTAGCAACGAAGAATCGGTGTGTAAAATAATTTATATTTAGTTAGCTTTTTTACAAACTGAGGACACAGAAAATTATATTAGAATAATATGCTACTAATTTATTCTGTGCTAAATTAACACATTTTCTGTAAATAATTATCTCAAGCCATCAACCTTTGTTTCACGTGAATCCACCATTAACGTGGTTTCTGAGGTCGACACAGCCTCTTTTAAAAGGTTTTACTTCAACTTGAACGCTTGTTTGAATCAAAAACACGTTTTGTATAACTTTATTCAGACAATATACCTAGTCTCATTGCTTTATTTATTTCTTATTAATTATAACTTTCTATAATTAGCTGCAGCATAACCAAAACCACCTAATTAAACTAAAATAACGTGAGTTAGTAAGATATTTCTTTTCTTTGAAGCTGGTAAATTTTATTTTATGTTTGTTTTTGTTTTTTTTGCCTGTAGACAAGCATATCTGAGGAAGGCATTCCAGCTGGGTGTCCTCAGTTCAGTCCTGCTGGGGTGAATCTGGAGGCAGTGATGGAGCAGCTGCAGAGACAACAAGAAGCCAAGGCGGAGATGAACCTGCAAGAGAAACATCTTCTTCAAGCTCAGCTCCTGTTTGCTCAACACGCTGCTGCTGCAGCGAGAGCTGCTGGCTCCAAGATAGACTCTGCACTGTTTGGCAAAGCAGATGGACAGGCTTATCAAGCAGTTCAAAAGGCCCTGAACAACCATTTCAGCAGAATAGATCCAGATGAAGAAGATGAAGACTCCGATGAGGAGGAACAGGAGATGATGGAGGAAGATGAAGAGGATGAGGAAGAGGAGGAGACTGGGCTTCATCAGCAGACAAAGAAGCCTCGACTCCAGCAGGTCCCAGGTTTCCCCTTCCCTCCTTATTCCATGTCTCAGCTGTCTGGTATGAAGCAAATGTCCGAATCTCCACCTTCAGAAATAAAACAGGAGCATGAGGAGAAAGATCAGCTGTCTCCTGCAGGTCAACAAGCCTTTACGTCGCCCAACGGCTTCTCCGACTGGAGCTGTGATGAGCCATTTAAACAAGTAGGTTATGCTCACTCAAGGCCTGCATTGTTTCCTTTGCTGTATGGTTTGATGAATTTTGTGGTTAGAGCTCCATTTTGAAGTAACCAGAGCTGAATATCATCACAGAGAGAAAATGAATATCTGTAACCCTTCTTTTTAGTTTGTGTTTATGCCTCCTGTTTTCTCACATGTGGAGGAAGGAGTGTGTCCCTGTGGCGAGCTTATAGTGTGTAATCACTGTCGTCCTACCATACTTTATCTCACATGTCACATTTTCACCACTAATAGAGCTAACTGGTCTGGGCCGTGGTGCAGTCCTAACTGTTTAAAGCAGCTGGTTTAGACCTGACAAAGATGCAGTAAAAATAAAGGCCGATGATTAACGAAATGGCCCCAAGCACACATTTATTGACATGGTTCACATCAAGGATTAACTACTGTTACGAAATGAAGGCTAAGGTGGGGGAGATTTTCCTCAATGTGTCAGATTTCATTTAAACCTGTAGAAAGATTGTATTAAACAAACGGTATTTATGAGCTTGTTTTTGTGTGTTTAGCTGCTTACAGGAAACAGAGGGTCTCCTCATGGATTTTTTACGTCTTTATGTGGGCTGATTTGATTGGTTCTCGTGTGTGTATGCTTCCCTTGAAAAGGCCCCACTTCAATACAATACATTATGATTAATGAGGCCTGTGGGCACAGGGGCAGCTAGTGCCTCACAGCATACCAGCAAGCAGTGACCCGTAATGTTTACTTACTGTAGTTCCGGTGGAGCAGAATGGTCTTTTGGTACTTGTTATCAGGACTTTTACACGCCTCTTGATCATTATTTACAGATGTTTCATATTCTCTTGTGCTTTGCTTGCCCCTTCAGTATTTAGCTTATGTAAGTTTTTAGAAATGTACGATCATTTAAAAAGTTCCTCAACCTCAACAAGGCCAGAAAACTAACTGCTGATGCAGCTGTAGCTCAGTGGATAGCTTTGCATAATTTAGCTGTTGCTTGGTAAACACTAAATGGTCGCTTAATTCAACTGCAAATAATCAATACTGCCTTTGTGAGTATGTGTTTCCTTTTCTCAGCCTAGCACACAGAATCTGTTATAAATTAAAAAATTTCAAGAAGTTTGATTAAAGCAAAATAATGAGATACAAGACTTTAATTTGTCCCCATAGAATTCATCTCCAGGCAAAAGAAAGTTCATCAAATGTAATTTACCATCTGAACAAATAACAGGCGATGCTGTTGCAAACCTCTTTAAATGCTCTTGTGATTTCATCTAATGGTTTTTAGCCTTATATAAAGTTAGACTTAACTGCAGAAAAGATGCTTTTATTTATCATTGCCAACAGCACGGGAAATAATTGAGCTTAGCCGACTTTAGTAAACTCTACTGTCTATACTCAGAGAGTAGATTAAATATGCTGGTCATACTAAAATATAGAAATAATACCAGTGTCTTTCGGTCTCTCTCATTTCATTGCATTTTTAAGATTGCTCTTTTTCTGTTGTTTGGTGGGCATTTAAAGTAGTTGTAATGTTTTACTCTTGGTCTCCTTCTTTCCTTGAATTGAATGCCTCTTTCCTACTCCTTTGTCACTCACCAAACATCTGTATTCAGTGGTGGACATGCTGTACAACCCTCGCTCTGCTAGACAGCCATTGTTCACTCCCTGTGTGGTGTCTCACTTAAATGTAGCATTGGTGGAGACAGAGAGCCTATGTTGACTCTCAGTCTCAGCATTCAGCACAGCAAGGGGCCAGATAAATGATCTTGACTTGTCATGGTGACTAAAGACCCAATAATTTGATTTGAATTGAAAATTGGGTTACTCCTGTGGTTACGCTGAAATCAGTGGAGGTATAGGTTTTCACTGTTGCTCTGCAGGAGCACCTGAATGTTTTAATTAAGTCATTTATAAGAGCTAGTTTCTGGTTACTATACATGTTTGAGTGTTTTATGGGACATTTCAACTCTATTTTTATTTTAACTGGTCACAAACAGACTTACTTTCATAGAACTGTTGTTTTATTGTAATAAGTATTCATATTCACCTGCAAACCTAAAAGTCCAATAAAAACTAGGCCTTTTGTAACAAAACAAAATAAACCTTTTCCTGACCTAAAGCTGAATACTATCAGGATTCCCAGGATGTGAGAGCTCTGTGAGCAATTAACTGAAAGCTCTTTGTCAATAGATCCACAGTAGGTCTCACTTGCTCATCAATAAGCGGGGGAAGGGTTTTATTTCCACGGGATGGTGAAAAGACTGGGATGTTTATCTACCTTCACATCAATAGGCTTTCTGCTGGGGGTAGAAATCTTTAGAATTAGAAATTCTATGCTGCAGCAATTAGATGTTTCAACAGCTTTGCCACCACAGGAACAGAGTTTTGTATGTGAAGTGGATACATACACTTACACTGTTTAACATGTTTAATAGCCAAAAAACAGAGGAGACAAGTTGAACAAGTAATGGATAAATGGTTAAACAGTTACTTAAACATAATGGATCAAATGTTTAAAGTAACAAAGCAATGGATAAATTGTTAAAATATTGAGGTTAATTAAAAGTAACTGATTACTGGGGGAAATAGCTAAATGTGAATAATAAAAAGGTAAAGTAGTTACTTAAAAGTAATGGGTTAATGCCTATAATGCCCAGTTTCTGTCACTATAGGCAGAGGCACAAGAGGAGGAGAGCCCCAAAAAAATCTGGGAAAAGGGGCCCCTGATGGCTGCTCATAATTGCACATTTTGCACTGAAAGCTATACACCTCCTTAAGGCTCCACTTAAGAAAACACACAGTGCACCCCCCAGAACGAGACCCCTTCTAGCTGTTGTGGTTTGGGGGGACTCAATGGGCTTCTCTTCTTGGGGTACCCCAGAGTCTAGAATCGCCACTGATGATAGGTGTTAGTAGTAAATATCCACATCTGACTAATTCGACCTAAACTGTATAAAGGATTAGTCACCAGCATTTCATACAGTGAGGACTCTGACAGTGAGGTGTGCCACTGACAACAATAGCGGGGAACCACTTTACATTATCTTACAGCTGTTTTATGATTGTGTGGCAGCATTTGCAATGTGAATTGTGTTTTACTGTAAACCTGAGGAGAGTTACAGTTGTACCAAAAGCCACAGATATTTAGTTCCCGTGTATTTTTATAGCCCAGAGGATGAGATGTTATCATTATTAGCAGCAGGTTTGATCAATTTTCCATGTCAACCATTAACTGGATGTGATAATGTACAAAATGATACATTTCAATGCCAATATCAAGTGAAATCATGAGGAACAACAAGGAAAGACAAAAACAATCCACTATTTTGATTAATCGCATGCATGATAATTGAAGCAAAGTAAGCAAAACATGTTTTGTTGTCTAAAATACTAATTCCTTGTTTTAATATAAAACATGTTAATATAAAACAAGAGCACGAACTGACAGGCCTACAGAAGAGAAACCAGTTAAGGCCTATATGCAGAAAACAAACATGTAACACATAAACTGCAATTAGATGAACAGTTGTTTCCTACTGTCTGTCAGTCCATTCACATTACTGTAACGGTAACCTCACATAGATGCATCCACCATGCCCTGAACTCACATTTTCATCATATTAACATTAACATCAACATCATAGTAAGTGGAAGTTGATGGAGGAATAAACATGTCACGTTAAACTACAGAATAATCAATGAGCACCTGCGTCCAGATTAAAACTGACTCTCCCTTTTGAAGATTATACATTAATGCATACACAACACAGCAGTACAGGCAGATGCTTACGCTGAGCAACTGTTTACAGCAGGAAGGTCTGATAATGGTTTCAGTGCTGGGAAAAAGCAGGTTTTCACACAGGATGTGCACAGTCCAGAGTCCTTGATGAAAATCAGATAGATACGGAGACACTTTATATTTAAACATAATAATCACAACATCCCAGAGTGATTTTTAATTGACTCTTTGATATATGGGTATATTTCTGGGATTTGTATGATCATTAAAATAAAATTGTTCCATAGTACAGTACAATACAGTATGTGTTAATTATATTGTAAAAATTATAATCTATTGGAAAATAAGTTTACAACCTGCTTGTATTTTTGTTATACTGCTCTCAGTAATGTCATGATATAAATGAGACGTAGGACAATCTAGAGGACACACCGCTCACTAATGTTTCTGTCTGTGGGTGTATTTACAGAGAAGTTCCATCTGGGCTGAGGAGAATGACGGTGGAAAAGTAAAAGGAGAACCATCCAGGGACTTTGCCAAGGTCATTAGATTTGTTGATGTATATAAACAAAGTCCCTGAAATCATCACAGTTAACAGATGACTTGTTTGTTGCTGATGTTGTTTTTTTTTTTATTTACAGCTTTATGAACTTGATAATGATCCACAGCGGAAGGAGTTTCTTGATGAACTCTTTGTATTCATGCAAAAACGAGGTAAGAGTCTGATTTTAAGCTTGAGAAATTAATAATTCCTCTCTTTAAAAGTTTAACAAGCATCAAATAAATGTAGAAACGCTCTTGAGTTTTACTAATAAAATGCATTTTTATGTTAGTGTGATTTTTACTAAATCCTTATTTATTAATAAAGGAATGACAATTGGTCTCTCCGGGTACTCCGGCTTCCTCCCACCATCCAAAGACATGCATGTTAGGTTAATTGGTGACTCTAAGATTGT
>JAUMHL010000027.1:16527393-16542493 GCA_032362345.1 Sandelia bainsii
ATGACAGCTGGGATAGGCTCCAGCACCCCCCGTGACCCTTACGAGGACAAGCGGTTAAGAAAATGGATGGATGGAATGACAATTGGCAGCAGGGCTTGAATTGTAGCTGATATTCAAATTCCACTGCATGTGAATGCAACAACACACTTTAGCTCAAAACCCACAGTTATAAATTGTGTCAAATGATTGACTGATCTTTGGATGAGCAGAAAAATGTTTGCTTTTAAAGATGATTTATCCCTTTTGTTGATTTTCATGCATTTTTAGTCTTGTAACTTTACTGTAGTATCTTAAAACTTTACTGTATATTGTTTGCAATTAAAAAGTAAATAAAGATGTCATTTTATATGGCAAATTCTTCAAATGCCAAGACCGTTTACCAACAGATATGTGACAGAATTACTCTGAAACTTTATACTTTTGTCTACACCTTCAGTCCTATATTTGTTTAAGACATTTTCAGATTAATTTGGCCCAGTGAAAACAAATCTCAGTCAAACAGAAGTAAATTAAAGTAAAGGGAATTTTTCCTCTCCGCTGTCGCCTAGTGCTTGCTCAAGTGGAACTGTTGGGTTTTCTACATTATTCTGTATATACTTAGGTTTAAAACCTTATACAATATAACAATGTAAAGTGCCTTGAGGTGACTTTTGTTGTTGTGATTTGGCACTATATAAATAAAGATGAATTGAATTGCATTAAATGCAGCAGGACAGTGTCACAGATCTTTACACGTGTGGGCAAAGGTCATGGTAAGTGTATGTGGCATGTGTTCAAACCAAGCCTATTCCTACAGTTGCTTTTTAGTCTTCCTCCTTAATTGGCTTTCCTCCAAATCAGGATTGGAAGGGTTAGCTGTCAGTCCAGTGATTGGCAGGCACTTCCTGCTTCAAAACCACCCCTCCCCCTGTGCTCAAATCAGTGCAGTAAAATAATACAAGAAAACCCTTGTTTGTACCTATGTTTCAGGTGGAGAATCCAAAGAAGTTGACGTTTTGTTTTATTTTTACTCCCATTTATTCAGGAACTCCTGTGAACCGCATCCCCATCATGGCAAAGCAGGTACTGGACCTGTACAGGCTTTATAAGCTTGTGACAGAGAAAGGAGGCTTGGTGGAGGTTATTAACAAGAAGATCTGGAGGGAAATCACTAAAGGTCTCAACCTTCCCACTTCTATCACCAGCGCAGCCTTCACCCTGCGCACACAGTAGGTGTCTCACAGAAAAACTCTCAAAGCTGTAGCGTAAATGGAGGAATATTAGGAGCTTTTTTTTTACCCTGTGAAATATGAAATTGTTCTTCCAGGTTGAAAGGACTGATACTGTTTTAATTTGAGCAAGTTTGTAAATCTAGTTTAAAAAGGAAAGCCACTTAAAATATCTGATGCAAGTTTAAAAAACTTTAATACTTCCCACTCATTTTAAACTTTTCCTTGTAGGTATATGAAGTACCTCTATGCATTTGAGTGTGATAAGAAGGGGCTGAGTTCTCCTGTTGAGCTGCAGACTGCCATTGACAGTAACCGAAGAGAAGGTCGCCGTCCCAGCTACACCAACAGCCTGTACCGCTACTCTCCCTCCCCAAGCTCCACTCCACATACCCTCCTCTGCTCTCCCACAGTGCAAACCAACCTGAACGGACATAATGGCCTGAATAAGTCTCCGAGTTCAAATCTAAAGAAAAACACAGGTATGGCATTACTCTGTGTGCTGTGTTATATTTGTAATAAAGCCACTGTCTCTGATTTGATATTTTATCTTGAAAATAATTTTTCTTAAGGATAACCAATGTCCCTGAGTAACAGTAGTGTGATGTCTGTGTGCTTTGCTTCGGGGCCCTCTGCCTTTTCCTGCTGTGCAGGTCGGACTGTGGTTGTACAACTTCCACTGTGTGAATGTGGTAGTTTAAGAATAAGAGAGCTCCTAACTTAGCCTAAAAAGTTCTAGAAAGAAGTTCTAGCTTAGGAGTAATTTAGGAAACTTCTCAGTGCTACTCTGAGCAATGAAGGGAACATTTTTTATCTCAGTAAGAAGGTGTGGTTGACCCCATTGCTATGAGGGACACATTGTTATAGATGCTGTGATTGGTTGATCAAAAAATATTTTGTACTGATGTGGAAGTGGAACGGTTGCTTGGACTTGGTGGTTCATGCTGTGAATACCAGTATTTGTGAGACTGTTGATGTGTAGGTCCGGGTTTAGTTAGACACAATGACTGAGGTTCCTGTAGCAATCATTGGCCTCTAGACAGAAGCCAGTATGTATGGTTGCCACGAGCTTGAGGTCTTTGTCTGCTGATGCTTCTCATCTGCACTTGCAACAAGATGCAGATGATGCATAGTCAATAAATCTTAGAAAACGTATTATTTCTAAGGAGAACCTGTCCTTGAATGTAGGCCCTCTTAACAGAGCCCAAGAGGTTGGTCTCCTGTTCTGGGAGAGTGAGCCCGAAATAAAGCCTAGAGGCCTGAACTGGAGTGAAACTGTTACTATATACTGTATATCTTCTATTCAGTGAATAAGACTTGGTGATGTCCTAACTTCTGCCACAATACAAATAATTGTCAGGAGATCCCAGCTCTCTCCACAGAAGTATGCAAAGCGCAGACTGGCCACAGCATATGCAGCTGCTGCTGCTCTGTAGAGTGGTCAAGTGTTGGCTGGAAAGCTGCCAGGACTACTGGTGAACATGGATTGACCACCTTTAGAACAAAAGCTGGATTAGCTTAGCTAAAAAGCAGGATGCACAGACAGATTGTAAATGTCATGTAAAACAGTCTTATGAGATAACATTTGCATGTGACTCAAACAGATGGCTAGTGAGTCCTGGACTGGCATAATGGCAGAAATGCTTATGTGAATACATGAGTCTATGTATCCCGAAGTGAGACACGGAAATGAATGCTATCATAATGGATGCTACTACAATTGGCTACTTTCACCTGAAAAATAAAGACTACCTTGTCTCCGTTACTGTTGCCCTGTGGTGAACCAGGGAGATGCAGAACACTTGTGACCTCTAGTGGTTTAAATCTCCACACACATTTGACTACTACAGTGATAATGAAATGTATGTTTTTTTCAGAGTTAATAGAGGTTAGACAGGATTCCTTTCAGGCATAGTTTGATCAGGAATGAAAAGGAAATTACAATTTTCCTTTGCTTTTTCTAACATGCTTTTAAATGATTTTCACTTGGGGTTTTTCCTAACCAGATGAGGCGGCCACTCCTGTAATACCCAGCAGGCTGCCCATGGCTTTGGCACTGGGGCAGCAGCAGCAGCAGCAGCTGGCACAAGCTACCACATTAGAGCATCTCAAAGAGAGACTAGAGCGAGGAGCAGGAGGAGCAGCAGTGGCTGGCGGTCCAGAAAAGAATATGATGCGACTGGCAGAGGAGCAGCAGCGGCTCATGCAGCAGGCCCTCCAACAAAACCTCCTTGCAATGGCCTCTCAGTTTAATCCCATGAGCCTCAAACTTAACAATGGACATGGTGAGCTGCTTCAACATTACAGATTGTTATCAAATATGTCTGAGAAAGTCCACTAACTGTAGTTTTTTATTGTTTTCCCACAGAAAATAAACAGGATTTATCTCTAAATATCTCCACTAATGGAACAACCAGTATCAGTGTATCTGTGGGGATCAATGGTACCATTTACGCTGGTAAGACATTAAATAAAAAACATAGTTTTGCCTTCCTGCCTTACAGTATGTGAAAACAATGCACTTTGTTATGAGATTACACTTAAATATTGCACTTTATTTAACATGCACAACTAGACTTATTTTATTGTCTTATACTACTTAAAAGAATAGTTCAGCATTTAGGGAAATACTTTGTTTTCCTAGATGTGAAATTACATACATATATATCTAGAGCCAATAGCCAGTTTATTTAGCTTAGCTTGAAGAGTGGAGCGAATGGCTATCTGGAATATGTTTTTCCCAAAATGTCAAACTCTTCCTTTTAATATGACCTTACTCTTTTACCTGTTTGTTTATTATACCCCTTTGTTTCTTTGTTGTAAAAACTAGCACTAAAAGTATACATTTGTATTACTTTATTCAGGGAGAATGACAATAAAAAAACACAGAACATTACATTAAACTTTAAAAAATTATACAATAAATGCTTCTTAAAGTCAATTGTTTTAAATTTAAATGTTTTCTTGGTTTGCTTCACTGTAGGTACGCTGTTCGCCCAGAAGTCAGCAGCTCCTGTGGTGTCACAGAACGTAACTATGGCAGGAACAAGTGGCTTCAGTGCCCTCTCTTCTCACAGTCCCTTCTCTTCATCTTCCACCTCTTCAAAGGGACCAAACTGATGTTTCTGTTAAACTAATACAAATTTACTTTTTACACCTCTAACTATTACCAGAGAAGAACTATATGAACTCTGAGAAAAGACAACAGCAACTCATGATGCCATTAGTTTTTGTTTCTAGCATTGTTAATTTGCTGTGTAATGTGCTTTAAATGATTCTTGTTTAGAGGACATTTTCCAAACCAAGTGTCATGCAGATTCAAATCTCAGTTTGCCCTAGTGCCTGTTTTTAAATGTAGTTACATTCATATTTACAAATATCTACAAGGTTTGTTCAGAAGTGTCTTGAACAGAAAGGGCACATTGAGAACCAATGCTAAGTGATGTCAACTACATTTATAGGTAATTATTAACAGTTATGTAGTTATCTTTTTTAATAGTCTGTCAAAGATTTACTGAAGCCATTTTGTCTACTTGATGGTAAAATGAGTGAAAGCTCATAGTTAATACATTTCGTAGCAGCTTTCAGGGAGTCCGTTGTTTTCTACAGAAACAGTCTAATGAATCAAATGATCTTATCTTATTCTAGGTTAGTTTATATTTTTGTTTTTTATGTTTTTATTTTATCTTTTTTTATTTAATCATTTGGCATGGCCTTAAAATTGAGAAACATTTCTATTATGTCAGCTGTGAATCAAAAGCAAAATGTGAGAAACAAGGTTTCTGCTGGGAGCTATATGTAGTAGTGATACAACATTTACCTCAAGACTTGGGAACGTCTTCTAAACTCAGGAATATCTTCTGGACCCATCACTGTTATACTGTATCTCACAATATATTGCTGTGTTGTCTTTATAAAAACACAGCGAATGTAACGTTAAGGACCTTATGCTTTTGACAAGAGAACACTGAAACAGTGCTACCTCACCCTTCTAGATAAATATGCAAAACTTAATGCAGCATGTGTTGCTTTAGCCATCTGCTAATATACTGTATGTGGACAATCAGGTAGACTTATCATTGTAAACAATCATAACTTGAACTTGATGACTGTAAAAGAAATCAAGGTTGATGTGAAACTCTACTTGGGTCCTAGATTATTCATTCTTGGACTTGGCTATGTGGAATAAAACAGTTTTGTGTGCTGTAGTTGTGTTTAGTTTTTTTTTACAAATCTATAGTAAGTAAAGATTTAAATGTGTGACAAAATGATGTCCAGGAAAAGTAATCTCCTTTGAGTTCTACTACTTCATACAGGTCACAATTGAGATTTAGACCCGTTCTCAAATCTAACCTGGCCTAAGACCTTTTCAGTTAAGTACCAGTAGTAGAATGTAAGTAACTATTGACAAAGTATTTCCTTGAGTATCTTTATTTCATTGGGATATATGCTTTTGCTAAAATTCAGGAAATATTGCACCTTTTACTACACAACATTTAGCTGATGTGATCTGCACCTGCAACCTTAAAATGCTACTGACACATTCTTACATCAGCAACAGCATATAATGTAATGTATTTTATAGCAATATACACCATTTTTCAGCTTTAAGAATATTTTTTTTTCGTTTTTAAAATAACTTTTAGTTCAACTAAATGTTGAATATACATACATATAGTACACAAAAAAATAAACATAATTGAGTGGCCAGATGAGGGAAGAATTACTCTTCTATAAAAGACACACCCTTTCAAGTTAAGTGGTTTTATGCACCCATAAACATATTTTCAGTATTTGATTATTATATATATCACCAAACAGTTTAAAACCATTTTTTATTATAATAATCATCTCACATCAGATTAAGTTAAATTAAAATCTGCACAGTGTGAATTTGTAAAGCAGAACTACAGATATAGTCTGTATTGCAAGTTAATTTCTGATTGCTGATGTGCAACAGACCAGTGACAGACTTTACTAATGAAGAGCTCATGGGAAAGCGGATAAAGGTGGGGGATGGATCACAGGATTTACTGCTGGGATAGTTATTCTATAGTGACCCTGTTGGATTGGCATCTGAAACAGTATAGAAGAAAGATGCTACATGCACAATTGAGAGGTATTATGATATAGATAAACTGTATCTGGAACATTTATGTGCGCCATGTGATATGTTGATTTAAAATTCATATACGTTTACTGGGTATATTGAGGAGGTAGTGCAGCTTGTCTGTGTTCTGTGGATTAAATTTAAAATGTATTATTTTTTTTATTATATGCAGATTTTTCTGTCCTGCCATGTTTTGTGGATATGCGTAGTGTATATATACTGTATAAATTGAGAAAGCAGTATTATGGGATAATATCTCCGCCCACAGTCCCCGCCCGCCAGGGAAGACTAATACCAGTCATGTCACTCTACAGATGAGGATACCACTGACCTGGGATGAAGACTGGAGTATACTGCAGCTATATAGAGACTTTGGGCATCAGGAGCATTTTCCAGCTTTGAATGGAGGACACCTGCAACTGCTGAAGACTGCTTGACTCTTAACTTGTGGAGGGGGGTCTATCATATTTGATAAATCCTTTTTATGGAATCTTGTGACATTGTGTATTGTGCAGCTGTTGTTGCCTATTTTGCTGCTCAAACATGAAACTTGTGATTCTAAATATCCAAGCTGATGTGATGGGATATAGATGTTTCTGTGCCTTGTTTTGTCCAGAAGAATGGATTTCAATGATCCTGAAGGAGAAATTCAAGGGGACATCTCAAGAACTGAAAGTCTGAATCTACATTACTGGAACCTCTGTACAACTGTGTAAATTTTTTTAGGAACGACTTCTACAGACTCTCAGCACACCATGCCTTACCATGATGAAGAGTATCCAGATCAGCCTCTCTGGCAGTCTGTGCTGCTCTTTTGCTGTAAAGGTATGATAGAGGGCATCATGGTTATACTCTTCTTCTGGCTTCTTGTGCAGGTGCTTTTCACCAAACACCTTGAAGGTATGGTCTTAACATGCTACCAAATGCTACCTTGGTTCATGCTACCAAAATAACACATGCATGCCCATAAGTGCATTGAAAGAGCTATGTCTTAGAGTTAGATAGAATAAATTATTACTAAATGGATGCAGTCTGATCAGTTTTATTATTCTCTTATGCCTGCAGTTCACCTCCAAATTCTTCTTTTGGTTGGACTGATCATCTTCTGTCTCTCCTTGATCCTGGGATGTGTTCTCTGCTGGAGGAAAAGTCAGATTTGTTCAGTCAAAGACAAAGATCCAGTGATGTCAGCAGCAGCTTCTCCTGAACCTGTGACCTTTACCCAGAGCTCGCCTCCCTCGGCAGCAACAACAGCAGCCAGGCAGCAATATGAGGAAATTGATGGAGATTTACTAGAATATCCCTCCACATTCACTAGCCCTGGACCTTCAGAGGTTGAATCTACCTCTCAGCCAATTTCTAATCAAGCTCCAGCTGCCTCTGAACAGAAGGAGCTGCCAAAGTTAAATTTTTCCCTGCGCCGCCTGAGCACACCACCGCTAACATCATCCCTCTATAAACCTATAGATGCCAGTCATGCTTCCCTGTTTACATTTCCCAAACTAGGAGTGTTGTCCAAAACATGTAAGGCTCTGCAGAGGCGATGCACTATCACTGGGGATAGACTATCTTATAATGAACACAGCAGGCTTACCAACCTCAAAGCTGTCTCTGCTTCTATGGCTGAAGAACCAGTCCCACTGTCTCCACTGAGCTATGGATCTAGTTCCAGCTGCAAAAAGGCAATATCACCAAAACCTTGCCTCCATTTCACTATGGCCTTCTCTCCAGAGCAGCAAATCCTGACAGTGACTGTCCTCAACATGAGCGGGACACCTTATACACTGGAGGACGTGTCTGTGCTTGGCAGCCTGCCACCTTTGTACACCTGTCCCATAAAAGCCTCTGTCCAGAGCAGCCTCAGTCATGAACCTCCCAGCCTGGTGCTGCTTTTGAAGGTGAGCTCTGTGAGTGACCTTCAAAGGTGCACGCTCAAAATAGCTGTGTACACACAAGAACCACACAACTGGAGAGCCACCGCACTGGGTGAACTGGAGGCCAAGTGTGGAGAAAGAGACTGGATAGGAGAGCCTTTATTTCACATCTCACAGGAGCTTAACCCAAATGAGTGGACACCAAAAAAGGTAGTGATGTATTGAATTCATATCATATCAGAGCTCCCTTGTAGCCAAACAGTTACAGCACATTTCATTAACTGCAGCGTCCCCAGTTTGAGTTCGTCTGGGGATCTTCACTGCATGTCATACCCTCTCTCTTGTCCCATGTTTCCTATCTGCCTCTCCAATAATAATGCTCATACTATCAAATAAAGACAAACTGTTGTCTTAAAAATGAATTTGTATCATATTTGTTAGCAGGTGTTGACTTCAAGATACAGACATGCTATAATCCTGTTAGGAGCCCTCCTGTGAGCACTTTTAGGACTTCAGCTTGAATGAACATTCAAACTACTTTAATGTTCTAGTTACACTCAGTGAGCCCGGGGGTTTGTGGTGGGTCTGGGGTCCCAGAGGCAGTTCGATGCTGTGCAGAAGAAACTGAGGCAAACTTAGGGTTTTTGTTTGCTGCTCACATGATATTAGAGCTATTTGGTTAGTATTCTTACAATGTATTCACCTTATTAGGTCATTTGCGTGGTTTTAGTCTACTACAAAGCAAATCCTCATGCTCCCTTTGCTTCTGATGAGGTTCCCTCTCTGTTCACTGAACTTTTGCACTTTGACTACAGAGTTTGATCTCCGAGGATGCACCAGTGTACAAGGGTCTTAGCTGTCCTCCGCAGATCTTCATTTCACTGCAGTATCAGACTCTGGCTCACCGCATAAAAGCCACAATCCTGAGAGTCGATAACTTAGACAGCCTTGTTCACACTTCAGCAGGAACAGGTAAAACCAGAGTTGATTTAATATGACAAAATGTTGATTTAGAAATCATGTAAGGACAGTATGCACAGAAGCATTATGTAAGCATCCATGAACAGAACTAACTTCTCTCTTTCAGGGGCTGGGGTGAAGTAATTCCCTATGTTTGCTTTTAATGTTTAGGAGATTAAATGATGTCTTACGGGACACGAATGCAGCAGGAGATCATCCCCTTTTTTAATGACATTGTAGTTTAATCCTTCACTATTCGCAGTCCTCAGGAAAATGTTCCAATTTCCTCTCAATCTCTGAGCTGACAGTTCTAATCTTTGTTTGCATTAGCTTGTCTAGGTATTATTTTTATAACAGACAGGCAAATCCTGCATACAGAGCCATTAGATTTTAAGGTATCTGTTTCATGTACAGTATGTCACATAAGACAATATGTTTTTGTTTTATATCAGATTCTGTCAGTATTTGTTTAACATTTGTTCGGAAATATTTAGACAACATAGATTAGACAGGATCGATTTGTAATGGATGAAAACAAGGAAATAATTTTTGTACTGAATCTATTTGAGCTTCATTTAGGACTTCACCACATCTTATACTCTGATGCTGTGTAAACAGTAATCATTTGATATATAGGACAGTAAAAAGTCAGACATATTTTGTAAATGCAAAGCCTGTACAAATGTGCATATGTGACTTCTACATTTTATTATATATTTGTTCTAAATCTGTAAATAACTAATTCAGAGAATCCAATAGATTAAAAAGTATATGCTTATCTGCAACTGAGCATTTGGACAGGGTTGATTTTAGTGTGTGAAAGCACTAAAACTAACTGGCATTGTGGTTTGTCAACACAAGTAAGGACTTTGAGTTTTACACCCTTAAGATGGCAATATTTTGCATTATGTACTTTTTAAAAATGTTTTAATTTATAAATGGCAAGAAAGTAATTTATTTCCTGTTTTCATTTGAATCCGGATTTTCATGCTTATTGTTTTGTCTATATTGATTTTTTCATACTTATATATATAATGTATGTATAGATTACCAGGTGTTGATCAATCTGCATCATGATGGAGCTGTACTCCGCAGTAGAGAAAGTAAAGGAGGATCCTGTACTGTGTGGAATACTTCCTTCCTGTTTGACCTGCCTCCAGGAAACATCAGTCAGCTGCCTCTCATGCTCGAATTCATAATCATGCAGGTAAACACATTAATGTATGCCTCTATGTTGAGTAAACAGGCACAAATATTTTTGTTTAACTACCTTGTGAAGTAACCTAAGCATATTCGGTTCATTCTCCTTTCATATGTGACAGAATCAGAGCATTTCAGAGAATCGAGTTTTTGGTCGAGTCCTCATTGGAGCTGAAGCTGCAGATGCAGGACGCACTCACTGGAGGGACATGTGCAACCTGCAGGTGGAGCAGGTACGCTGGCACACAGTTCAACCAGAACCACTACAGAGCTCTCACACTGGAAAAGCTCCGTGACCAGATGTACTGTATAAACTGGGGGATAACTGGGATGTTTATTGAAAGCCAAAGGGGTCATAATTCGCCCCTTTCGCCCCTCTCTGGCTTTCGACAGGTGTTAAACTGTGTATGAAGTTATTGTGTTTACTGACACTGCAGCTCTTATGGGTGGGTTTCTGAGCACTCAACAATAATGTCTTAAAACATGGCCTTATTCCAGTGTATCAACATGTGAATTTTTGTATTGGAAAGTAAAGTACTGTAAGTGCACATAATAACTTATGGAACAAAACAATGTAAGTTCAGAGTTTGTGTGGGCTTATAATAAATCAATAAAACAGTTATTTGTATAATGTTACCTAGATGTTCTAAAGGGAGCTTGTACAATTTTGGTGCATTTATCAGTGATTTCTTATAATCATTTGATTTATGTAAGGAAAAATCTGAAGGTAACTGAACTGAAATATTATTTTTATTTACTGAAGAGTTACTCTAGTATTTGGTCTCTGGAACTAAAATACACTTTGCCATTTATTTGTTGTAACATGTTATACACACGTATGCAGTTTATGTGTTATCATCTGTAATGTCAGTTTTCTTTTAATTAACTGGTAACTGATGGATTTTCAGAATGTAAAAATAATGTGAAGAACAATATCATGTTATATAAATAAAACACACTTTGACTTTAGTAATACTAACAAATTGCGGCTGTTTTACTTCACTTTTCATCACTCATTGCAGGATTCTGTTAAACTGAGCCACAAAAACATACAGTTCTTTTCCATATAATCAAAATGCATTCACCAAACATAATTTTATTAGACTCCTGCTCAATAATAGTACAAGTGATTCAGTCCTTAAACCTAATTTGCGAAAAAAAAAAAAGTAGGAAGGCACAATGTGGCTGCCACAGCACACTGTAAGTAGCAGTCTAACTTCCATAAAGCAAGATTTCCAGAGCAGGAGTCTTCAAGAAACACTCATATGTCCTCTTCCTCCTCTTCATCTTCATCAGGGCTACAGATATCTACACGCTCAGCCAGGAATATTCCATCAGGATAGAGGTAATAAGGTTTCCGCCGCAGGTCAAAGTCATCTAAGCATAGGTTCGGCACGTCAACATCAGAAGACTGTGAGACTTTTTCTGCAGTAGTTTCTATATCCTGGATTTTCTGCTTGAGCCTTAAGGCTAAATCAAAAGAGAAAAGTGAATCACAGAACACAGTATTTTCAAGTGTCAAATCTACTGTATGTGTAACTATAACTATTCTATACATGCAGAAGCAAGAAAGCAAAGGTTGATGATGAAGGCAAAGTAATTCAAACCAGGGACTTATCCAGTCTTAAAGAATAAAAATGTAAAAAAAAAAAGGAGCTTTTTCTGAATAACATGCTTCATGTTTGTTTTTCATTTAGTAGATATGTCCCTGTTTGAGAAAAAGAAAGAAGCCTGTAGTCTCTATAAAGACAGCACAGCACATCTACACTACTAATTATACTGATGCACAACGTCACCTTGTAGCAAATTCTCATTTTTTGCCTTCTGATTGATGTTTGCTTCATTCATAGCTGACATCTGACAGAAAACAGAGTCATTTTAACTTAATTCTCACATTTGTTTATGTGTGTTGTCTCTAGTTCAAAATGTTTATTTTTTCTTTTGAACTACTTTCACATTTACATAGTTCAAATGAATGCTTACAGATTAACATTAAAAGTCTGGATTTTTTCTGACAGAGTAGACAGAATTTGCGATTAAAAAAAATGTTAAATTTAAAAGTTGCATTTATTGGTCCACAATACTTCTCAGAATTTGTAGTGATTTCAAAACAGTCTTTTTCCATATTTCATTATTATATTTAAATCGTTCTCTATCATCATTGTGTTATTCACAGGTCTTCAATACACAGACGTGTACTGTGACTTTTATGTCTTTTTATAGTTGAGACAGATGTTTTCCACCTGAGCTCCTTAGCTTCAATTCCAGTAATTTACACAGTAGAAAAAAATCCTTTGTCAGATTATAGTTCAAATGCGTTCCCCATAGAGTTTCAGCATACAGGCCTCCATGTGTGCTGTATGCTATTTGATTAAAGCAGAAGCGGAGATTAACGCATACATGTGTGTGTAAATGTAATAAACGAATGTGACTGAAGCTCTGTTAATTGCAGGATATAATCTGTATCACGTGATGCCATTAATGATATTAGTTGCAGTTGTTAAGAGATCATTTATAAAATATTTGGCATGCAGTCAGACATGTAATATAGATGGTGTTTTGAGTGGTATGTTGGAAGCTTTATGTTGATGTTTTAGTCATTTAGCTGCTGAGGAACAACAGGACATACTGCTGTATGCAACTGGCTATTTGCATGTAAACACTGTCTGTTGTGGTTCATTCTTTATGGATTTTCAGCTTGGTAATATTTATACTTTCTGTAATTTAGCCATTTATAACCTGGTGTCTCTGGTTGTGGAGGCTTTCTTGAGCCTCTTCTCCTGGTTCCTCGTCTACCTCCTCTTCTGGCAGCTCACTGCCCTCCTCATCCTCCTCAAACACTGGCATCAAACCTGAGCTCTGCTGCCAGTTGCTCCTGTCCACTGCAGTCTTAATGAAAAACAAAACATGTTACACATTTAGCATATTGATCTTAATGTAGCTCATTAAATGTCAGTGTGCAGTGGTCTGACTCCTTTACAGAGACATCTTACCCTCACAGCTCTAGGTGTGGATGTCCAGTCTTGAGGTGAGGATGCTTCAGTCTGAGCTGCTGCTGCTGAGATGTCAACCTTTCCCACCCCTTTTTCTTCTCGCTCTTTAAACAGATTCTTTAACTAAGATAAAGTATAATTGTCATTTACAACATATATAAAACTTAGACCCTGTGATGCTAAAGCCACAGTGGTGCTTTGGGCTAACATGCTCACAATGACTGTGATAGCATAAAGATAAATAAGATATAACTTATAACAATATCATAATAATTATAATTATAATAGTAATTAGAATTTTTAAACATGAATGTCTGTAGTATTTTGTTGCAGTCTATCCAATAGACAAATATCATTAACCACTCCATGAACCAAAGTAATAGACTGAATTAGACTGATATTAACATCCTTAGAGCCGCACTGCTGGATAGAAAAAGTGAACTGAAATCATCTTGTACAGTATTTACCTGCTCAGTGATCATCCTCCTCTGCTGGTCTGTCTCTAGATCAACTGGACATATAGTTTTATCTTTCCTGGCTTCAAAAGACTTCAAAAGAAGTTTTTCATCTTTGATCTGTGGACAAAATGTCTGTCATTTGTAATGTTCATCACCACATTAGGAGCAATCTTTACAGCTGTCACTTTTATGAACTTTACTGGGTAAAGCTGTTTTAGTGTTTGAAGCCTCTGGACTGCCAACATTTTCTCCTGCTGCAGCTGGTTCACTCTCCTCCTGCTCTCTGAAAACATATGGGGGAAGATGTTTTGGAGTCAGTGAGGAAAACTGATATGTCATCGTCAGAAGCGTTTTCCAGAGCAGGCTCATACCTTCTAGCTGGGCCATCAGTGAGTTAATGGTTGAGACATTTGCTTGGTCTTCACTATCTTGACTGTCTTCAGAGGACTTTTCCATGAGCTTTAATGAGACGCAGCGGAGACAAAGAAGGACGAGATGTGTTAATTCACCTCTCAGCACACCTACTGGTTCACAGGTGGCTAAACTTATATGTACCTTGAGCTCCAAAGCAGAAATCTTGATTTGAGCCTCAGCTTCTTCTGTCTCTCTCAGTCTTTGTAAACGCTTCAAAGCTTCTGTCCTAAAACAATGAGGATTCAAATATGGCACATATTCAATTCCCAAATCTTAAAATAAATCAGTTTTTCAAAGAAAACTTACGTTTCTCTCAGTTCTTTCTCTCTTTCTGTAAGTTTTATCTTCAGCCGTTGAACCTCACTGTTTTGTATGTGCCACTATTAATCACAAAGGTTAAATGTAAATACAACACGTTGCCACATATATATTCAAATGTTTAAAGTTCGTGTCAGTTATCCTGTTACCTGAGGGCATTTGTTTTGGCTGCTGTGGGAGTCTGATGGCGGCTCTGATAACAAAGAGGATTCCGATAAGCTGGTAAACAGATAAAGGACACAACAGAATTTCATTTTGAGCATTTGCTGATGAAGCATTTTGAAAATGAAAATCTCATCAAAACCCACTCACTCTGTCACTGTCTCTTTGTCTCTTTGAGTCTGAACAGCCTCAACACCTGCAAACAAATGATCACATCAGTTTGACACCACTTGTGTTTAAAGAAGAAAATAACAGACAACATATCGTCAATATTAGTATGGTAGTGCCTTTGCTGTAGTGACAACTTTCCAATCTTGATCAAAGACTCCATCCATCCATCCATCTTCATCCGCTTATCCGAGGTCGGGTCGCGGGGGCAGCAGCTTCAGCAGGGATACCCAGA
>JAUMHL010000027.1:16550117-16595423 GCA_032362345.1 Sandelia bainsii
ATGAGGAAATCACCATTGCATGCTTCTACTTAAATGCCCTACTTTCATGATATAATATCACTGTAGTGTGAACTTTTAACATTTTCCATAAATTTCACCCGAAAGCCAAATATCCCTAACTTTTTGTGAGTAGTGTATGTTCTATTAATATGTTTATATTTGCCTTAATTTATCACTTGTTTAGAAAATAGTCAAAAATGTGCATCCAGATTTCCCACAGATCAAGCAAATGTCTTCAGTTGCCTTCTTTTGTTCAAACGGCTCAAAAAATTCAGTTTGCTTTCATGAGAAACGGCAGAAACCAGAAAATGTTTGAAGCTGAAGTCACAGGATTTTTTTACAGGATTGTTTAAAACTTTAATGTTTAATTGATTTAAAAATTGATTTTCCTTCAACTAAATAATTTACTAATTGACTAATAGTTGTAGATCTTTAAATTCTTGTGTCATTTTTGTCCATACAGACTCTGGGCTTGTTGTACCCAGTATATCGTATGAATTACACAAGCGTCTGTTGTCAGTCGCTGAGCGTCATGGTCTCTCACTGGAGCGAAGACTTGAAATGACTGGAGTATGCGCCAGTCAGATGGCACTTACCTTGCTGGGTGGGCCCAACAGGTAAGCATGTCGCATTGGGTTTAGACACACATTTCAGCGTCTTACATGTATTTTTTAGCTTGATGACTCAGTCTAGAACAATCTTTGCTGTAGTTAATCATTTACAATGACTAAATGGTAGCCAGATGTATCAACTGCAGAAAATTTTAAATAGTTTAGTGTTTAAATTCAGTTTGAACAGGTGGATTGTTCTTGACTGTAAAGATAAATATTTTTTCATGGTTTGTTTGTATTAGATTTCATGTATTTTTGTATTGTATGTATGTTTAATTCTTTTCACATTGATTGATTCACATCTTTTCCCCACACTGTTGAATCTAATTGTTTTCTGTGCCAGATCTGAATTGGCTTGAATTTTGTACTTGGAGAACATAACATTTAGGAAATCAACTTAACTGTTTCCTTTTCAATATATCTTTCAGATTCACTCCAAAAAATTTACACCAGCGTCCCACGGTGGCTCTGTTGTGTGGCCCTCATGTTCAGGGCGCGCAGGGCATCAGCTGTGGTCGTCACCTGGCCAATCATGAAGTGGAGGTCATCCTGTTTCTGCCCAATTTTGTTAAGATGCTTGACTCTGTCACCAGCGAGCTCACACTGTTTAACAAAACTGGGGGCAAACAGGTGTCAACTATCAAGGGTGTGCATTTTTTTTCTACCTTTTATTTAGTTTGACATTTTTTCTTTCCAGTAATCTACCTTAATTGATCATTTATTAATATTGTATTCATGTTTGTCAAGCAGTATCATGAGGTTTGTCTGTGTTTTCTCTCTTGATTCCACAGACCTCCCACACACCCCAGTCGATCTAATCATTAACTGTCTGGACTGCCACGAGAACACATTCCTGATGGATCAGCCTTGGTACCAAGCAGCTGCAGACTGGGCTAACCAGAACCGAGCTCCAGTGCTCAGCTTAGACCCTCCTGCCAGCGGACAGGGTCAGGCAGTCGAAGCCAAGTGGTCCCTCTCTCTCTGTCTCCCACTTGTTCTGGGTGAGGGGGCTGGCAGGGTTTACCTGTGTGACATAGGTATCCCTCGGCAGGTGTTCCAGGAAGTGGGAATGAAGTACCATTCTCCTTTTGGATGCAAATTTGTCATTCCCCTGCACTCTGCATAATTATACTAATGGCCAACATGACAGAATCTTTGACCATCCTTGACCATTTGGGTTTGGACGCCTTATTTCCCAGAGCTTCAGCTGTTTTTCAGTTCATCCATTAATTTTCTGACTCATCAACATGTGTTTGGGTGTTTTCTCTGAAGGACCAATGTTTGGTACGTTAATTTTGCCAGGTGAAGAAGAAAAGAGCTTTCAAATGTTTGACAAAATAGATGTCATGTTCATTAGAGACTTTAGTAGTTATGTAGATACATTGTATTTACATGATATCACCAGATATTTGGAAGGCAGCATATTGAAAATACAGCTAAAGTCAAAAATAATATCAAATAATGTTCTGTTTTAAATTGAATATAACAATCTTTAATTGAAATGGGAAATGTATGAATGTTGCTGCAGTCTGATCTCATTCCTATAAAGAGATTAGACAGATAGAGATGCCACAGCAAAAATCCAACCTACATCGGTGTTACCATTAATAATGGCTTTGCATAAAACCTGCCATACTTTGCAGCACTATCTAAATGTTCATTTTATTAGTATAGAAATTCCATCTAAATCAGAAATTTCATCTAAGCAAATGTGTAAAACTTGTCATTTATATGAGTAGTGTTGTGTATTTAGACTAAACCATTGTGAATCAGGCAGCTACTGGAGAGAATCCAGATTGTGTCAGTGGTAAATTAGGTTGGTTGACAAAATGACACATGGAAAATTTTTGACCAAACCTTCCTGTAGTGATGATGTGGGGGCAAACGTTTGATTAAATTGTTTTCGGTACATTTGTATCAGCTGAAGGACATAAGCAGTGCATTTGAAATCCCTGGTTCCTCAACTACAAATTATGCATTGAACATTTAGCTGACTGTATCGTTGTTTATATATTTTCCCACAGTTCTGTGTAGTTATTGGTTTCCCTTTATTAACTGTACCATATAAAATTTGTTAACAGACTCAGTTATGATGTGTAATCCTCCACAGTGATCATCAGGTTTTTGATAGTTTGTGTCTGTGTTGTATGACTGGTTTGCGTAAATACAGCTGAAGCACATATTGAGCTTGTGCTGTGTTACACTAACAACACTTAATGCAGACCTGATGTTGGATCGATTACACAATTTGCACATGTTTCAGGATGTTAAATGATTTCCATATTATATGGAGATGAAGGGAAGCCAATGGATGCCCAGAACTGTGTGCAAAATATATGTACAATTGTAAAAAAAAAAATTGGCGTGATCCTTTAAGTTTCAAACCATGGGACCGTGTGAATTTTAACCTTCCAGGTTAAAGATTTTTTATTTTGGTCAAAGTTGTGTTGGTCAATACTAAGTAGCATTTTCTAAAGTAGGAAATGCTCTGTATGAGAGACATCAAAATGCACTGGTTGAATTGTTTGAAGAAGATGCACCATCCTGCCCTCTATGAACACAGGGTCTTAGTGAAAAGACACTGTAGAGAAAGTTTTTCAGTTGAACCTTAAGTATGCCTGTTGACATATTCAAGCCTGGGTTGCTTGTTTTGTGCTGCTTGAGGCTTTGACAGAGCAGCTGGAAGCATCTTTACTGCCATGTCTTTGACAATGAAAGTCAAACCTTTAAACTGTTCTTTAACGAGAACAACACCTTAATTTGAAAGTTGATGTATCCAGGCATGCATCAGAATTTACTGAACAGTTTAATCCTGTATTATTGAGGTCAGCGTTTTGTAGAAAAGGCTGATTTCACACAGTAAACACTTGATAAAAGGTGGGTAGGTGTTTGGTGTAACATTATGTCCGCACATCATCTTGACTCAGGAGGATTTAAAATGCTTGTGCTATGTTTATTGTGATTTCTCTGTGCACACTGGTCTGCACATGGTTCAGTCGATGATTCAGTGAAAATTACTTTAATGCACAAACGTTTTGTCATTTTTCCAAGATTCCTCCGACCTGATGTGTTGTGGAACATCTGTTGAGACACGTCTGGCTCTTTGTTAGTGAATGTGAGAAGATTGGTTTTGCTTGTCTTTGGCCACCAGGGGGCCACGAAACTCCATTTTTGGTGGATTTTCCTTATTCTGCTGTAATGGCAGCTATTTTGTTTCTTCAAAGCAAAGTGTTATTTCTCTACGAAATGTGAACAATCGGTAACTACATTGTTATCTGACTTTGACAGGAAAGCATCCGATTGAAAGTAAGTTCTGGTTTTTGAGATTCTTCAAATTGGTTTACATTCTTAAAATTCTCGGGTCTGCAGTGGGTGTTTAGTCCATGCAAGTGGAGTTTGCAGTTCAGCAAAACCGCATTAAATAGCCAGTGGGAGGTTTCGTCTAGACAGGATAAAAATGTCCTTTTGGGATCGAAGTTCACTGTCAAGGTGCTTGTGCAAAAAATCGGTGCAGTCCCATTGTGTCATACCTGCAGATGGAAACAATAAAAACATTCACCACTTTCTAAACATTGCTTCATTGATTGACCAACTTGACTGAAATGGGACCAGTAATGGCCTATTTTTAGCCAGACGAGTATATCATTAACGCGCATGTGCGCTGCAAAATCAAGGTGGGGCAAAAAAACTTGAATGTTTCTCACGGGGAAACGCAGAGGGACAGCCTGAGGCAGTCTCAGATTAGTTTGAATTGGTCTTAATTACGTTTCAAAACAGCGGAGCCACTAAACTTTTTCCACATGAAGCAGCCAAGACTACAGTGACAAGTGTAAAAGTTAATTTTATATTTGCATAAAGCTACTTTTCTACAGGATGGTGACAGGAGACGCACAAACAACAGTGCTGGCTGGTTCTACTGAGGTCTTGTCGGACTGCTGAAGTTTCTCGTCACCTGAGACAGGTTTCACTTCCTCCTCAGGACTTGATGTGTTTTGACTTCGACATCAACTGTTTTTTATGTCACGGATGGGAATTTGCCTGTTGTCGCTCAGATGAAAACGGACGTCGGGCAGTAACCGAATATACATTAAACATCTCGATTTTGCCTGCAAACAGGTAGGATTTTTATTTTGAAGTCAAATCATGTCAAATATATGTTGTGTAGTGGTAAACCATTGTAAAACACAGTTAACCAGCTTGTGCGTTTAACTTCACACACTGACAGCTCTGATCAAGTTCCGTTTATCAGATCACACTGGAGTTTGTCTATGTCAAGTGACAAGTTGGCTACACAATGATCAAGCGATTGCCCGCAGTCAGTGTTATGTAATGTGCTTTACAACAAAAATGGGTTTAATATGTGATTTCAGCTTAGACGTGGCCTTATTAACATCCTCCTTCAAACTTCTACCACTTCCTCTGGTTTCCTGGGGTGCAGCAGCTGTGTATGCAGCTCTCCACGTTGCCCTCTCACAACGGCAGATAATGGTATTATAATTACGTTAATGTTAATGTGTGTGCTCGTTACAGTGCAGAGTAAGAGCTTCCACAGGGTCTAATATCTTTGAGAGTTACTTGAGGCTGTTGGAGTCCTTTTAATCGCATTTACAGAAATGTGTCACTTGATGACTCAGTTTAATATTTCTCCTTCTTGCTTAGTTTGACATTATCAGGAAACATTTAATGAAAAATTTGGAAAGTGCATAAAAAGAAATGTGAAACAAAAGTTCATGGAAAGAAATATTTGAAAGTGAGAGGGACTGAGGACCTCTTGGGTCTGTTCTGTGGGGGTGATACCCCTCCAGCAGAGACAGGAATTCCCTGAAGAGTCAGCCACTTTCTGAAGAAGACCCAAGCCAGTGTAATGCTGCCAACTGAGGGTTTTTCTTTCATAGTGGGACAAAAGTGTGAAGAAGGATTAAGCTAGTGAAACAAGTTGAAGATGGCTCACGAAACCACACTAAAGCGTAGCTGCTGCACTGTAATGTGTTATGCATGGCTGCATCAGCAGAGCAGCGTTGCACTGCATAGTGTGCATTGCACAGCAGCAAGGAAGTGTCTGTCCACTGCTCAGGCATGGCAGCTTTGCCTTGTATGGTATGTTTTGATCAGATAACTTTGTAAAATCGTCAATTACCTACAGTGACAAAAGTTTCAGGACCTACATTGTGTCCTTTGAACTTTGAATAGCAGTAAAATGCAAAGTTTACTGTAACATCAGCACAGCAAATTAAACGGGATTTTCCCCTGTTTAACAATCATTGATTTTTTGTCTGCCTGTTGCTCTGAAAACAACCTTGATTTAAAGTTTTGTGTTTATTTATGAACGCTGTGCTATTTTAGGTGCATACCCTGTCATTTTCCTGCATGCCAGTATTACAGAGCCTCACAAGCAAACTTGTCAGTCATTAAAGTGATACAATGATAGCTTTTATTGCAGCGTCTACCACTGGAATAGTACTTCCTCTCTTCGATTCAACAGACAGTTGTTTCATTGAGCAGTGCTGCTTCACCAGAGTCCAGCTGTTGTCCCAGAGGAAGAGATGATTTCTTCCTTCTCTGAGAACATCTGCAGGCCCAGCTGGTTG
The DNA here is from genome assembly GCA_032362345.1 of Sandelia bainsii. NCBI lineage: Eukaryota > Metazoa > Chordata > Actinopteri > Anabantiformes > Anabantidae > Sandelia > Sandelia bainsii. Next base: position 16,556,317 of record JAUMHL010000027.1, read on the forward strand.
AACCATTTGCATGTTCTCTTTCTGTACATTTCTCCTTTTCCACCACCCAGCGTTTCTGTTTGTGTACCTGCCCAATGAAAGTTCATTGGATGTGGACAGAAGTCATTGTGCGCTTCTCTCTCCGCTGAACCTTTCACCCTACTGCTATAATAGTGATGATAACAGGGCAGCAGCCTTAACGCATCTGATGCTGGTGGGTCAGCATGAGTGCTGCATCACCCCCTGCTGCACAAGAAGGAGCACAGAATGACACAGACACGATGCTCATTGTGATTATTACAGGATTTCATGTGGTGGTAGACATATCACAATCGTATTTAACATCTAGATCTTTTTCATCACGCTCATGATCCACGATGATTTTAAATGTATTGTAGAGTACAGCCAGGCCTGAAATAGCCAATGGCAATCCACATAGCCATATATTATACTATAATATTTTCTTGATTGATGTGTAGCGGATCCACGTTATCAGTGCTCATTGAAAGAAGTCGCTTCACCTGAAATGAGATGTGGACATCTTTAAGGTTAATCATGATGTAAGATTGCCCAGTGCTTTTAATTTTTTGACTCTATCTAATCTTTCTTTTTTTTTTTGTAAAATATTGAAAACCTTGTTTGGGCCTTGACCACATATTTAAATGAAACCATCTTAGAAGTTCAGAAGTTTTTTTTGTGTGTGGAACTACTAATAACTTGGCAAGCAGCCCAGACTAGATAATGTGTTTTTTAAGTCAAATGTCAATTTTTAAACTACAGACACTAATTGTATTAGAATAAAAATCACAACATTTACACTAACCAGTAGTAGAAGTGGGAGTATAAAGTAGTATAACATGGAAAAAAGTAAGTATTTAGCATTCAAGTTGTGCTGAAGTATAGCACTTATATTACACTGTTCGCTGAACTAGTTCATTGTGGTGTTTTTGAGTGACAAATTTGTCATACTTCCGCCTCTGCTCACTTCTCATCTGTGTTTTTGCCCCAGGTTTTGTCTGTAAGTGACTGGCAGATTAAACAAGGCCAAAAATGATATTGCTACATTCCTGTCCTGTCTTGCTTTGTACAGTCAGGCTTCCATTGATTTTCACACTGCGTACCACATCTTGCAAAACAAAAGAGTTGAATGTTGATCAACCAATTTAAATATGAAGACTGTTGGATTCCAAAATGATGCACAATTGTATAGAAACAGCTATATTAACTTGGTTTGTAGTGAGACAACACCTGTATTTATTAGTTGTTTAATTTGAGAGTTTATGTTTTTATCAAACTTAATTCATATTCACTTTGTCAAGGTTTGCTCGATTCCTATTGTTTTCAGTAACTAGAGTCATGCATCACTTCTCCTGTAGCAGAGAGCATCTCTCTATCAGACGTCCTGCTTGCAATCATTGTGCCTTTGCTGTTGTTGGCGATGAATCAGCTTAAACTGTATTTAGAGTGGTAAACATAGATTGATTGCGCCTGCAGAATAAATCATGAAGAACACTTCGCACAGTATTCCCAGACCTGCAGAATTGATGCATTGCTCCCCTTACAGCTACTCACTGGACAGACTGACAGCAATGGACTTCTTAATGAGACAGGGGTCATTAGAAACTCAGGGGTCAGAAGCAACTGGAACGACTCACAATAACAGCCTTGTGTGCTTCCTGAAATGTGCAATCTGGGGTTCCATGTAGCTCTTTGAAAATGGCAATATGACTCCATGACAGACTGGGTTCTGTCTCGTTCATGTAGCCACTGGTGGCTCAATGCTGAGTTGCATTCACTGTCCCAAAAGAGATGAATTAAAAACTGCTGTTGTGTATCAGCCTTGGCCCTGTTCATCCATTCCTCACTGGGTGAGATCACTCTGCTCCTTCATCAAGGACTTTGCCCAGACTCATTCTGTTGCTATCAACAAATTCTCATTGGTTTGCTATTTTCAGAGCGTCGTGTGTAAGACTTCCTGCTGCAAACGCCTGTATACTGATCAAATTGTAGATGGATTAAATTACATTAGATGTGTTTTTAGCTGACATGGCTCTTGAGATGGCATTGGTTGGCCACTTGGTCCATCACTTTAAACCACACTGAAGTATCCCAAAAAATACTCATTGCCATAAACTTTTTTTTGCAGACAGTCATGATCATCATGGTTCCATGACTTTTCGTCTAGTACCAACAGTAGGTTGACATTTGCGATTTACAGTGAAATCTTTCGACAACTGTTGGATGGCTTACCCTGCAATTTGGTGGAGACATTTATGCTCTGTGAACTCTGGGGACCCCTTCATTTTACCTAGTGAAGTGGTGTCTGACCTGTGGGTCAGGACCCCTTGAGGGACTTCAAGATGGGTCAAGAAATGATAAAAAAAAAAAAAAAGACAGGAGAGAATCAAACAAGACATTGTCCAGTTTGTTATTCTGTGTAATTACACCTGCATTTAATGGATGCAGTGTTTTATTGTAAATATACATTATTTTAATTCTCACACTACCAACTCTGTCCAGGTAACATGAATACTCACAAGTTGTTAACACGGGGATCCCATCTCCACCATCCATCATATATAACATGGACAAGGCATTAGCAGAGCATTTTAACATGCTTGCAGTGACAATATTAACATACTGATATTTAATGTTTTTTTTATCAAAGTTGAGCCTGTTAGCATTCTAACACTGATGACATCCATTCATTAGTTGTCTGGACTGGACCAGTCAACAGACCATCCCTAGACACACCATGTTAGCATGGCTTTAGAAATACTTTTACTTTTTTTCTGACCTACCTAAGCCTTCCAGGCCTTTATAATAAGCAATTTAATTAAACAATTTGAAAGAAAATCAGATTGTTTCATTTAAATGTCTTATACTGATTTTAAAGCTCAGGATGGTTGTTTTTCTTTGAAGTGATAAGTGCCATGACAATTACAAAATAAATAAAAAAAATATTTTCATAATTCCGTTTAACAGTTATATCCTCACAACGCTGCCAGTGTGACTGCAGATTCTTCTTGTGTTTTTTTTAATAGGACCTTCTGCTCAGTGTGATATGTCAGTGTAACGTAGAAAAGATGGATTGGAATGAGCAGTGGCTAAGTGTGGGTGTTCTTGCTGAGTTGTGGGGCGTGGGAAATGTGTCTAGATAGTTTTGTCCCTCGATTCAGAAAGACAGAACTCCATTGCGGACGACATCCACCACGTCGCCATCATTCTGAGTGATGATAGTCCTGTCTGGGACACGGGAGTTTTTAGTCTCACATTTGATGTCTGTCTGGTTATTTATTCTAATGTACATAGAAGACATGCTGTATTATATTTTTTAAATGCAACGAGTACTGTATATTTTTAAAAGGAGGTGTTTAGATAGAGATATTGCTCGAGGATCTTAAGCCCACCCTATTATTGAGGTATTTTAATTCTGGATACATACGGAAAGCTGACTGCATAGTAATGGACATGTCGGAGGATGTGGCCTCATGTAAAGTGGCAGATCTGTCGGAGCCAGGATTTACCCTGACCATTGAGCCCTGCTGCCTCTCCATGGGAACTGATACAGAAAGAGGGGAAGTTGGGTCAGAGGGGAGAGAGGGAGGGGGATGCTGAGCATTGCTTTATCCACAGGTCATCATTTCATTAAAATGTCTCTGTTCTGACATATTATGTATCATAGAAACACTGTTTTGGGTGACTTAGGCCTGATGTTACTGCTGCAGTGGCTGCTTTATTGACACAAAGAAACTCTGAACTTGGTTAAGTCCTTCGGGCCTGGTCAGATCTCACCACCGGTTTGCATTCCAGCATTGAAGAGAGCTATCTTGATTCTAACAAGACCCCTTTATTGGAGCATAGCTGGACAACCAGGTGTTTCTAACTGTCAAATGCGATGCAAAGTAGAACTTTTATCTCTTTCATTCATCAGTAATAATGTATTATTGTATATTTTGTTTACATTGTATATTTTATTTCTGTCTTTTGTGTTACTGGTCCATCATCCTAGAAGCAGTTTAAAAAAGGCTGATCTTTATGCATATTCTGTTCTGCGTCATGGAAACATTGTGGCCCAGTTGTGAAAGTGTGATTTTAAAAAAAGGAGGCTTGTTAGTTCTGCTTTCTCCGTGAGTGAGTTATTTTTACTGACACTGCCTTGTCTGACTACTCCACTGTGTTCTGATAATAGTTGAATTGCTGGCTACAAATTAACATGCACCCCTGCACAGCAAAACCAGAAATTCATTGTCTTCCTGAGAATTTGTTAGTGGTTACTTGAATAAGTCTGAAACAAGTGCACTATTTATTTTTGCAGGTACTATACATGTGTGTGTGTGTTTACTAGCTCTAATGATAGGAGCTAGAAAATCTCACCAGTGAGAGGATCAAACCACCTCACCATGACAGAGATCCAGGTAAGAGTGACCTCTAGATTAAAAACACTATCAAAACTTGGATGCACAGACGAAAGTGTAGTTTACTAATTTGTGCACGTGTTTCTGTAGACTCCATGGCCACAGGGCACAGAGTGTGTGGCCAGGTACAACTTCAAAGGCACATCAGAACAGGACCTGCCGTTTAACAAAGGCGATGTGTTGACCATCATTGTCGTCACAAAGGTAAAGTTTTATATGGTCCATTTCTGGGCTAGTCTACACTTCTAAAGACTGACTTTTGCTTTTGAGTTCTCGTGCAGCGTGTGGATTTGGCACTTAATGTCTCTAAATGTTACTGTTGAATAAAAACATTATTTCTTCATTTTAGCCGTTGCTGACATTTTGTGTTTCAGGATCCAAACTGGTACAAAGCAAAAAATACTGCGGGTCGTGAGGGAACAATTCCAGCTAACTATGTTCAGAAAAGGGAAGGTGTGAAATCTGGAGGCAAGCTGAGCCTAATGCCGTGAGTACACACATTTTCATGGCCTATTAGTTCTGATGCTTAGTGTAGTCATTCACTTTCAATGTAAACAGGATTAGATTCACATATCTGCTGTCTGTATCAGAAAGGCTGCCACTATGGTTAAAATAGCTCAATTTTGCCCTCTTCTTATGGCTGTGTGCTTCCTGAATGCAGATAGACTATTTGTTGTGGCAGTGACACTATTGTTATGTGAATGGAGACCACAGTTGAGATGGACTGTGTTGTAATTGCAGTGCACTCATGCCTGTTTTCAGCTCAGTTTTGCTTGAACTCTGCACAGTTTCCTGTTGTTTCTTTTTTATCTCGCACTGAAGTAATCTCAAAAATCTTGTTTGTCAATATGATGAGTTTCCACGCACATGCATTTGTATCTGTGTCTAAATGGTATTTTTAATTATAGTGTACTTAATTACAAAATCTCTGTCTGTCTCAAAATGAAGCAAAATGTACCTACTGTAAACCAGCATCCAGTGGCAATAGGAAGCATATGACAAAATATAGCCATTGCAAAGATAAAATGTACCCAGAACTCATAATCCAGTTAGTACAGTATGTGTATTGATGTTCACAGACATTTACAGTGATGTCTCCTTATGTGGTTTAACACCCATGCTCTCTTCTATTTTGGTGAAAAAATAAGGCCTGTGATATCTAAAGCTAGTGCCAAATGCAAATGACTTAGCTGTAGATTCTTTGACCTTTTTCAGTAATAAAACATGTCACAGTGGATATGCAAAATACCTCTAATCTATACCTCTGATCGAGAACAGTATTTCTTTTATTTGCATCGCGAAGTGCATTACATAAGGAAAGATAAAAATGCCTCAAAGGCTAATGGAAAATGATCATCAAAGCAGGTCCAGAATACAACCTGGCAATATTCACTTATTAAATGAGCCTTTACATACTAACAAGTCAGTTTGATGAATAGCTCTTACGACTGTTGCAGACATCTGAACTGGCCATAAACAACATCTAGAAAACTAAAAAGCTGAGATGGTGTAATGATAGGTATTTAACCAGGCTGATTTAAAAAAAAAAAAAAGCTAAAGGCAGAAATGTGCCCACAGAAAAGAGGTTTGCTTTGATCATATGTAACTGTAGAAAATCTATACATCATAAATTGCAAGTTCAAACCTGTGAAACATTACACTGAAACCCACAATGTATGAATCATACATTTTCAGTATGGCAAGTAATGGATGGGACAGAAGTCCAGCACACAGTTATTCCATTAATAGATAGAAAAAGAAGAAAGTAAAAAAAGAGAAAATACAACAACTTCTCCAGCTATCTCTGCCTTTTTGCAGGGGGAACCACATCTGTTTGTAAATGTGATGCACAATTGAAAATGTAATGGAAAGGTTAATATGTCTGTAATAATAGCACCATTTATGCCTCTGCACTGGCTCAGGAACACCTGGAGAGAATTTCATTACGTCTGGCACAAACATTCACCTGAACTCAGAATATGAATCTTACAACATGAAAGAGAAAACAAGAGTAAAATTAAATCTAATATAAGACAAACAAAAAAAGAAATTCCTGGGTAGAATTGGTTAAAACAGGAGGAACTATAATAAACTAGTAATATATGAGTAATATGCTATGAATAACCTAATGTTGATTGAATGTAGATTTCAAACATTTCTACTGTCTAGATGTTATGATACTTTTATTTTAAGCATTGCTTTGTTTCATTCTCAATACTTTTTATTTATTCCATTTCAGTCTTGGTAATGATATTAGTTTCCAAGTTGCCATGATCTGTTACTTGGGTGCACTGACATATCTCTGTCTCTTCCTTTCCCAGATGGTTCCATGGGAAGATAACGCGAGATCAAGCAGAAGGGTTGCTTCACCCTCCTGAAACAGGCCTGTTCTTAGTACGAGAGAGTACTAACTACCCCGGCGACTACACGCTGTGTGTGAGCTGTGATGGGAAGGTGGAGCACTACCGCATCATCTACCACAATGGCAAGCTCACAATCGATGAGGAAGTATATTTTGAGAACCTCATGCAACTGGTTGAGGTGAGGCATAAAATTAGGTTTTGTTTTAAAAATAACACAGTGTTTTTAATGTTTGCTGTGCTACTATATTGAGTGTTGGTCTGCTATATGGTTGGTGTATTTTCCTGTTTATAGAGCCCCCATGTGTCTGTGCTCATAGACCACATACAGTTCCTGGAACAAGTGATGAACAGGAAGTGTCAAAGAGGAAGAGTGAATAGTATGCTGAGGTTCAGAGTTCTAACTTCAAAAAGACACCAGGCCTTTTACTCTCAAAATTACACTTTTCCACTATGAAACACTTATTGCGAAGAGCAGAACACCAAATATTTTACAGAGTAAAACTCATGTCTTTCAGTAACTTCAGTGTGACCTAGTTAAGGTAAAATCTTTTGTCATCTGTCTTGTCTCATTTTACCAGATAGCCCTCTATTGGCCACTGTAAAGCACTGCTCACTGGGTTTTAGTGCATCTAGACTGCAATGGTGATGTTTTTTATCATATGTATTTTACTTTGTTAGTTGGCAAAGCACTGTCAAAAAGGCTGATACAACAAAAGAAATGACAAAAAAAAGAGAAGAAAAAAAAACTGAACCCACAGCTCTACCAGTAGCTAGTGTAGACTGATCCTCCAGGAGCTGACTGACAAAGAGTGTAGTGTGGACCAAATGTGCCTAAAATCGCCAACTTTGTCCTTATTCACTTCTTTCCAGGTGTACAGCATTTAGCCAATGCTGTTTTCCTGTTCTGTAATAAAATATATTTAAGGCCATAGGCAATTGAAATTGTTTGTGGTGTAACCCTGCTGATTCAACTGTTCATTCGCTGCTGGTTTCTCCTGGTTAAACGTTTTTTATTCTTTGTTTGTATCTAGCACTACACCAAAGATGCAGATGGCCTGTGCACCAGACTAATCAAGCCAAAGCTGGAGGAAGGCACGGTGGCCGCTCAGGATGAATTTTCCAGGAGTAAGGCTCAGTTTTTTCAGTCTTTTACAATTCATGCTACAGTGAAGCACCTATAGGCTTGTTATGTTTTAGCTGCATGTTGTCCTCTTTAAATGTGCAACAGGTGGCTGGTCGTTGAACAGAAAGGACCTCAAACTACAGCAGGCCATTGGGAAAGGAGAGTTTGGAGGCAAGTCCACCTATGATTTCTGAAAAGTACTTGCAAAGAAGCAGGAGCACATTGACAGTTCTGCAGTGCACACTTCATTCTATGTCTTCTTGAGCTTGCAGCTTAAGCCAAAACCAATGTTTCTAACTTGCCAAAAAAGACAGATTTATGCTGAAATGTTAGCATTGAATAAAGTCTGTGCTGCAGAGCCATCGGTGTGCACCTGCGTCTTCGCTAGTATTTTTCTGGCCTGTGGTTTAACAATGCAAAGTTTTATTTTATTTGTCATAAATATAAATAATAGTTATTACTTTTGCAAAGTTAAAGTTAAATGAAGTGATGTTTGTCACAAGCTTTTTGTGCTGTATTTATATATTATCAGCTCAGGGACACATAAAAGCAGTTTCCATAATAGTTTTTTAACAGTACATTGTTATTGTTTCTTTCCAGATGTTATGGTAGGAGACTACAGAGGGACTAAAGTAGCTGTCAAGTGCATCAAGAATGATGCTACAGCACAGGCCTTTATTGCAGAGGCTTCTGTGATGACGTGAGGAATATTTTTTTTCTTACTTTTTTTTTTAAGAAACTCAGGTAAATCCAAATAACAAAATCTGTTTGTTTTTCTCCAGGCAACTACGGCACGATAACCTAGTGCAGCTACTTGGAGTGATAGTGGAGGAGAATGGGAGTTTGTTTATAGTTACTGAGTACATGGCAAAGGTACATGGATGGATGTCAGTCTGATCATTTGTCAACATCCAGAGTAATAGTAATGGATATATCACATATTTGTTTGTTGTTTTTTTCCCAGGGCTGTTTGGTTGACTACTTACGTTCCAGAGGCCGGACAGTACTTGGTGGCAACGCTCTCCTTAATTTTGCTCTGTGTGTATTGCAACTGAAAGTGGAAAAAATGAGTACTATACATTGTGATGTGAAAATGTGTCTTATAGATCTACAGGGCGGTGTCTTACACAAGTTTTAGCATGCAGTTAGCTAATACTGTCCATCATTACGTTTTTTTTTTCACATTACAATCTTTTTATTAATTAAATTTTTTATAATATAGAATAATGTTTTATAAAGTAATTGTGCTAAAATGGTTTAATCCAGTTAAAACTGGGCTGAAAACTGGATTACCTCTTGCTTAATTTGCCTTCTTGAAAAACATTAGCATTATTTCCAGAAAGAAAGTGATAACAGTTGTATAATGTCTCTCAGGTTCAAAAGTTGGTCGTGATAATGAAATATAAAAGGAAGCTGTGTACCAGTAAAGTGGAAATGCATTTCACTTGTTTATCAGGTTTTTAGGTTAAACACGAGAGAATCACTGAATGAAAATTAACAGAAAATTAAATATTTGTGTATCTTTAAGATTGTCCATATTTTGTAGTATCATCAGAGAGTTCAGACCACACTTAGGCCCAGGACTGAGAGTTTAAACAGAAACATCCTTCAGATTTTGAACTTTTCTTTTCTATACCTTTACAGAGACGTCTGCGAAGCCATGGCGTACCTGGAGGCCAATAACTTTGTCCACAGAGACCTAGCAGCCCGAAATGTTCTTGTGTCAGAAGACAACATCGCCAAAGTCAGTGACTTCGGTCTGACCAAGGAGGCCTCTTCCACTCAGGATACTGCTAAGCTGCCTGTGAAGTGGACAGCACCAGAGGCCCTCAGAGAAAAGGTACAATTTTGTTTACAAATGCTGCGACCATGTGGGGCAGTGTGATTTGCCATGTATACCCATCACACAGTGAATAAAAACTCTGACATATGTTTTCCTCTTAATTGATAGAAGTTTTCCACCAAATCGGATGTTTGGAGCTATGGTATTTTGCTATGGGAGATTTACTCCTTTGGTCGAGTTCCTTATCCAAGAATTGTAAGTATCAACATCTTCTTGAGTGGTGGTACACATAAAATAAAAGGAGGAATTAAGAGATATTTCATTAATTAGAAATGTGATTAAACTCCAGATTGTTTTCTATGACAGTGAATACAAGTTTCACACTACTTAATTGAAATTAGTTTTTTATATTTTTTGCTGTCACTGTGAAACCTTTGAACCAACAACTTTATTTTTTTTTCTGTAGCCATTAAAAGATGTAGTGCCTCGAGTGGAGAAAGGATACAAAATGGACTGTCCAGATGGCTGCCCTGAAGTGGTTTATAACATCATGAAACAGTGCTGGAACCTCGATCCTGCTGCACGACCAAGCTTTCAAATGTTGAAGGAGTGGTTACAACATATCACCCAAGGGATGGGGAGAAAAAATGACTGACCTGAAAGAAGTGAAAAGTGACTTTCCTCTTGCTTCATTTTGATCATTTTCACTGTAGTAAACTGAACTCACGGACTGTATTATTTGGCAAAGATTGCAACAAATAGGTTTTTCATTAATAGTTAATTACAACTGTCAAAATGTGTGGTTTCAAGGTGTGTCAGGCTTTTCAAATGGCAATGACTCTTAATTACTGACTCAGTCGCTCTCGGAAGTCTTTCTGCACTCTGTTATCTAGAGTGAATGATTAACTGTCATATCGACGAGTCTTTTCTGAGAGCTCACAGTGCCTTGACCTGTTGTTTTTTATGTCCTATGTGCTTTGCATTGATATCCTTCTTCATATTGGTGGCATCAAATTTTATGAACTTGCAGACAGTAACATAATTTGACCAAGTTTGAAGAAACAGTATGTGTTTTTAGGGAAAAGATGCTTCAAGAGTAAGAATTTTCTTCATGAACTATTAATTCTTGAATTAGTTTGTTAAACTTTAAATTGCTAATTATGCAACTTCATGGTTATATAATTTTAAATAACTCGAATTTCTCTTAAAGTCAAAAGTGGAAGCACAAGTTTGGACAAATGTCATCTTTACTACTGATATTCAGCTCAGTCATCATTCCTATGTACAGCATTTTTCATCCAACATTTATTTAGCAAAAGGACTTAATCAAACTTTCTGGACTTTGTGTGTAATGAGAAAAAGAGATAATTTGTTTGTTGTTTTTTGTTTTGTTAATAAATTTACTGTGCTGCCATTTTCTACAATAAAAAACTAAGTCATTTTGAACATTGTTTTATAATAGAACGTATTTGGTATTTAGTGTAGCAGTGAATACGTAGTAGTAGTAGTTTTTTGCTACTTTGTACTTAAGCAATAATCAAATCTTTTTATAAATTAGTTATAAGCTATAAAATATAACAATAAAAAGCCTGAGTTGTGGAAAATCCTACCCTGCCATGACACTTTGCTAGAATTTAAATGGACTAAGGAGGCAATTCCTAAAAACTTCTAATGTTAGCCTTGTTATTGGATACTATTCTTTTCACATTAAACATGTATTCAGTTATAAATGATAGTAAGCCTTTAATATTGCGTTACTAATTTCAAGTTGGTCACCTATTAATAAATCACTAATAACAGGTTTATAATAATTCATCAAGCCAGTTATTACACATTTATAGGCTGTTTATAAATGGATTTTGGTCCTGGTAGTTCATAATGAAATAAATGGCTAAAATGACAAATGTTCTGCAGCCTGGAAACCCAAAAGTTGTTCGTCATAATAAGCTATGAAGTATTAAGTATGATTTGCTAGTGCTACAGTGTTAGAACCATTAATGACCATATGCCATATCAGAAAATGGTACCATTTATTTGAATAAGTGCAGGATGGAGTTCCACCAAGCGATGACAAAAGAAAATGGGAAAAGAAAAAAGGGAGTGGGGTGATACCTTACCCTTACACAGAAATAAATAAATAATTACACAGGTGCCATTCTCTTTGTCAGAGAGAAACTAACACGACAGAGAGTAACGGAACCTTGGGCGAGGGGGGAACTTATTTCACTGCTGCACTCCACAAACGGAGGCGGCCCGTTAGTGACTGACGAGATAAGAGTTGGATACTGGCAACCTCTGTATTTCACTTTGTCATGGATAATGACGTTGATGTATTTTTTCGGGAGCTGCCAAAAGTGGTATGTCCAAAAAAAAAAAAGATACAAGAATATTTAAAGAATATAAAGAACTGTGTGTTTATAGAGAGTACATCTCGTTAGCTAACGTTTGTATAGCTTGCTACATGCTAACGTCAGCGTTTTAACTGTCATCAGGAGCTTCACGCTCATCTCAACGGTTCCGTCAGCTACCAGACCATCGAAAAACTCATCAGACGAAAACCACACCTCAACATTCAACACAGCATGACGGCCATCAGCAAAGGCCAGCGGAGGACTCTGGAGGAGTGGGTATAACTTTTCTTCTGTAGTTACTTAGCTAGCGGCAGTGTAAGCCAACAGGTGTTACTGATGAGCGGTGCGTGATTAAATGTATTCATGTTATTACACCTAATGATATAGAAGAGTTGAGCAAACGACGAGGAGACACCATTACTATACTACAGATGTTTTTGTTAAACGCATGTCCGCAGGTGTTTTCAGGTCTTCAAGGTTATCCATCAGCTGGTGGACACAGAGGAGGATATCCTGATGGTGAGGACTTGTTGTTTGATAAAAATAAAAGTAGTTTTTGTTGTCGTTTCTCTTTTTTTTTTCCAGAATATGAGAAGGATGCTGTCTTTACAGGTTGCGACAGATGTTATCAAAGAGTTTGCAGCAGATGGTGTCAAATATTTAGAGCTGAGAAGTACACCAAGGGAGGAGAAAAACACAGGTAATGATCTTCAAAATGGAGCCTAATATTTTGATTGCATGACTTACCACCTGTATTGTTTTACATGATGAAAGTTGATTAATCGGTCAGTTGATTCAGTTGAAAACTAATAGCAACTCTTTTGATAGTGGAATAATATTTTTAAGCAAAATGTACCAAATATTTGCTGTTTCCAGCTTCTAAAATGTGAGTATTTGATGCTTTTCCTTCTTGTACATGATCACAACTGAATATGGGATTTTGGATTGCTGTTTGCACAAGACCGTGAGCTTGAGCTGTGGAAAAATTTATTATTTTGTTTTATAGACAAAACAATTATAAAGAAAACAATCTGCAGGTTAATTGATGATATAAATAAAACAATGTTATGGTCCTACTTACAAGTTTGTTTTTTTTCCTAGGATTAACAAAAAAGAGATATATTGAAACTGTAATCAAAGCCATCCAGCAGTGTAAAAATGAGGAAGTGGACATTGATGTCAGGTAGGTGTAGCATTAGTATTATGGCAGTAATGACACATTACACTACAGAAAATACAGTAATTTATATGAGATGTGTGAGGTGTCACTATGTTGGACACGTGCTTGGTGATAAAACCACACTGCACAATGTTTAATTTAATCAGACAGGAACTTTAGCGCTGGCCACAGGAGTGCATGATACTAAACGTGCCCATTTATTGTGAAGGTTTCTGGTGGCGATTGACCGCAGGAATGGGACCGAGGTTGCCATGGAGACAGTGAAGCTGGCTGAGGAGTTTCTGGTTTCCACGGACGGTTTGGTGGTAGGACTCGACCTGAGTGGAGATCCAAAGGTCAGTAAACCAATGTGGAGCTTGTTAGGTGCAAAGACTTAAAGGAAACAAGGAAATTAAATTTTTAGTCTTATGACATATCATTAGAATTTAAATGCAGCTAATAATAAAACAAGTGGTTCCTAAACTTCTTTAAACCATGTCAGGCATCTTCACTGTAGATGGCTCCTCAAAGTTGTTGATAGTACTGTAAGTACTGACTGTAACATTTGCACATGCAACAATGTTATTTCATTATTATGTAACTGTGCATTAATATTTGCTGACACGTTACGTTTTGTCTTCCATATCTTAGAGACACTGTTTAAAATGTGTTGAGGTACACAAATGTTTGCATACAAATGTAGTTTCACAGTATTAGTATTTTGTCTTTTTTTTTTTACTTTTGCATTAATTCACAGAGTCCTTAGTGCATAACATTTTTCATAGTCTACTGGCAGGATGTAATTTAATGAGTTAGATTAGCTCTGACATTAAAGTACTTAAATTAATGTGCTTGCTCAGAATTAACAATTCTACTTTTCACTTATGCAAAACCTTTTTTTAAAGGAACATTTAATCAAAAAGTGTAACAGAACTTAATTTTGTCCGTTAGAGAGTTTATAATCTTTCTAAGTAGCTTCTGTAATGTGACTTCTGTGTGTTGTGACTTTATTTGTGGGTGTCTTTCCTAATTTTCAGTTTGTAACAGGTTCTGTCATACTATTGTGTTTTATCATATTTGGAGATTAGCATAGCTGTTTTAAGACGCTACTCATTTTTTCCACACAAACTAAATACCAGATTGTGAGGTTGTGCAATATAGAATCACCCCCTAAACTCAAAATGATATTAATACCATTTAAGTTGGAGTTATTGCTGAAGTACATCAATACCTGTTAATGTGATTTTCACTCTAAGGTGGGACATGGCAAAGATCTACTTCCAGCTCTACAGAGGGGCAGAAACTCAGGATTGAAGTTGTCACTGCACCTCTCAGAAGTATGACCATAATATTGTTTTCATTATTTGACTTTGGTTAAATTTTGTGCAAGTATTATGACATTACAATAGAAAATTGTTGCAGGTACCAACCCAGCTGGAGGAGTCAGATTTGCTGTTGAATCTTCCTCCAGACAGGATTGGTCACGGCACCTTCTTGCATCCTGAAATGGGTGGATCTCAACACCTTGTCGATAAAGTCCTAAAGAACAACATACCCCTGGGTAAGACTTAATCTTCTGTGGTTTTTACAGTATGTTGACTTGGGTTTTAATTTCTCAACTTTCCTTCTTTTTTTTGTAGAGTTATGTTTGACATCAAATGTTACAGGACAGACTGTGCCATCTTACTCCAAACATCACTTTAGGTACTGGTACCAGATGGGACATCCAAGTGTGATTTGTGTAAGTTTCAAAGGTTTTCCATCAAATATTTTATGTAGAATCTGACATGACACGTAATGTGGAGAAAAGGGTAAAAACAAATTGTTTATTCTTTGTCACATTTCAGACCGACGATAAGGGGGTCTTCTGTACAGACTTGTCTCAGGAATATCAGCTGGTAGCTTCCACATTTGGTCTGAGTCATGAAGCCCTATGGAATCTCTCTCAGCAGGCTATAGACTGTATCTTTGCACCAGAGACTGTAAAACAGAAGCTGAAACAGAGGTGGACTTATTTAAAACCTCACATATTCCCAGTGACAAGTTCATGGGAGCCTGAAGCCAAACATATAAGTCAGATACTGTAAATGTACTGAAAGATGTTTGATATAAATGAAAGTAAATTGTAGTTAAAACAAGTGTTACATTTGTTCTTTTCTGCTGACAACACAAATCAAGGCCACAAATGTGTTATGACAATATAGAAATGGTATATTTGGGGAGCTGAATTCAAACATTGTCAGGGGGTAAAAAAAACAACAACTCAATGATATCCAGTCTTCGGTGCTCTTCAGTATTTCCAAATCCATCTGAGATATCTTGAGTCCTCTAAATTACAGAAGATGTTGATGACACGTGGTACTGTCACACTTTCTTTCCATATTTTCCATGCTTGTCTTTGGTCTTCTTGAACTTGCCATGTTGCATTTCTTTCTTTTTCAGTTTCCCATGCTGGGGAACTCTGTTGCTTGCAGTCACATTCCCGCCATCCAACTTCCTTTTCTTGTCACTGTTGGGAGTAAGACGTGATTATTAACAAGTTTTATAACAAACCACATATTTCCTTGATCCTGAATGTCACTGCACCTCTTTATGCTGACAATGGCTGTGTTCCCTGCTTTCTTCAACACCTGGTCCCATTCCTCATCATCTCCACGAATCCTGTATCTGAAAGTACAAAAGAAAATGACAACTTCAATGAATATCGCAATGATTCCAAAATACCCATAAAAACAACATCCAGTGGTCTCCCTCCCTCCCTCCTTCGTACTCACTCTTCAAGATCCATTTCCTTCACTTTTTCAATATCTTTCTTGTGTCTTTCCTCAAACTCTTTAGCTGCTTCTTTCTGTTAACAGAGGGGAAACATTTGAGTTTCTCTGAAGATACATTCCTTGATGTTTCAGCACAATCTTGTAACAATCTAATTTATTATTAATTTGACATGAGAAGTCTACAAATGTTAGTAATGCAATAGTGAAAATACCTATTAGTATCCTAAAAGTTACTTATTTTGTCAAACAGTCAAAATCCAAAAACATCAAAGATTATATAAAATAAGAAGCAGCAGATTTTCAAAAAATTCTGAGACTGAAACAAGAATATGCTTAGCATTTTGCATTACAATGAAATATGTTAGTATCCAAATAGCCAATTATAAACTTGTTGTTATAATAATTAGTCATTTCAGAAAGTAATTCAGACCACTTAACTTTTTTTTGCACACTTACTCTACTGTATGTTAAATTTTAGATGGACAGGCTGCCATTTTTACCAATCAGTCTAGACTCAAAAAAACTTCTACCCATTTCCATTAAACCAAAAGTGAAGAGACGTGTATAATTTCTGAAGACACTGTATTATCAAGAACAGAGACACCACATACCAAATCATCATTTAGGTTTGTGACAGTTGGCTCCATGGTGACATCTTTAGATTGTGCCATCTGGGCCTCAATAGCTTTTTCTTGGATGCTGGTGAAGCTCTAGAAAAAGTAGAGAACAAGAGAAAGTACTAAAGTTATTGTATTTGCTTTAAAATGATGTCATATAACATCTTGTTATACTGTGTTTTTAAATATGACTTATGCCATGCCGTGTTAACTCACTTGCACAAATTTACGGGTGAGACGGTTGAAGAGGCCCATGAGTTGTGAACTGGGGAGATCAATTTCCTTTCCTAGCTGTTCCACTGACTTGTGCTGCAATCCTATACCCAGCAGTAACGCCTAGAAAAGACCAGTCAACAGACGATCAACATTCACAAGAAATTAACAGTTCATGGCAACCGAGACTCCAGACTAGAGAGGACTCCAGACTTACACACTGTGCTGCTGAGAGGGAAATGTCACCAAGTTGGTTGAGGAAGAACATGCGTGCCACATCTGGTATCAGGTCCATGATAAGGTGGTAGTCCACCATGCTCCTTGAATACAACTCCAGACGTTTGAGGTCGTAAGGGCTGAAGTGGACTGCCAGCTCGGAGCTACTGAGAACTATGGAGGCCAGAGACAAGGGAGGTCAGATCTGGGAAGATGCTGAGGAAATGTAATAAGATTAGGTAGCAACCAAGTCTTACTGCTCATCTCCTCCTTGGACTTCTTATTCTGCAGTATGCTGAGTGCCAAGCTTGGATGGAAGCTGCTGAACTGGTAGGAGAGGAGGGACAGGAAGCGGCGGCGGAAATCTGAGGAAAACCAAAACTGTTCAGTCAATCGCAAGTTTAAAACAAACCTGATCTCCTGAGGTAGTGCAGGAAAGTTCACCTTTCCAGAAGGCAGACAGCCACTGGCTCTGCTCTGGGGCATCATCTGTATTCAGCTCCTTCAGCATCACACAGGAGTGTTCCCCTGTCAGGTCATTCTAAACGGAGCCAAACATGAACCAACTGTGACAACAGCAAAAATTTGCTAAAACATTTTTTTTTAATTACATTTTTATACTTACAGGAGTTTGTCTTAGGTAGACTGGAGTATATCCTGCTTTCTTCCAGAACCTGTCAGGTTGCATGAACACATTACACACTTTGAAATCTTCAAAAATATTACGACACCCCCCCTTCACTCTCCATATTTCAGGACACTCACTTGAGCAGCTGTGTTGTAAGGCCGTAGGAAACTCCTAAATAGTCCAGTCGCTCTGCTCTCCTTTCGCTCAGCTTCAGCAGCAGAGGTGGGAGCTCTTTTCGTGGTGTGATAACTTCCTCCAGAAGACTGACAGCCTGAACAAAAACAGAGCTTGTGTCACAGAAATGTGCTTTAAATCTGGCTCAACTAATCTCTAAATAGTATCTAAACCCTTCATGTGGGGAATTAATGTCTCTCAGATGTTGCTGAAGACATTTTATGTCTTTGACTGTATTACCTCACTGCTGACGGAGGTGATCTCATTGTGGTTTGAGTGTGTGTTCTCATCCATTGTGGGAAACTTGCCCTCATAGTACATCTGCAACAGTTGGAGAGCTCTGGATCCATAACCCATCTGTTAGACAGGTTGAAAACAAGTTATATACAACAAAACTAATTACAAACTTGACAAACAAGCAAAGGCCTTTGCAAGTTCTTACCCCTTGGTAGTCTGGATTGACAGCTATTCTCACCACTCTGCCTCCAGAGAGGCTGCCAAACTCTGGGTCTTGGAACTATGAAGAGAAATGAGCAGATGATTCATGTTTGCACTGTGGAAACATGAGCTGTAATTATTTTGGCGAATGCTGTATTACCAGTATGTACCTGTTCTGACACAGTCCAGGGAATGAGATCACCAGAAGCCTTCTTCCCTCTGGACAGACTATTTAAGATGGACTGTCGTGAAATTTCTCCTTCCAGACACACCTGAGGGACAGAAGATGAACACATGCATATGAGTCAAATAAAAAATCTGATTTGTGACAAAAAAAAACCCATTAGAAATAGGACTGAAGCTCATGTGAGTTTGTGATTTAATAAAGAAAAGGCTTACTTGAATGTCAGTAAAAGAAATACCCCAAAACAAGGGGTCCCAAGTGTCTTACCTGGACCACAGCAAGGACCTCAGGTAGTGAATTCTGTGTGGGGGGAACAGGTGGCAACAGGCAGAAGAGGTGATGAGCTGGAGCATCAGACAACATCTGCAGGTCATTGGGGGAATTCTGGAGCAAGAGAGAAAAGAGAAATCAGTGAACTGGCAAATACACACAAAGATGACAAAACTGTAGGTTTTGTAATAAAATTCAGATTTCTTAAAAGTTTAATAATAATTATTAATAGGTAGAAATAAACATTAATAATGATATACTTTAGTGATCTCCTTGTTGGACAGATGCCAGACAGTAGATGTTGGCGCTACAAGGACACTTTGACATGTAGCCAGGAGGAACCGGGAATCAGACTACTGACCCTGGGGTTTGTAAACAACTGTTTTACCAACTAAGCAACTGCGACCCCACACCTCACCTTGTAGTGTGATGCCACGTAGAGAGCCATCAACCTCTGCAGGAAAGCCTCAGATGCCTTGTGGTAACAGAACAGTGTGTCTCTGTTCACATAATATCTGGACAGCGTGGGTTAAAGACAAAGCAGAAGAAACTACAAGTTGTTTTGCTTTAGACTTGTGTTTGTAGAAAGATGTATATAGCTCAGTCAATTCAGCAAATCTGCATTGAGATACATGGTCTACAGACAGCAGTCAGATATGCTGAGTTGATCTAACTTTGATTTGTCAGCTAATACTGTTGCTGATGTAGGTTGTGCTTTTCCACTATGCCCATGTTTTGGGAGTGAGTCTTTATATATCTATATTTATGTTAATGTTTTACATGTATTTATGTACACGTAACACACTGAGAAACTTGCTTAATATGAATTACAGAACAATGCTGATAAGTATGTTTTTTTAACAATCCCCAGTATCTGTATAAACAGATGATTTAGAATAGCACTGTTGACTGCTGGCACTCTGGCTTCATCATTTAAGATGAATTTCAAGCAAAAACACCAAACACTGTCTAGTTCCAGCCTCTCCAAGGTGAGGTTTTGCTGCTTTTCTTGGCCCTATCTGATGATGTTTAATGTGATTAGCAAATAGATTGATAACAATGATACTATTCATTATTGCAGCTCTACATTAATCTAACACAGTTCTATCAAACACATGGCACTGTAGTTGTGTTGTTTTTAGATTAATTAAGCACAAAACATTTTTGATTGTATAATTTATATGCCTGTTCTAAGCTAAGTTTGCAACTGTAAGGATACAGATCACAGGTCTGTGGAAGTGGACAGCCAGAAATGAGCCTGGGAATGTTGAGACAGTCCAAGCAGAGGAGATCATTCAACCACCTCTCCACGGCGTCTCCTGAAGCGTACCGGATGGACTGGTGAAGGGAAACCTCATAAAGAGTGCGAGCTGTGTGGGGAAACAGTCAGCAGTCAGTCAGATAATATAAACACACTTAAAACACATTTTAAAACACTAAGCTACAGTATTTACCTGCTGCAAGCCTTGCTGTGTTGGTGGTCCTGTTCTCTGCTGAAATACTCTGCTGACTGTCTGCACTCTGCTGCCTCAACTGCTGAATCAGTTTGAGGGAGAGGGAGCGTCCTGTTCCTTCATAGCTGCAGAGATGAAGGGAAAAAAAGTGGTCAGATGTACAGACAATTAGAACTGAGGTGATTAAACAACGCAACATTAACCATTTTGATAATGCATAAGTCATTCAAGTCACAAATGCCAAAAATCCACTGATTGCAGCTTGAAGTGAGTATTTCCTTGTGGTTTTAGTCTTAATCTTTGAGTTGTAGACAGCAGGTCAAACAAAAAAGCAATCTGAATATCAAAACATAAATTTAGGAAAATGGTGATGTATATTTTTCACCAGTTCAATGTGGTATTTGCTTATATACAAGCCCCTGTACTGACCCATTAATGGTGGAAGCCATGAAAACCAGATAAGGCCCCAGCAGGTTCTTAACTAAAGGAAGAGGGATGGCTGCAGCCTCATCAATGACCAACAGTTCAGCCTGACCGAGCTTCACTGCATCACCTGGGTGGATGTACTTTTAGTCACAGGAGCAGAAAGATCAGATATAAGTTTATATTTTTCTTGTTATTGTAAATAACAGGAAATGGAGAAGAGCGGTCTGGTTCTTGTTTACCTGGATCGTCTGCCGATGCTCTTTGAAGATGTTCACTCGCACCACGGCTTTGTTGAACTCTGGATTCAAAGACTGGATGATTTCATAGTCAAGGTGCTCCTACAAATGCAAAAGAAGATGTAACATTACATTTGCTCATGACATGAATATATATAACTACTGCAGAGAAGATGCTCAACACAACCCACCTGATACTGCAGAGTATCAAATCCTTTGAAGATAAACTCAAACATGGTGTGCAGGTTGTCTGGGCTCGGTGAGGTTACAAAAATATTGGAATAGCTGTAAAAGAAAAACTGTCAATCAATCATTGCCAACAAGTCAAAAGACAATACAACAGACAAAACCAATATATTTGTAGAACTCTAAAATAAATCTTTACCCAAAAGCCACAGCTCCAGCGACAGCCAGCCCCAATGCTGCAGACTTTCCTCGACCACGAGCAGCTGTCAGAGCCACAGTGCTCCTCAGTGTCTTCTCTGAGATTGCTTCAATGAACTTCAGCACTGCCTTTGCCTACAGTACACAACACACTTTGAAAACAATAACAGACACCAGCTGATGTGGTACTATCAAGAACACTTTCACATTCCTTGAATCCCAAATTGCTGGTTAATTGAAATTACTAAATTAATTAGTTTTACTGGTGCATTGATCAAAAGTTATACTTGCTAAATGTGTAAAGTGATTCTTTAGCAAGAGGTGCTGACCTGATCCATGGTCCTGCAGGAATCCACCAACACGCCCACAGGCTGAGTGTCCTGAAGGGACTCCTTTAGATCCTTCAGCTCCTGTTCCTGTGGTGACAAACCGTCCTCCTGGAGAAGATCAGAAACTGTCAGCGATCAGGGAGCCAAGAACCAACAAGGAAAGTTGTTGTTTTTTTTCTTCTTCAAAACAACAATCACCAAGTGCTTTGTAGAAGACAAGGACACAAATTGTTAAAACCAATATGTATAAGGTTATAAAAATCTAACCCAAAAAACTTCAGATGCTTCGTAATAATGTGCACCAACTGGATTTAAGGTTCCGTTTCAAAGTCTATGAGCGACAACAGGAATCACCTTTCTCCCTGATCTAAAGAACGGAGGCTTCTGTCAAGAGGTCTGAACATATAATGTCTTGAATGATAAGACATTTTAAAATCAGTCCAAAAAGAGAGCTAGTGAGCTAGAGGAGAGAAGCTAAAACTGAACTGTGCTTCTTGCTTCTATTGTTGTGGATCTCCACAGTAAATATACAGAGAAACAGACAATCACACTGGAGAAACTGGAACAAGTAAATGTTCCAAACATCACTTTATTCTAATGCAGATACCTGAGTCTTTGGAGGGACTGGCTTGATGTTTGCCATGTGGCTGGAGATTGGCAATATGTTGAGCTGGTCATCGATGACAACACAGTTTTTGCAAGATGCAAGGGACAGAATGAACCTAGAAATAGAACAAAAATTAAAAATACTGCACTGATGGAAAACTTGCTTTTAATTCCAATTTAATTCCATTAAATCCCAAAGGGAACATACCTCTCATTGAACCGTCCCACCACATCCTGATGAGCCTCAGTCCTGTATCGAGAGTGTACATCCTGAAGGAAAACAGGCCACAGCTATCATAAGTCATCTGAGTGTCAAAGCAAGTTTGACATGAGTGAAGATAAAACAGGTTACAGACTTACCATAGTCATCGTATACAGCTGCTTGAGAGAGTTCATTGTCCTCAGCAGTAAGACCACAATGCCACCTCCTTCTACAGTCTCAATAGTTCTGGCTAAGAGGTTTGGAGTGAGAGCCTCAAAATCCTGTATGAATAGAAATAAAACTTGAAGACCTGATATGTATATTGACAACATCAGTTTTATTTTAATCTCCAGCAGTGGTTTCAAATGTTTTCTGAGCATCCACAAAGCTGTGGACCACTAGACAAAACACTGTTAGATCCCTTTTATATGTGCTCTGTTTGACCACTGATCTATAGCCAAACAGCAGACAGACTCACCTGTAAGACACACATGCCGTAGGTGTTTCCCAGGATCTTGTGTGTCTCGTTGTAGTAACAATAGCGGATGTTGGTTGCAGCGATGAAGAGTTCAAACGGGTCATCCTGATTCAGATTCAGTGTGCCCGTTTTAATCTTCTTCTGCAGCTGCCTCATGCGCTTCTTCCGATTGCTGTCTCATACATTTTAAGAATCAAAGTCATTTGTTTTTCCATACAACAAATTACAAACGTTTAACTCTCTGTGAGGAGCTCACACACACACCTGCTGAATCCTAGGTCTTTTTTGTAGCACCAGAGTACAGAGGGTCGTGCCCTGACTGCAGCTTTGGACAGCATGTGATGCAAGATGACAACCTGGATTAGAGACAAATAAACGGGTTTAATGCTCAAAGCCTACAACAGAGTTAAATAAATAAAATTACTTTTTAATCAGCCCGCTGTTGCTGAGGTCTCCAGCCAGACTCCTTATTACCTGGTCTCTCCCACGATCTCCCACCACCACAAACATGGTGCGATGCTGCAGGGCGACTCCATTCTCTATCTGGACCCGAATCCGGTTGTCTACCTTTTTGCGGACTGTCGCCATCGTCACCAGAGAAATCACCTTCACAACAACATTAATACATAGACGCCAACATCAGTGACACAGTGCGACATTAACGACACAGTTACACCGACAACGTGCTGTCAACAGAGTTAGGAGGAAGGATAGAGCGAAGTCAACTTACAGCCAAAACAAGCACAGAAAATTAAATCTGCTTAAAAACGAGGTAGAAAAATCACAAAACGTAAACACCACTTCCAAACACTCACCGCTTCCAATTAGCTCGTTATAGAAAAAAATGTTTTTTTGTTTAATCTTCACCAAAATACTACTTGCTAGCCATCATGCTGTTGATACACTCACGTGGAGACACCCATTCATGCAGGACCCCTGCGTGACGTCAAAACTGCGCGACGTTATAGAAAGGATTATGTCCTAGGTTTTGCCTGTAAGGTGAAACTTCGCTGTTATAGACACTAATGTTAACAGTTTGACCATCAAAGTCATGAAGCAAGACTGTCAAAAGTTCACAAAGTCAGACAATGTACAGCTGAAAATAATTGGCAGCTATTCTGATAACTGTTCAGAAAAAAATGTTAGTTGCGTCTCTAGTGTTTCTGTGTCTTGATATATTGAGGTAACTGGTGGTCTTTTTTAAGTTTCTGATTTCATACAACTAATCAATTAGTAGTAATAGAGTGCTAGTTAACTGAATTTCTGCCTGCTGGACGGACAAATAAGTAAATAACCCATATTTTTGGGTTCTAATACTCTGTTATTTGTGATTTCCTTATTTGTCACGATAGCGATCAGCTCGATCACCCACGGTGGAAATTTGCTTCCTGTGCTTGCAGGTAAACAGTTAGGGATGTTAGGATCCTTTTTCGGTGTTTCTCTTGACTATAGCATAAAATCTCCCTGGGAGAACAGACTCAGGGGGAAAATCATTTTCTCAAGTTCTGTCATCTGACAATATTCTTATTTAGCATATTTCTAAACTGTTTCTGTATTGGGGTTATTAAGCATAGCGCCGTGTTGTGTCACAGGATGCCCATTTCTCAGACAAGCGAAAATTCCTTATGAACAATGACGATGGGAAAATGTGATACGGTCTATAAACCCCTCAATCTACTGCTGTGGATCTGATTAATGGAGTTATTCGGCTGCAGAACATTTCATGTAACGTTTGATGTCTGGTGACTATGACAACCTCTTGAAATTATATTTAAAAAAACTAATACTATAATCTGAATCATGAATTTAACACTAGAAAATTTACATTTATTAAATAATGGACATATTTTGCACAGTTCCCTTTGAGTGGGACACATCTCAACCTTACAGCAAAAAACTCAAGGCTGAAGCATGGGTACGCAACACAACTTTATTGAAACTCTTGAAGCAACACCAAATTTACAAACAAGGACATGGGAGCTCCTTGAACATAAAACGCTTCTTTTTTTTTTTAGAACCAAAATGACAGAAAAGAACCGATAAAGGGATTCGACTCCCAAGGGTTGGACCAGCAGTGGCAGGTGCATTTTTCATACAAAAAATAAGTTATGAAATCTTTCAAGTTTACAGGAATATTGAAACACATGCTTGTGTAAACCGATGATTGGATTTACAGTTTAGCTTGTGTTTTAGACTTGGATTTAATATTTCCAAATATCAAAGCAGGCATTACTTTGATTGGAGAGACGGAAAAAATACCATTGATGAAGAACAAAGAAAAAGAGAACAGTGAATTGGGGCAAATGTATTCTTGAATTTAGAATTTTCAGTGTGGTGCAAGTTAATCAGTCACAGTCATTATAAAAAGGCATTTTCAGGATCGCATTGCCTGAGGGCTGCCTCTCGACACTCCTCTGGGTCCCTGACCAGCTCCACGCTTGTAGTTCGGTTGGTAACCATCCTTAAGCAACATGGGGGAAAAAAAGAGAAGACATTTCAGAAACTACTCCAACAGACAGCAAAGATAAAAAGTCGGATGCATCTTTCATACCCTCTGATAACTGCCGTTTGTGTAATCCCGAGGTGTGCTGAACTGAGTCTGTCCATAACCAGAGTTTGGAGTGTTGGCAAAAGGAGCACGATAACCATCATAGCCACCTGGAAATAAGATTTTTAACAGAGGTAACACTTATTACAATTACAAATAACACTTATTGGTATTAACAATTAAATATTTTAAGTCCCTTTCAGACACATATTTTACACTTCATGGAAACGTGATCAGTTTTAGGTACAAGTCACAACAGCTTATTAGGTTGGTCATAGTAACATGTCTTACACTGAAGCACAAATCTGAACTGAATGTTAACAGACCATAATGTGTGCAGAAAAAGATTAAATACTCAGACTAAATGCAAGATCCTCTCATGATAATAAATTTAGCACTTAATTATCAATTCAATTTATTTATGAGCACCAAATTTACAACAGAAACATCTCAAAGCACTTCAAATATTAAGGTCAAGACCTTACAGACTTAGGTTATCATAACTTATGTAGCAGTATACAGAATACTATTAATATTGGCCCCAATATTATGGGGCTGTATGATAGCTCAGTGGGTAGAGCAGTCAACCCAAGGGTGAGCGGTTCGATTCTCAGTCCCGGCAAGCTACATGTCGAGGTGTCCTTGGACAAGACACCGAAACCCGGTAGTAGCGCTGACACAGGTCTAGCAGCTGTCCAAACAACAATTTCCCCAAGGGGATCAATAAAGTATCAATTATTATTATTAATATTGCAAAAAAAATCAAAAAAAAAATCAGGTGTTGGATAATGGGGCCGATCTATTCACTTCAATTCTATGTTTGTGGCGTGTGCTACGCTAAGTGTCAGTATGCTGCATGCCGTCAGATATGACTCACAACAACGACAACATGGAGAGAGCCAAAGGCTGTACAGAGGCATTTCATGTTTGCTATGCCGACAAGTTCAACAGCTACTTGTAATATCTGCAAAGGAAGTATTGCAGGGGATGGTGGTAGCACTGCAAAATACAACACAACAAACTTAATAAAGCACGTCCAAAAGGATCATGCAAAAGAACACGCCAAGTTCCTGCAGCTGAATAAAACATTAGTAGATCAAGCAGTTAACTTTGGCGGATGCACTGCAAAGACGTGAGAAACTTGACTTCTTTTCTATTTTAGCTGCTATGTTATAAACAGGTTTTCACATAAACCCACAAGGTCAGGAGGATAAAGTCCAACAAACCTCCTGGACGTACAACACAGACAGTGTTCTCACATGCAACTAATTCGTGTAATGTTTAGATGTGTTCAGGGTTCCAGTGCATGTCTGAATAAATTGGATTTAGAATTCCTGTTTCCACTAAATGTTTACAAGGAAAACTATTTATCCTATTTATTGTAAATGCTGTTCGGCCGATACGCAAAGTCCAGATATCAGTAACGGAATTGAAAAAGTCAGATCAATGAATCCCTGATTATTTTCATGCCAGACTGTCTATAAAAAAATATCTTACTAGAAAGGAGGTTGAAAAAAGAAAAAAAAAAAAGACGACAACTAGTGTATAACCACAATAAAGGAACAACAAAAAGACTTTTCATTCACATCGACTGAAATTCTGAACAGCAGCATGAGAAAGTAGTCTTTTCATGTTTATGCTTGTGCAGGTAATGGGAAGAGGTGAGTACTCTTTGAATTTACAGTAGTCAGTTTAGGCTTCAGCAGAAAATTTGATTTAAAATCCATCACAGATGCAGGGTTTAAGAGGAAGAGGAAAAACACTGTTCTTCCACAATATCAAGTTCTTTCCAACTCAGTGATGTTCAATGGTGCCACAGCTAAATAATGGACCAGCACTGTGGTTCCTTCTGTAAAATGATCCTGTCTCAAAGCTATAACATACCAAAAAGCCATTATTTTGCTTTTGTCTGAAAAGGGCATGAAGATAAAATTGTGGCTGCAGGTTGTGATCTTACCTCTGAATCCATTTGATGAGCCTCTGTAGCCATTGATCATGCCCCTGGCGTTGCGGGGACCACCACGAGACATGCCTCTGCTATTGTAGAAAGACTGAGTTTGTCGGCCAAAGCCTGGGCCCTGCTGGGAAGGCTGTTGATGGCCTCCTGATGGGTCTTGGGAGTGGAAGGCACCAACTACCAAAAAAACAAAAGTCAATTTCTAGCCACAGTCAAACATACAATATTAAAAAAATAAATAAAAAAAGGAGTTTAACTGGGACATAATCTCAGGAAGTCAAGGCTGACACAATAAATTTAGTTAATCAATAATGAAACGGAATGAAAATATGTCTACCAGACTGCAGTTGTTCTGACTGGATCTCTGTCTGCTCCATAGTATGCTGCGACTGGTTGCTGAAAGCCTGGTTGTAGCTGTTCTGGTATTGGCTGGCCTGGTTCAAAGACTCTGTCTCATTAACTGGTGGGACTGGGGCATTGAGGTTGAACACCTGTGGGGCGAACAAGGGCCACATTGTGGTAAAGCCGAACCCAAGGAAAGGTCACAGGCTCATTAGGAGTAAAGTCCATCGCTCTCCATTTCCTGGAAATAGCTGTATGACAAAGCCATACAACTGCAATATGATGAGAGGGCACTTGAGGACTCAATAAGCACTTCCTAATGGAAGTCACTAACACATTTGTATTTCTGACTCCACTGGTGGTGATGCACAGAATGACTGAGCAAATACTCTTAGAAGAATACTCAAAGACTTTAACTTCATCACTAGATGGTTTTAATACAGGTGTTATTTGGTAAGAAACTGCTCAGTAAGTTTAACTGAAAACAGGGAATGAGTGTTGTCACACTGTCTTACTGTCTGCATTGACTGGAATGGTGCTGCATTGACATTGATGCCACTGCTGTGAGGAGCTTTGGAAACAGGCTGGAAAACCTGTGTTTGAGAGGCAGGGGGCAGAGCTGTAGAGGGAGGAGGCTGCTCTGACGACAAGGACATTGAGTTCTGTTGAAGAGGGGAGATGCAATAAAACTTCATTAGCATTAGCACAACTGTACAAAGTACATCAAGAAATAAAATAACTAAATTACCAGAAATCAATTATGAATTAATTGTCATGTAAAAAAAAAAAGAAAAAAAAAAGGAGATTCTGTATCTAATAAAGAAGAGTTAATAAAAAAAAAAAAAGTGCACAGTTTACCTGGATGGGGTCGATGGATTCTGTTGAAGGTCGGGGATCTGGCGTGTGTGAAGGCTGATACAAGGAAGGAGGCGGCGTTGGGGAAACGATCGGGACCTGTAAACAAAACTCATGTTCTATTTCTTGCCGGTGCCTAACCCAATCAGTATATCTTTTCTTCTGATTACTTACTTGTGTGGGCTCAGGTTGGACAGGAACTGTGTTGGGTTGCGATAGCCGGGACTCTGGGTGAACTAAAATGATTTGATTGCACCTTAGTCAACAATAATTCCCACTGTATTTTTTCCCTTATACTATTTGCAAATGACATTAGCATTGAGTTTTTCTTGAACTTACCTGAAGGACAAACCATTTGTGGTAGGTCCATGCTCTGAGCAGGTTTCATGGGCTGTGCCGATACAATGGCTGGGTCAATGGGCTGTCCATCAAACTCCAGCATCGAGTCCTGAAACCAGAGAAATGATTAACATCGAACTAAACTGTACTATCTACATTAAACAGTAATTCCTAGCACCAACTCATCACCTGCATGAAGTTGTATGTTCCCTGCATCTGTGCCATTAAGTCCTGCACCACCTGCTTCCTGACCAATGGGTCAGTAGGTGGCACAGGAGACGCCAAGTTCATGGGATGGGTCTCCAGGGCAACAGGAGGAGCTGCAGGCTGCACGGGCTGCTGCATGGTACCGACTGCCTAAGAGAGCAATACAGAATGAACAAATGCATGAGAAACATACATGAGGACCAATTGAAAACTGGCTAAGGCAAACGCACAAACATTTGCCCTACGTTAAAACTATGCAAGAGACGGCACATTTGCATTAGGGCAACATAAACAAACATGGAGAGTGAACACCATACAAACAGGAGAAGAACTTGGCCAAGACTAATGAGGAGGTTGTACCAAAAAGTGGGGTTATTTCTGTCGCATGGATTAGGTTTGGGTATGCCACATGTCTGACACAGGCCAGATAACTGTATTCTGCAAATCATTCTGCAGACTGGTCCCCACAAAAGACTCAAACAAAACTAACCTCTTCTTAACACCTACGCAAGAATCATGCCCAAAGGTTTAGAGTAAGTCTATGGATGAGAATCAAGAAGAGTCGTGTTATAAGTTTAACTGAAAACTTCACTTATGCACTTACGTCATGATTTTGGTCATATTGTACAGCTCTACTTGTGAGGCAGCATCCTCTTCATAAAAAATGGAGCTAGTCACAGCACCCACTGCAGATGTATTACTAGGGGATCACAGTTCTCATTGGAGAAAGGGTCTGAACCCACTGCCTGTAAAACCCAGGCAAATTCTCCAGTCACTAGAAGACGTTTTCATGATTTCACATCTTAGAATAACAGAATAATGTTAATTTTCTTTGACAAAGCACAACATAAAATCTAGTTCTAATCCATCTATCTAAACTATCTAATCTAGTTTAGTTGCTCTAGTATGAAACAGAGAAACACGAAAGGGATAAGCTTAAGCACTGATCACACATCGTCTCAAGGTTGCCAACAAATGTTCTAACTACATCTCTGTACTGAAGGCAAAATAAAACAGGATGCAGTACATTTCTTTCAGGGACACAATGTGAAACAGTCAACTTCCTGTCCATGTGGATGATGCCAGCACAATTATCATTTGCAGTATTGTTCAAATTTGATTGTCAGTAAGATTCCAATAACAACAACTGGATAAATATCAGACTAAATATTTGTCTTCTATATTCAACATATAGTTTGAATTATATTATTTATTTCTAATGCTACATTAAGTCCATTCCCCTCAACTCATTGGATCAAGCATCCAGCTCCTACAAGTCATGAAATTTTAGATCTCACTTGTATTTGTGCATCTGCTCTACAGTAAACATTTAACTTATTAAAATGTACTTGTTAGATTATGTTATACCTCAGTTGAGAGACATAATATAGATTTATGTTTCAGTTAAGTTGTTTCAGACTTAACAAAATTTTTAATTCCCATTTAAAACTGAGATCATTCAAAGCCAGGCTGCTTTTAGGATGCAATAAAAGTTCAAATAAGAAACATGAGGCCAACAATCAGAAACAAAAGTTAAAAAGTAAACTCCAGCTGTGGAAAAACATCCCTGCAGCGTACCTCTGTTTCTGTGGTCCACTCATCCCCCTGCTCCTTCTCACTGCCACTGTAAGTGCTGTCTGGAATGAACTGTCTATTTACAAACTGGAAGGAAAAAAGCAAACATCAGTACAATGCTATAAGCTCTAAGACCTCACTAGCAAGAAGAACATTAGTCTCACCTCTGTTGTTTCCACTGCAATGGGCTCTGTGAACTCCTCAATTATTTCAGTTTCTGTAAAGAGCAAAGCAATTAAGAGAATGCAGTGCTGAGCTCTGCATTACTTGATTACAGCTGCATTTTAAAAGTAGCAAAGTTTGGTGCAGAATGACTTCAGAGAAAGGTTCCTACCTGGATCAACCGTTTGCTCCTCTGATGATTCAGTTACTGCTGCTGCGGCTGGCTCTTCTTCCTCTTCCTCCTCACACACTCCGTTTTGGTGAGATGGAACCCGGTCAAAATACCCGCTCAGCAGAACCTGGTCCAAAGTCTCTTTCAGCGCCTTATCTAGAAAAAGAGTAACAGTCATGAATATAGCCATATTAGCAAATATTTTGCCAGCTCTCTAAAGATGTTGAGCATAGAATTCAAAACTTTGAAAAGTAGATCTGTAGCAGATTGCTTGTCACACAAATTTAAAAATTCAACTTAAAGTTGAAATCAATTTCAATTTGTCTAACATTCAATTCACAATTAAAAATAAAACAATCAAAGACAAAGGTCTATGACAAACAGATTTGTGTCAACACTTGCTTTATCTTGATTGGTGCACCTTCTTCCTGCTGCTTATACAAAAACAAAACCTTCATGTGCAAAAACCAAAATTCTTAAAGTAATAACGGATCAAAAAAATATGCTGCTATAAAGAAGATGATCAGTAATTTACTAGAAAAGCCATTACACTAACTTAGGTATTTCCACTTATGGTTCTTCAGGCAAAGCAGGTCATTGCCTCAGGCCAAGAAGTCTGCTGCTCTCTGAATAAATGTCACCCCCGAGGCCTTAGTGAGGTGAAAAGGGGTGACTGGGGCCACTGCAGTCAACTGGGTCACCAGTATCCTACTGTGGCTCCAGAGATCTAACCAGTGGAATCACAGGCGACAGGGCCACTGGCATCTTGCCCCACTGCTGACTCAGTATAAGCCCAGAGCGCTTAGCCCCCGAGCAGAATGCAGCAGTGCGAGTCCTGAGGCCAGACCGCTGAGAATGCAGTACACAAGAATCCCCAAGCCCACACTGCAGCACTGCACACAGACTGTATTAACAAAACATGCTCATGCCACATTAACATATAAAGACTGGCCATAGCTTCCAGTAACAAGAAGATATTATTTAGAGCTGTTGCCATCTCTGTCTACCTAGGATAACTATGTGACAAATTACTTATGGCCGTCTTTTGATTAAAGCGCTTGCTGATGACTGTTGTGTCACCAACCATCTGATGAAATGTTCTGCCAACAATTTTCACCACCAGCTGGGCATCTAAATAAAGCCAGTTTGTCTTCAATAATGAATCCCCTTAGTTTTGCTATAAATTACAGTAAAGCAGCAACAACAGCTATTTTCCCTATTGATTGATGTGTTTCCATGTGAATTATTAGCTGGACTATACTATGTCAGTAAAAAGAGAAAAAATGCTTCTGAAGCCCAAGTTAAAGTCTTCAAATTGTCAGTTCAGCAGTCTACTACAGGTAAAAAAATTAAACAGGAACAATTTTAATTCAAAGGTGTATTCTATCTTTTGGAAATAATTAGCCATAGCAATCATTAACCAACAATAAAACCCTAGTGCTTGCAGCCAAGGCTCCAAGTTAAAGTTCAGTTACATGTTGTTCCAACCACAGCCTTGTCCTTCCCTTCCAGCAGATCCCAGAGGTGCACAGATGCTTCTTCATACTGGTCAGACAACCTGCAAGTGTAGAGGCAAGTTGCATGGACCAACTTGTTAAAAGGAAGTGGAACTCATGTTTTGTATGTTAAAGGTGCATCAGGTATTAATGCCTTACACCAATCTGACGTTTTGGTCACGGTCTGGCCCCACTAACTTGTAGAACTCATCAAAAGCTGCAAGGTCTGCATCTGTAAGTAGTGGTGAGCCTCCAACTCCCTGCTTCAGGTCCTGCCGCACAGTGTCATCTCCCAGCCGGTCCAGGAGAAACTGCAGCTCCAAAATGGTCTTGAGCCTTCTCTGCTCTGCCTCCTCCCGTTGCAGCTGCTCCCGCCGTGCAGATTTCTTCACCACTTTCTGAATCTAATGATAGCATACATGTGCCACACAAAGCAAAGCTACTACCTGTCAGAATGGACACCACTTAGAAAATATTTTAAAAAAACCAGAGTCAGGCTTACATCTTGTCCCAGTGCAATGAACGTCTTCTGCAACTCTCTGGCAAATTCCAAGTTATTCATAACTTCCTGGTATTTGGAGAGGGCCTCCTGAAAAAAGAATGAAGGAAAACAAACATTTCACACATCGCTACGCTTTAAAATCTTTATAAAAACGTAAGAAATCTTTGTATGAATTATTGAATTATTTGTGTTTGTGAACTATTGTGAATTATTTCTAAACAATAATGGCTTCACTGTACCCACCAACTGGTCCTGATTGAGTCGCTCCCCTTTATTCTTCCTGACTTGATAATCATCCAGTTTACTCTGTGGACAAACATTGAATAGTACAGAATATACAGAAAAGAATTATGAATTTTATCAACATACTTACTAACCCTTTGAACTTACCCTTTGAAGTAATAAGTAGATGTTGTCAATGCTTTTATTTAGGGCCTCTGAGTTAGAGAGCTAGCTACAGGTTATCTGGAAGGATCTAGAACAAACAGCTGTAAAAAAAAAAAAAAAAAAACCCTCACCTTTTTCTTCTCCATGTTGCGGACCTTCTTGTCAATGACACAGAGCACTTGCTTCAAGACTTCGGACTGTCCACAAAGACCAAAATTGCCCATTGACCCTGGAGCGGATCCCACATCTGGGCTGGCAGACTGCACTGTCATATTTGCATTCATCGCTGAGGGCATCTAGAAATTAAAAGTATGAACATTTTTCAGTTGCAACAAAAAGATGTTTTAATTAATACAACAATTTTACAATTGAAAACCAAAGGACTAACTAACTTGTGGCCATCTGAAAATGACCCGAAAACTATAAAAACTATTTTAGAACAGACTAAAAGTCAGTAGATGGTGCTTGTTGTGTTACTGGGCACAGTGTTGAGGGATTAGAGCTGAAGCTACCAATTATTTTCATTATTTATTTAGTAATTTGCCAATTATTTCTGCTTTATACTAATTGTTTAGTCTATAAACAGTAAGATAATAGTAACAATCATATAAATACACATAATCAACATCAGTGCTGTTGCAGTTTCCATTTTGACGTTGTACATTAATTCATCCACAGTGGGCCATGGACTTAAGTGCCACAGCCACCCCTGGTCTCACTTTACATAAGAAGGATTCTATTGAGCTTTAAGCATTGAAGTATACACATTTTAAATTTGAGTAAGCATTGATAATCAGCAGATCAACATCACCAGATCGCCTATACTGAGGAATCAGTATCAGAAGTGAAAATGCTGGATAGATGCAGCCCTTGAAAAAGTAAAAAAAAAAAAAAAAGTTTAGAGAGCCCAAAGCGACATATTCATATGTGGCAAACCGTCCAAAACCCCAAACATAATAACAACATACTTTATTGACCCCCTTGGGGGAATAGTTGTTGGACAACTAACCAACAGTACATGTAGGTGCTGCTACAGGCTTTGTGTGTCTTGTCTAAGGACACCTCGACATGTATCCAGGAGGAACCAGGAATTGAACCACTGACCCTGGGGTTCTGCTCTACCATCTTAGCTACTGCATCCCCACAGCTAAGTATCATAGAAACTTTAGTGAATCAGTAAATATTCACATTTGAGAAGTTTAAATAGATTAGAGCTGCAACAATTAGTCGATTAATCTATCAAATAAATAAATGTTGGCACCTATCTACAGAAATGTTAAATGCTTAAGAAACTTCTCCCCCCCCCAAGCAAAAACATCACCTATTTAAGGCTTCCTCGCTCTCAAAAGGCTGCAATATGACTATTTTTTGGTGCGTTGGTCGGACAAAAGACGACATCTGATGTCAGTATTTGTGAATATAGGCATGGGAAGTCAGGCTTTTTCTGATGTATCACAGATCATACGACATATCAAGCAAGTAACAGTCAAGTTAATCGACGACGAAAATAAACGTTAAATTAAATTAAATTTAATGCTTAAACAGATTGTAAGATATAGTAACGTTAGATGTCACAGGAATTAGGCGTCACGGAAAGACTAGCTATGTACTGTAAAAAGCAAAATATGATAAGTAAAGGTTGAGGTAGGAGTTCATGGCACAAGACACACAAGTAACATCACTACAGGAGTGGTCGATATTAGTTAGAGGTAAACAATATATAGACACGAGGTAGAGCTTCGTAACAAAGTACCAGAACCATTTCATCACAGCGAGTGGCTAACTTTACTTCCAACTGTGCGCTAACTGGAAGGAAAACGTTTTCTTCGCAGTTTGGAATATTTTCTCCATAACTTGGGCTACAAATCTGTATACTGGGCTACCGAGTCTGTGGCCGAGAGTTTTCCCGGTAGTGTGGTCAGCTCACCGGTGTTATCCCTGAGGTCTGTTAAAATGGCCCTGACCGCACCACCGCTAGCACACACCACGAACTTAGCATCTTCGCTGCTAGCTTGTCGCGTCGCGTGCTAGTCAACAAACGGCCGGGAACTTCGTTACCTCAGTAGTACGACTCCTGATTCACCCACCTTGATGTTATATATCCACAGGGGAGCTTATTAGCGAAATTTACGAAACGGCCAAGTTGTTTATACTGTTATGTTGCTTTATTTTCTCTTTCTCTTAAGTGTGGGATCCGCCCCGCCGGCCTCACCGACAACTGAGACGGTTCGAAAGACGGAGAAACTCTTTATAAAGGCGAAGGTCCGTTTTGAGCCGAAAGAAATATGCCTGACTAAATTAACTACAAAAACAATCATTAACAAATAATACATATACTGTTTAGGAGATTCACTTATAATACAAAATATATTAATCTAACTGTTTAAAAAGTGATTAACCTTGCCACAATTAAACATTTTATAGGTGCTGTTTGTCGTCAGGCAAATTAGTCTACAGCCCCTTGGCAGAAAATCTGCACAATCATTAGCTTTGATTAGGCTATCCTATGTCTATCCGTGTGCCTTATACAGTATTTTTTTTCTGCAGCAGCTGTCCCATTGTCGCTGCAGGCACTGGCATGTGTTGATTTACAGTTGCATCACAACACAACACATCAGTTATGACAATACAATACAATCTAAAAATAAGTGCAAACTTTTATATATCAGTTATGCAATTTCAGCTTACATTCATGTTAAACTGTGTTAAATACGCAACAAAACAAGCTATAGGCATATAAAAAGTGAAGACAAACAAAAAGTCAAACAAAAAATAAGTTAACTAAGTGTGAGGGTCCTTTTCAAGCAGTATAAACAAGTTTAGTAAAGAAAAAAAAACATCAGACATTAAAGAGATTTTGAAATTGTGTTTAGTTAATTCATTTTTAAGCTTAAGATTTAAATATTAACATCTATTAGTAAGCTTAGTAAATAACATTTTTTTATATATAAATATATGACAATACCTGTAAATGACCCATAAGATCTTTCAAAGTTAAATTAAAGTGACATTTTAAGGTTTATGTACCACTGTGCAAAATGATATGTTGCAAACTCAATTTTAAATCCAGAAACCACACTCTAAAAGCCAAATGCCAAAACAGAGATATAAAGATCCCGTCCAAAACAGTCTGCTTTGAATAAATATTTCTGCATAATATTATCTCTCCATAAAAAGTGAATTTACCTTTGCAGTTAGAACCACAAACCCACCTGCATCTCATAACTTTAAGGGACAAACTCAGGCACTGCAGGCACTTCAGTGAATAGAAAAACTTCGTTCATGCAAATTCTGCTTTCAGCCTCTGTTTTTGTAATTTTCGTCTGCAGGTGGCAGTAAAGCTCAGCAATATGATCAGCAACACACTGCTGATGAAGTAAAATTGGAAGTGAAGAGAATGTTCAATTTGTAAGTCTCCAGTAACTCTAAATTTAAACTAGACCTAATTAGAATTAGACTTATCGTTCATGTTTATTAAATTAATTATAAATTCACTATTATAATAGACACATTTTCTCACTTAATCATCTGAATGCATACAAAAATATTAGCAAGATATCTGCACAATTTGAAGATTAAACTTTTTTCAGATATTTTTATACATTCTTCTGTTTTTACTTCCTCTTTGACCACAATTTTGACCACGCTTATCAGTATCTAAAGGTGAGCAAACTCACCCGAACTCCAAAAGAATGTGAAACCAGCTTTCTTTTGTTTTGCCAAATACAGGAAGCAGTTAACATGGCTGCACAGCTTTTTGATTGCACTGTTCCACTGACAGTGTTTTCTTTTGGGATAATACTGATTATGGGAGGATCCCGAGGGTAAGTGAAGCTCCCTTTCAACAAGTGACTCATTTCCGCAGCCTGTTGTATTTCAATCAAGTAACAACACTGAACACTGGCCATTAAAAAAGGGTGGTTCCTTGTCTCACCTCTGACCTTTACACCAATCTCACAGTTCTTAAATTTGAACCATTGTAGTAACAATGAACAATATAAATTTCGACCGTTTGGACCTGTGACAGTTCAGGAGGAGGACTTTTAAACAGAAACCAATTATCAGTTCATTTCAGATTAGACAGGAAACGGTTGGTTTTGTTGCTGCTGAGCCGTAGTTTGTGCTATTAAAAAGTCAACACTATGTCCAGAGTCCTTTTACAACAGCAAATGGGCCTGCAAGCATGTGTCCATTGTCCAAAATGTCTGAATAATCATCCTATAACTAAGATTATGAACCTTGCATTAGACTTGCTCTACTATTTAGTAGAGAAATTTGTAACTTCTTACATTTCTATGTATCATTTTGGACCACTAGCTGCTTGATATAATTTTACTGTTGTGTTGGTACTGAGGTTCACTTCCCAGCAGCTCTCTAATTCCACACAGTTTTCAACTCCATAATGCTCTCAGCACCAAACAGGCAAAACAGGAAGCTGGACATGAGTGACACCACTTCCCAAAAGGTTGTCTACATTCTTAACTGTTTGCTCCCCAGATTCCACCTCCAACAGGAATAAATCCTGAAAAAAGATTGCCCATGAAGGCAGTAACACAATATGAATTATTAAATATGTATTCTTACCAAACACACTTGTAAAAATCCCTTCACTCTGAGAGTTTACGTTGCAGACACACTAATGTCAAGTCTCCAGTAAACTATATGTTGTTGATTTTGGTGACATTTAGGAAGCTTAAAGATAACGATAAGAGTTTTATCTAATGACAACAAGCTTGCATTTTTATGTTGCGCTGTAAGCCGTGTTTCTGCTATCATGCTGAACCATCTGTAGTGGACCTGTCTATCTGGGAAGCCATGAGAGGGGTGCCAGCATGCATGTGGCTGTAGGAAGTGAATGCACCAACCCCCCCAGGAAAACTTCATCTCTGTGCGTGCCAGTTGCACATCCTCTGGGCTTTCACTGTCAGCTCCAGAGGAAGTAGTGGATGACTCAAGTGTCATATCAGTTCAGATTTTTCATTCTCTTGTTTCTTGTCTATAATAAATTTGTTCTTGAGCTTGGTGTTAATGCAACATGACATTTGGGTGGGTTGAGGCAGCACAGAACCAACATGTAGTACTGATCAAACATTTCATTTGTTGGATCCATCATCAGAAAGAACAAAAACACTAAACAAACCATCAGATCTATATTATATATCTATAATATTATATATCATCTATATTTGTTTTTTCAGTTGCGTTGTTTGTTATTTCTCTAAAGATGACATGTATTTCAATTAATATACCAGAATTAATTTAAAATTTACAATGATGCACAAGACATGCAACTTAATAATAAAAAAAAGAAAATTATAAAAAACTTATCTTGGGATTGAATATGCCGATAATGACATTTGATAAATGCACTGCTGAAAAAAGGCAGATAGAACCACAATAATCAATGTGATCGGATAATTGCTATTTAAAAATGTTTTTATGTAAAAGATCTAAAGGAAACTCATACTGAAACTTTTTTTTTTATCTTGGAAAAAGCAGCTGACAAAACTCTCATTACAGTTTCCCTTACAGAGTAGCTGAAGCAACCTCAGCCCACAGTTCACTCAGTAGCTTTTCTGGAAAATTTGATCATATTACTCAAGCTTCCCTTGCAGATAGAATTTGTCATTTAAATATATATATATATATATATACACTACTCACAAAAAGTTGGGGATATTCGGCTTTCGGGTGAAATTTCAGGATGAACCTAAAATGCACTATAGCCTTTACAGGTGAACTTAATGTGACCTTCCCTAA
>JAUMHL010000027.1:16595523-16609048 GCA_032362345.1 Sandelia bainsii
AACAAGTCCAGTTGCCATTGAAAACCGTTTTTTGAGATAACCATGACCTGGATGACTGAGAATCTTCACAGATAACATGAATGATATGTCTTTGATGTTTTCATATAATAAAATTACATTTTTAACATGAATATTCCCATGACAACTAGACACAGACTCTTTTTGCTAAGATGGTTTGATGTTAAGCTCCAGAACAGCTACTGAGGAGACTCTGTGGAGATTTTTGGCAGCTGCCTAACAGAAGTTAAAGGAGGTTTTAGTGTTGAAGTGTGAGAGACATAAGGAATAAGAAGGCCATCATAGCCCCTACGCTGTGTAGTACAAAAACAGTTTGTAAAAAAAGACTTGTCTTGAAAGTGTTCTTCATTTGAAGGATATGTATTTAGAGTCTTATCTCCATTGAGCTGCTCTGCTTTCTGTTTAGCTGGCACACAACAGTGCCATGCTCACCTTGCTCATGGCCTTCTCCGTTTGGTATCTATCCAGTGAGTCTACACAGTCCAACGACTGTGTAGCCTGAGGATGTTTTCAGCCTACATTTAGTTTGTCTGCGATCTTCCTCCGCTGCATCTGGCTCAGGAGCTCACTCTGGCTGCTGGAGTTGAGGTGCTTTATCTCACTGCCCAGTCCAACTGCTTGTCTGTGTCCCTCCCTCCTGCAGGCACCCCCGAAGTACTGGCAGTAGATAAGAGGCAGCTCTGGTTTGAAAAGGAGAGGCTGTGAGGACATGTAAAAATATCACTGAATGTTTTTGTTACAGAAACTTGAAATGACCTTTTTTTTGGTATATTTCGTAGCATTAGTCATCTCTCCTCCACCAGTTTACAGATCAATAGATCCAAACTGTAACGTCAACTACAGAAACCAAGTATAAAGTAACTAAGTGCATTTTTTAAAGAACTTTAAATAAGATACTTGTACGCAGAATAAACATATATTATGTTTTTGATCTCTATATTTGTCTAACACCTAAACTGTGAAGTGCAAAACTGAGATCAAAATATATGCTCAATTTATATATGATGCAATATTATAACACAATACTAATACTAACATCCCAAGTAGCTACAACATTTAAATGCCACTAATATAAGCTGCATAACTGACATAAATAACAAGAAAGTAAGGATTGCATAATGCATAGTGAATATTTTTATTTCTGAAACTTAGCACATTTAGCTGATAATAGTCATGTACCTTATAAAACCTCTACTGTATAGTATATTGAATGGTTCTGCTGGGGGTTTCTCCCAGTAAAGGGAGTCTTTCCTCTCCATTGTTGTCTAGTTGCTCAGGGGGTATTTGCTAGGTTTTACTCTATAACTCTGTAGCTATGGTCTGACCTTAAAGTGCCTTGAGATGATTTTTGTTGCGATTTGGAAAGGTCATTCTGCAAAACACACAAACATGTTTCTAAATAATTCAAGTTTTTACCAATTACTAATTTACCAAGATCCTTCTTAAAGGGTTTATTCAAACTCGTATTCAGTTATAAAGCATTAATAAGAATTTAACCAGGTAAACTGTTCAAGTAGTAACAACTTATTTAAAACTGTGAACTGTTAAATTATTAACATTTATAAATACACAAACCTTTGCCATAGAAAGTGTGACCCCTATTATGGGTCATTATGATGGGTGGGGGACTTGAATAAAGCCCATCTGATATGAAATGAGAGGCAGTGTACACCCTGGACATTAAATAAAGAGGTAATAGGCTGTAAATGGGAAATGTCAGTCAGAGATCAGTTTCACAACTTGTCAGGCCCAAAGTTGTAATTACAGTGATGTCCCAGCTCATCTATAAAACATTTTAAAAAATTGCAGTAATTTAGTAATGAAGTTTCTAGCAACCATTCAGAAACTGTGCCCTATTAAATAGTGGTTCCACAAACAGTTTTTTTCAACGTAGCATATTTCATACAGGTGATGAGACAACCTGTAATGAACAGAAAGCCTGCAGTACTAACTAGTTTTTATGCCTACATCGTGCCGCTCTTTATCTTGTGCTTTATCTGCACAGTTTGGTGAAACAAAACGAACTCGTTAGTCTCAGTCACGACCCAACTTCACGCCTGACAGAGCAGCCTGCGCAGCGTTCAGCTGTCACTTTAAGACCCATTTCCCCTCATTGTCAAGCCGTCGTGAGCAGGAAGAGGGAAGCGAAAGCAGAGACCGAGGGGGGCCGACGTATTTAAACACGATGCTGCTGCTGCTGCATAATGTAACGGCGGCAGCGGCTTCATGCGGACGAGCGTGTTTGCAGCCAGCTCAGTTACAACAGACACACGGCCACGGAGAAGTAGTCCTGTGATCGGGATTGATGGTGTTTTATTCTAACAAAGCGCGGACAGTGCTTTGAGCCGCTGCACCATGATTAAATAGATGTGAGACATGGAAGTGTCAACACGGGTTACTGCCTCAGGAAATGATGACTGTGTCCTCCATCATCGTTTAGCTGCTTAGAGTAAAAATTTCTTGTCTTGCGGCCATTTCGGCTTGACTCAAATTTCCATTAGTTTATCTCACGCAAAGACCAAACCGGGGTATAACTGGCGTCTTGGAGGCTGTGGGAGCAGGTGCAGCGCGTCTTGGCATCAATCTGCCCGCAGGCAGCTTCACAGGTAGCCGCTTAGCTGGTTTCGAAACCTGAAATCTAATCTTGGTCAGACTGGACATCGTAATTGTAGGAATGGCATCCACTATAGAGAGGAAGACGCTGGAGGCCAATGAGTAAGTATATTATAATAAAAAATGTTTTTTTCATAATTTGGATTTCTGATCCAAAGACGCATTATCAAAGATATCATAACCAAACTATTCGTGTAATAACTGCAGATGACTGATAGCATGAGATCAGAAGTCTCCTGTTGTTAGGCAAGAAAAATAATCAAGTCAGTTTCATATAAGAGATTGTTAAGAGACAACACAAGGAGGAAAGAGTTCAGTATTACGCAGAGCAAGTAAAGTGAACCACAGGTAAGTTGCTCAAGTGTAGACAAGTTAACTGTTTATTTTAGTTTATAAAATAAACTAAAATTTTATGTGATTTGATGTGGAATTTACATGTAATGCGGAGCCTATCACATGCGTTTATTTATTAAAGTAGTACATGGCTCCCTCATGTGGACACAATCAAACCGCCTTTGCTGGCTACAAGATTAATAATGATAGGCATATATATATAAT
Source organism: Sandelia bainsii (assembly GCA_032362345.1). Classification (NCBI taxonomy): domain Eukaryota; kingdom Metazoa; phylum Chordata; class Actinopteri; order Anabantiformes; family Anabantidae; genus Sandelia; species Sandelia bainsii. The sequence continues at coordinate 16,598,713 of JAUMHL010000027.1, forward strand.
ATATATAATGAAAAATATAATAAATAGAATATGCTGTTCAGTGTGCTTCATAAAATAGCCTGATATTATTACCCCCTTCACGTTCATGCTCATCTCAGTTCAGTGCATTAACTTTTTATTTTTAATTATATCTTGATTCTATTTTTAACTTAGCATTAAAAAATATTGAATGTTGTTTTTCATACTTGAGCATTTAGTAATTATTTCTCTTACACAATTGCAGATCATGGCAATGTAACACCACATTGTATAATGATGTGTGTGACAAATAAAGATCTGAATTAAGTACTCAGAAGCAAGGAATATGACTAAAAAACTAACAACTCAATTACACTATTAGACCAAACATGAATGCTCAAAATCCAAAGTTTCAGCTTCTAAGGTTTTGCAGATTTTCCTTTTCTGTGACAGTAAACTAAAAACTATTGGGTTTGGAAGTGTTGGTTGGACAAAACAAGCGATATGCACACATCAACCTGGGCTTTAGCTTTGCATTTTCACTATGTTCTGACTTTTTGTAGACCACATGATTCACCGAGTACATGAGAGAATAATTAATATCTAGATTATCTGATATTGTAACTAGTTGTCTTTCTTCCAGGGAGCCAGTGGATGAGGTCCTCCAGATGCCACCGTCCCTGCTGACATGCGGTGGGTGTCAGCAGAACATCGGTGACCGTTTCTTCCTAAAGGCCATCGAGCAGTACTGGCACGAAGACTGCTTAAGCTGCGACCTGTGTGGTTGTCGGCTGGGGGAGGTGGGGCGCCGGCTTTACTACAAACTGGGCAGGAAATTATGTCGGAGAGATTACCTCAGGTTGGTCTGGTGGTGTTTAATTAATCAGTTTGTTGGCTTGTTTTAATTGCTGCTGCTGTAAACACATGCTAGAGCACCACATGTATATGAATTTGCGACTGTAAATAGTCCCTAACAAATCCACTATTTACTCCTGTTTGACTATTGATAAAACTACACTGTGATTTCTAGTCAATGAGATTTCTAGATCCTGCTGGACACTGGGAAAGTATACAGGCAGATGAATATTATATGCATAGTTATTAATAGCATATTCCTTAAATAATATTGCACTATTAAAACAGTATCAACAATAGCATGTCCTGCTTTTATGCCAAATCTTGTGGCTTGTAAAGGAGTTCTGTGCAAAAATCTAGTTTTAAGACATTTTTGTTTTAGTTTATGTGCCCATGGTATATGTTCCTACATAAAATTGTGTTTTGAGAAGTTACCAGCGACATGAACCTTGCAATCAGGTAGTATTTTTCCTGAATAGGAGGACTGGAAGGGACATACAAACACAATGCGCAAGGGGTTGGTGTGTAAATTAATAGGAATCCAGCTACACATTTCTACCATGACTATCAAATTAATGTTGTCAAATTCACAGTAGCCTAATGGTGACATTCCTATTAAAGTTTTTTGTTTTCAGACGTAGGGGCATGTTTCCTGTGCTTACATCTTGTTATCCATTCAGGCTTTTCGGTCAGGACGGTCTCTGTGCTTCCTGTGAGAAGAGGATCAGAGCATTTGAGATGACCATGCGTGTGCGGGACAAGGTTTACCATCTGGAGTGCTTCAAGTGTGCTGCCTGCCAGAAACACTTCTGTGTGGGTGACCGCTACCTGCTCATCAACTCAGACATTGTGTGCGAGCAGGACATCTTTGAGTGGACAAAACTCAACAATAACAACATGGTTTAGGACAAGCTCGTGCTCAACATGGTGGAGCTCCATTTTGCCTTTCCCCACTGGCTCTAAAGGGAATGAACAACCGATAAAAAGACTTTTTGTAGCCTGTGAAGGCTTTAACATGCATTTGACATTCACATGGAATCATTTTAATACAGGAGGAGAGACGGCATCTCTGTATTTCTCCTTGCTGGAGACTAATGAGGACTGCACCAACAATAACATACAGCATGTCTTCTAAGGCTTCATCTCTAAATGCAAAAAATATTTAAAATACTTTAACATGCAATAACAGTCATTTGTACACACTGGAAGTTTGAATTATAGGAAACAAAAACAAAATAGTTGAGTTTCTGTTGCATCACAGTCTGGCCTGAAATGTTCAGTGACAATTCCAGTAATGTTTTATTTTATGGGTCTGTAAGAATGATTTTCTTATGATTGTTTTAAAAGAAAGAATGACATAATTTTATAATAGGAACTTTCCTGGAACAAGGGTGCCATATAAATATGGATTCATTATTTATTTAGTACTGGAAAATTGTATGTTAACATATGTTGAATTCTATTTATTTTACTGGCTATATGCTGACTAAGAAAAAGTTTTCCTGTTAGTTAGCTGGAATTAGTTAGTTAGAAGTGTATCAGACATCGTGTGCGAGCAGTTCTATTTTCTATAATTAGTATGAAATTGCATGGTTCTCTCCAGGAAACGTCCCTAGAAAATTATAATTAGAATAATTTATCACAAACTGAAGACCTGTAAAATAAAGTGTTACCAGATTTTCACAGTGTAATGGAAAATCCATTTAGAATCATCAGAATAATTGCACTGCATTGTCAGGTTGAACTGGTGGCTCCCTCTAGTGATTGAGGGAAGCAATGCAATATTATTTTTACTGACTATGGAGTTGTTTCCAGCATTTGTTTTGTAATTCATCCAATACTTTTTGGAAGTTTACTGGTAAAACTTGTTTGTTAAATAAATTACAATTTAGAGAAAACCTTGTACTTGTTGGTTTCAGTGTCTTTGTAACAGTCACAAAGAAATCAAAGGGATATTTTGGACAGTTATTGAGACATGGCTGGAGACCAGTCCTTCTCCACATTGTAAGAGGTTTGTATTTGATTGTTGAGTTAGAGAAGCTGATGAACTCACAGCTCAAAAAATCAAAGCAAATCTGTAATACTATGAATAATGAAATTATAGAACATTATCAAATCATAAGAAGAATATAGAATCACATTGATCATATGCAGACAAACAGTGGTGGAAGTACTTAAATAATTTACTGAAGTAAAAGTAGCAATACCAACATGTGGAAATACTCAGTTACAAATAAAAGTCCTGCATTCATTATGTGTCTTAAGTAAAAATACAAAACTACTATTTAAAAAAATATTTGAAGTAGAAACAGACTCAGGCTGGGCGGCCATCTGCCTTGATCGGTTTGTGTGAATGGGAGGTGGAGAGAGAAAAGAAGAGCAAACAGACAAATATCTAATCATCAGGGAGAATGGCTAGCAACTTCTTAGGATAGTACCCGGACCATTAAACCTCCACACATTGTATAAATGAATGAATGCTCAAGTAAGAGGGAGGGAGAGAGAGAGGAAAGGAGAGGCAGAGGCACACAGTTGGTATGCTCATGTGCTTGAACATGTTGGTTACCTCTAACAAAATACAAAATTCTTCATTAAATTGATGTTAATTAAGTCATGGTATTTTGGGTTGTAAGATTCAATGCCTCTATTTTTTTCTCCTCATTCTCTGTCTTCAAAGCTGGTGCCCCTCAGAGGTCTTCTCCTCTTTTCTTCATGTCAGCTCACTGTGAAGTGGCCACAAGACGTGCTCCTCTAGTGCCACCCCACAGCTTCCTGCCATCCCCAGTTATCTTCATAGACATAACATCAATAATTGAATCCATGAACTGTGATCGGGAAACAATTTGCAACCTAGAAGAAGCAGAGAGAAAAAGGGGAGAGTAGGATAAAGAGGGTTAAGGGAGAAGATAGAGCAGAGAAGCTCTAGGTTGATGTTTGTCACTTGATCTGACTAGTTTATTTATAGATGAGGGAGGAATGAAGGAACATACAGAGTTAAAAACCCACCCAGGCTGAGATGACGCTCTTGCTGAAAGAGAGACTTATGGGCAAACTAACAAGTTTTCCCACAATAGAGACGGGAAAATACTCTATAGGCACACAGGCATACCGGGCCTTGTCTCATTTGGAGGTCTGCAGACTGAAGAATCACTGTGGCATTAAGCAATGCTTGAGGAATGGCTGCATAGAAAAAAATTACTACTTGGTGGTCTCAACAACAAATCAGCTCCATACTGAACACCAGACTTAAGATATGTGTGGGTAAATAACATGTTAAAAACATAAACTAATCTCAGTGGACTACAACGTCCACATAACAGCCATGGTCACACAGGACTGTTCACCCTCGTGCAGAAGTTACAAATCTTCTCTTTGCCATAAACTGGGCTTTAACATTTGATGCAGGTGACAAAATACAGAAACCACTGAACACTGAACTACTGTACCAAATAGAGAAATTGCATATTATACATAACATGGGGTATACTTATACAAATATACATTCATATAAAGTCATATAAAGACAAATTGACAAATCTTTATTGTCATACATAGTGAACCTACATGTGTTTGAAGTCAGTCAACTGCCTTATAAAACTTTGAATAACAGACACTCAAACAGATGTGAATTTAAACTGTTTGGCTTTTAGCAGCATGGCTCTGGGGATGCCAGTCTGTTGGTCAGACGGTCCAACACTTTGGTCCAGACTGAAATAGCTCAACAACTGAATGGATTAAGGTGAAATTTTAACCAGACATTCACAAAATAGTCACCCACTACAGTATGAATAACTTAACTTAACTTAACAACTAAAATATGTTATCAGTTCAAAATCATGTTTACAAACAAATCTAAACAACCAGTAAAAGTCATGAAATAAGCAAACAGATCTATCCTCATTACTATGTACATATGTTAAAAAAGTATGTTTTTTGAGCCTTAACTATAGAGTTAAAGGATCTCTTGCTCCCTCATGACAGAGAATTTGGTGAGTTTGATGAGATTGGAGATGAGAGGAGGCCAAGTCTCACACAACATACTGGCCCATAGAGACCTACAGCATCGGCCAAGCGGCCTGTGTTCCATCGGAGCGCTTTGCTGCCCTGCAGGCTGAGCTTTGCCAGAGCACTGCCCTGACTTGCACAGCAGCCTCAGCAGAACTCTCTAAAGCCCTGTGCCTCTTGTGTCATCCCTACCAGCTGTACACAAGGCCGGGAGTGTAGTGTTGTGTTTGTGTGCTGAGGGAGGCCTGCTTCATCTCCATTGCCCATGTCACACCAGTCCGGTATGGGTAAAAACATCCAGCTGTGTGCATGGAAACCAGGGAGACTTTCTGAGGACGAAGCCACAGCGGGTTGCAGCTTGTTTTTATCAAACAGTTCAACCCGGTGAAAAAACCACCACACAGTGACCTCACTTTGCTGCAGTGAGCAGTGTGAACAGCAGATGGCGGTTCTGGTCTAGGTACATGTTTGTTCTTGGGTTAGTGGACTGAAAAACTCTGTGTGTGTTTGTATGTGAGTGTGTGTGCATGTGACAGATTAAGGAAAAGCTGTTTTTTGTATAAATTCCAGTTTAAGAAAAGATTAATTAGATCTGAACTGAAAGTGACAAGCCATATTCAAAGCACAGCAGACATGACTGAGTTTTCAATGACACCTGCAAAGCAAGATGTGGTCAGACAATTATCTGCAGCACCACAGCAATTAATCACTGTGCGGCCTGTCGATGTCAAACCCATCTGACAAAATGAGTCAAGTGCTACTGATCATGCCCGCCTTGGCTTTCACTTGCACTCACGCTTTATCAGATGGGGCTAATTGAGAACATATTCATTCTGTGGTCCTGGGAGATGTGTCTGTCAGGAGTCACATTCCTGCTCTGATTCTCTGATAGCCCATAGCGCCTGCAGTCTGGATGGAGGACAAGCTGTGGGAGTAGAGCTTGGGGGTGGGGGTTGAGGGATATGGCAGCAAACTGTGAGTTGGAAAGGTGAGTAATAAGCGTGCATCCTTTAGCTCTCGTCGGACGTGTCCCTCTGACTGGATTAAATATGTGCTGAGGATTTATTAGGTAGAAAACTTCTGCGGCCCCAGAAAAACTGCAAGACTGAGCTGCCTCCAACTTGACTTTTCTCCCTTCATATTTTCCCTTTTTACCCTCTCTCACGTACTTTCATCTACACCCCATCAGTTTCTTTTTATTCCCACTATGTTTTTTTGTATTTCAGTCTTTTCAAGCTTTCCTCCCTCTCATTGTCCTCTCAGGTGGCCATGTGTACTGATGTGTGATGTGATGGATTCTGTGGTTTATATTATGTTTACTGCTTTGGCTTGGATACCTGCAGACTTTTATGTCAAGCAAGTGAGTGGAGGGACTACAGTACAAAAGTGGAAGTAGCATTCAGATCCTTTACTTAGGTAAAAGTAGAAATACCAATGATCCCATACAAGTAGCTTAGCTGTTTTTCACTGTTTCTATTATTGGTGCCAAAGCCCCCAACGAGCTATTAACTAAGGGACAATCTGAATGGAAGAAATAAATAAAATTACCAATGAAGGTAATGTTGGGTAATTTTTCAAATGAAATTCTCAGAAATAAGATTTTTTAAAGTAGCTCTCTCCTTGAATCTTTAAATCAAATTTCTCCAGACACTTTATTTATGAGGTACATGTCTATCTGTACTATAGCAATTTATGCATTTCTGCTACTTCTGAATATGGTAGTTAAGTAGATGCACTTACATTACACCACTGTCCAAGCAGTTTGTCTGAACACATTGAACACATTGATACACTAACACAGTTAGTTCTTGTTCTTGGACTGTGATGAACATTCTCTGTGATATTTGTACATTTCCCTTTGTTTGTAATATATTTGAATTGATTGAGAGATCATATAGAGTGAGTTTATCCAGTGGGAAATTCTTTGTATTGGCAATGATATATACTGCAAGTGCAGTAAATCTGTTTTAAGACAATCTATTGTATGTTTTTTACATATATTTCTTTGGCCATAAGTTGTTTCCCCCCTAAAATGATCCCCATATGTTTAACATTGTTTCTGGCTCCTGATGAACCAACTACATATTGCACTATAGGCTTTGTCCCAAGATCTGCATTAAACATGCTGTGGAGAAAGTGCTTCCCTTATGGAATGGGTGGGGTGATAGATATACCATTCTTTGTCCAAGACAAAGAATGGTATATCTATTGGACAGCAGCAAGCAGCTATATTGTAGAATAATAACCGTAGCTGCATGTCAAGGCCACACAATATGGATTAGAAACTACAGTCATGGGAATTATGTGCTTTATAACTCCAAAACCACTGACTTGTTGTGTCTTCATGGCTGAATAGTCAAGAAAATGAACCAACATGACACATGAAAACCTTCTTGAGGGTTCAGTGTGACTGTGAGTGAGTGAATACGGTGCTGAAAGTCAAAGGTGAACTTTTGTCTGCGCTGCAAGAAGACAGTGCAACACATTATAAAACATTAACCTGTCTAATAAAGTAAAAAAATGATTTTCATAAATGAGAATCTTTCAAAATTTTACTCAACATGTGAATTCCTTCCTTGCCATATTCAAAAGTAATAATTTAGTGATTGACTCTTGTGGTTTCTTTTAATTCAATAAACATCTCCATTTTCTAATTAAAGCATGACACCATCATATCTGACATATTATTCCAGTGACAGTGGGGGGCCTCTTGCCCTACACATCATGGGGACCTCATAAGTTTAAACCTGCTCTCTTTAGATGAGCATGAAACGACCTCCTGGTATAAATCTAAACCTGACTCCCACCTCCCTCTCATCAAAGCCAGACCATTACCAGGAAGCAGACCGTGGCAGTGTATTTCTCTGTTAAGCAATCAGCGATGGAAACTCCAATTAAGGTGGTGGAAAAAGGTGGCTACTGCTTTTAAAAAAAATCATTGCAGATGTGCAGGTAAGTGACCATGCGGCAAACCTTGGCTACACAGCGCCGAGCTCAGTGCAATTTCCGTCTCTAATTGGACTTCCCACGCAATGCCTGCTTCCAATCATTGTAGAGCGCCAGTGCAAGCAGGCACACTGGCAGGGTGGTGAACCACAGTTGGACAGTATGTGAAGAACTTCAGGGGCAGGGATTGTAATATTCCAGTAAAAATATTACACAACAAGTTACAGTCCTGCTTTTGAAACTTTACTTTTGTAAAAGCAGATAAGTATTTCCAGCAACATTTGTATAAATGTGCATGCAAGCATAATTTTATGTTGTAGCATGTTGAGATTTGGTCAATTTTAACTACAGTATGCTGAGTAAATCTAAAATGCCTCATATTTGTAATTGAGTAGTCATTTTAAAAAATGGAAACTATTTTATCATTTCATAATTTACAGGACGACTTTTTTAAGCAAACATTTGATGGTTCCAGATTCTCAAATGTGACATTTAGCAGATTTTTTCTTGCTTTTGGTATTGTTGTCAGTCATACAAACAAGTAGTCTAAGATATTATGACTTTTCTGATGTTTTTAGTCATTTGCTCAATTAATTGAAAAATAATTGGAAGATTAATTGACAATGGAACTGCTAGTTTAAGCAAAAAAAACAATAACATGTTTGGGGTAAATCTTAATGTGTAACTTAATCTGTAACTCTACATAGCTGGCAAAGTAGTGAAAAAAACTGTTCACTAGAGGTGTAAAGTATCATACAAGAAAATACTTACAATACCTCAAAACTGTACTTAATGACTGAGAAGATTTTCCCTATGATTAAAGAAAGATAATTTTCCACACTGTTGAGCCACCCCAAGAAGATGCCACCCACCACAATATAGAATATTTGTCCTCATCAATTCTCTACACCTGCTGTTTCAAATCTTCCCCTAATGCTTAAATCCTGGCAATGCCATCCTTGGTTAAGAATTTCTCTCTTCCCTTGAATTTCCTCTCTTTCGGAGTCGCCTCACCTGGAACCAATCTGTAACACAATCAAAGTGTCCTAACATGAAAGCTGAGTTCCTCCCTTTGATAGTCCATTTCTCTCCACACTTGTTCTTTTCTCTTTTCTCTGGTAGCTCAAACAGCCATGTCTGGAAAATATTCAGCTCAAAATAGAGACTCAGTCACTAAACATTATGCAAATTTCCCTGAAATAATTCACTGGTGCTCTGCCTTTTGCTATTGCAGACAACAGAATGGGCTCTTTGTCTAAAAATAAGCTCTGCATAATGAAAACTAAAAGCCTCAGTTGATGGGAAATTAAGAACACTGCAGCAAAGGCCTTGAGTAATTTGAAGTAATAAAATATAACTAGGAAGACAAATAACTTGCGCTGGTCATTCATGTATCATTTACAAGTATAATTTAGTGAATACATGAACCAATTGTGCAAAAGCAGGTAAAAGCCAATTTTTAATAAAATACAAAGTGTGAAATGTGTAACAACAAGATTATTCTATTTCCTCATCATTAGATTTCACTAATCAATCCAAAGCGTTGATTGCAGCTTCTGGATCAGTTGATGCTTACAGATTTTATGCTGCTTGCTCATCAGTGTTCTCTCTCAGCTTCAGAGTGTGTCCAAGATTGCAGGGTGATTAAAATCTAATAGCAGCATTTTGAGAAGTCCGGGGAGATTTACTCCAGAGTCAACATGCCAGACCCCATTTCCTCCTCACTGGCTGTTGCCTCTCAGCACCCAACCAGCCGCAACTCCAGTAGATCTCCACATGGAACGTGTATATGTTGACAAAACCTTGGATGTGACCTTGCATAAGGCCTTAAACATACATGGGTAATAGTGCAAATAAATTACCAATTTCTTCTGAATATTATATAATTTAACTTTTTGCAATAACATCCAAAAACATTTACAGATTGCATATTATTAAGGTTGCATAGCCATTCTAGATTCCAGATCCGGCTCATACTTTAAAAAAAATATATATTCAAGGCTCAATTAGATGCCAAAATTTAATTTATTCAGGTAACAGTGTTATTTTTCATGCAAAAGTTAGTTTTAGTCTACTGGTTGGACAGAACAAGCAGTTTCAATGTGTTAATTTCTGCTATGGGAAATTTAAATGAACTTTTTTCATTTATATTTTGATATTTTAAAGACCTTGCAACTCCCTGATTAATTTTTAAATGGATCCCTATTGTAAACATTTATTTGAATGTGTGTCCACTTTGGTCTCAAAATAAACAAAGCTCTTTGAGAAATCAGTTCAACAAGATGAACTGCTGACACTGTGAGGAATCCATACATTCACACTGTTTATGCCAGTTTCTTTTCCTCCTGATCTATATGTTGCAACAGAAACACGATTAATTAAACTACACATTCTTGTTCCTACTTCTTCTTATTCTCCTGTCATTGTGGGGGAGCTGGTAACAGTCTTTTTCTCTTTATTATTATTATTGTGGGGGAGCTGTTACCAGCTCCCCGACAATAATAAAGAGAAAAAGAGGATCTCAATAGTGTGGGAGCTGTTACCAGCTCCCCGACAATAAAGAGAAAAAGAG
>JAUMHL010000027.1:16609148-16702704 GCA_032362345.1 Sandelia bainsii
CTTTACCTACTACCTAATTGATGATCATTTCACACAGACACACACACATCTGACTCCACCCTGAGAGTCAACCTTCATAAAAAGAGTGATTTTCACAATAAGAGCTTTTTTGTGAAAAATCAATTAAACAGGTTGAAAGTGAGTTGGATATTTACAAAAATAGCATTAGTTAGCAAAATGATGTCTGTCATTTGTCACTCATCTTTTTTTGTCAACTTTTGCTCTTTTTAATTTCCTTTTTTTGTCTTTGTGAACTTTTTTCGTTTGTCAATGTTTTGTCTTTGTCAACTTTGTGTCAACTTTTTGTCTTTGTCACCTTTTTTTATTTTTGTCACCTTTTTGTCTGTCAACTTTTTTCGACTTTTTGTCTTTGTCAACTTTGTGTCAACTTTTTTCAACTTCTTGTCTTTGTCAGCTTCTCTTCTTTGTCACCTTTTTGTCTTTGTCAACTTTTTTCAACTTGAAACAACTTGCTGGAAAGACGCCGAATGGCGTCTTGTCGGCAACAAATCAGCTCCCCCACGCGATTTCTCCGGAAATTGCTAAGTCTAGTTTCATATTGGTATGCACTTTACCTCGTCTTCTTTTTCTTAGCTCTTCTGCTGCTTTAGCCCTGATACAAAGGACTAACAAACAAGTTTGTTCTGAACTGTTGTCATGCACACCGCTGTTGTCATGCTTTGTGTGAAGTTTTAATAAATCTAGTCATGTTAGTAAAACGTTCATTATAAATGTTTTCTCTCAGAAGCTGCTTTTCTTTTGGACACTGTAAGGTCAAAGTATAAGAAATCTGAAAAGCACATTGGGAGAAAATATTCTTCCACTTTAAAAACATATTTAAATTATTGTCTCACTATTTTAAAGACATTTACCTTCTGTAAATCTCATCTAAGCTTGTCAGTGTGTGCCATTTGAAGTGTAGGTTCTAATATGAATGAAATGTAGTTACAGAAAATGCCTATGTTTGATTTAAGTTCATGTTGGTGATTTCCCAAGATGTTGTCAAACAAAACTGATTGCAGCCAGAGACTGAGATGCCCGTCATAGTGTTAAAATTTAAGACATCTTGTTTTGAAACTTCCCACGAACGACAACACAGCACCCGTTATCCAGAGTCCAGTGGCTCAGTTAAGACAACGTATGCTGCACCTCCATGTGACTTTAATTGAGTGATTAGATGTAATTCAATAAGCAATCGAAGAGCAATGCGCGTGAGTTTGAGGCGTAAAGCAAAAGAGCACTGGTGAGTGGAGGCTTTGTCTGTGACCCTCCATCACTGCTGCTACCTTTCAGGCTAAATCACGCGGCCTGATAGGCCCCTGGCCAGCACCCCTGTGTGGACCCCTCTAATTGTCTAGTCCACCAATATCAGGAACCATGCAGTTTACAGGTTTAATGCCCAAGCTCCCTATGTCTTGTGTTTTCCATGTGAGCCACAATCTTTAGACTGGGATCAACCACACAAAAACATCCCACTTATTGTTGTCTGTGAGCAGAATTTTAACAAATCCCTTTGCTGTGATACATCAAGTTTAAGGAATGTCTGCCATCACCTAACTCTGACAGTCCAAAATCACTGCACCAAGCACATTGACTTGACTGCTTTCAAAACTGGTAGAAATAAGTTTCATCTTCGAAAAACATCAGTGACACCAGATTGTGAAATAACTGTTGAACTGTGGCACAACTTATCCCAGCTTGAAATATTACCCCTGCATGTGGATCATTATCTAGACATTCAAAAAGCTGTTTACTGTCAGTCTACCCCGGCTCATGCAAATTTGGCAGGAAATGACTGGCATAATAATAAAGAAAATGAAAATGGTCTGCTCCATAACTTTACTATGATGCAGTGAAATATTTCCATAAATTACTTCATGTCTGCTAATTCTCAGTGTAAATCAAAGTCCCCAGAGGAGCTGAAGTCTGTAAAATACGGCTCATTACTAAACCAAACGCACATGAGCTCTCGCTGGGATTAGAAAGCCAAGGGTGGTTATACAATATAAAAGAAAATATTAATTTTAAATCCATGATTATAGAAATGTCAGGAAATTCTCGCCACCATTTGAAGAGCTGACTGGTGGAAGCAATCGTGGCAAATGTGTGTGTAGACAAGAGTATTATCCAACATGTGTCTTTAATGCTTGGTTAGCCCACTTGCCAACTGTCATATTGTTAAAGATAGACTACACCCACTTGGATTGTGCCAAGAAGTCCCATAGATTTACAATAATACCCTGTTGCACAATAGTGAGAGCAGAGGCTGGCAGAGCAGCCAGTGGCCCTATTCTCAAGTTATATGTTGTAAAGCTTTGTTACTATAATTGTTACAGATGCAATGATGACTACTGCAGCTGACTTGGATCACATCTGAATCCACAAATCATAGTTAAGTCGGCATCGCATGTGGTGCCTTTGAATCAGGAAAGCGGGACTGCAATCACAGCTCAGTTACTGATGTGATATCTATGACAGACATAGTCACAGACATAGTCACATTTAATAATAATTCCCTTGTACTTCAATCTTTTTTTAAAGATAACTTGTTAATGCTACAAACTTTTTGTTAAGAACTGTGATACATTTATAGTGATCTGCATTTTGGAAAATGATGAATAAAACAATATTTCATAAATATCGCTGCAGTACTACGTATAAAAGAAAACAAATACTAGATGAAACCAGATCAGTATTAAATCTCCCAGTGAAATATTCTGTAAACCAGGTCTTCAGAGGCTATGAGCACACTAATGATCTTCAGCTTCTCCTCTAGTGACACATGTTATGATTGTTACTGAGATATCTTGACCACTGCTGAATGCATTTGCATGAAATTGTTTTCAAACATGTACATGCACATTCAACCTCTGGATGAACTGTAAGTACTGTGGTGACTCATAACAAGTGCCACCATCAAGTGAAAAAAGGTCCTGTACTTTGGTCTATGACGAAATACCTGCAAAAGGTTCGCCTAAGTCTGTTGGAAATGTTAGATTTTGTGTTAATTAGTGTTAACATAACACTAGTGCTAACACACTAAACTGAGATGGTAAGTTTGATTTTAGTATTTTAGTGTTTGAGCTACTCAAAACACTCTATGGGGGGTATTTTGAGGTACCCTGGAGTCTGCGATTGTAGAAATTACAAACTGCACTGAGTTGTAGTTGCACAGCTCTGGCCTTAAGAAGGTAATCACTAGAGCTGTTTGTATCTGTTTGCCAACATGTGCCCTTCGTTCCAACCTCACACAACTCTGATTAACTTAGCCTGAGGGATCTGTAATTTCTCTTTAAGTGCTTTTCCCAGTGTTCGAATAATCAAAGCAACACAAAACAAGAGTGAAAGGCGACACATTGTTTAAAGTGTCAGTGAACGGATGTGGCATTAGAGTGATGGTGACATGAGCCAGGATGTGAACTAACATTGTCCTGTGGTGGTTGTAGAGGGGTAAGTAGGAAACTTTCCAGCCGTTTGAAAGAGGACAAGGCAGTTGTTCAACAAATGTCCTCCAAAATTGTGTGCAGGGAGCCTGACTCTGATTATGGGCCATGTGAATGCGCCTCTTTCTTGTCCCCATGAGGACATTCCTGACAATTAGCAAAATGAGTACAGCTTTGTTTGTCTCTTGGACCTTATCTATTGGGTCAGTGACTACCTGAATGTCTAAGATGCACAGGAACCATGTGATCCATATGTGTCCAGCTTTGCAGTGCCAACATTAGCAAACAACAGGTGAAGAGACACTCGCTCTTAAGTAATCAAGCAATTTACCAATAACAAGAAGGTTCGATTACAGCAATTATGTAAATGCTATTATTATTATTCATGTCAGTTACAGATGATGAGCAGCAAAAACATGAAACAGATAAGACTGGTTTATAAAGAGAATCTTTCTGGATTCCTCAACTTTGTGTCATGTCATTAACTTTGTGTTTTCTCTCTCTCATAGCTGTGCTTCGTCCTGTCTGTCTCCCTCTCTCTGTAACTTTCTGCAGGCATCCCTGGCCTTGGAGCGGTATGATTCCAGTGGCAGTTATTTGCCCTACTAACCTGCCCAGTGTCTCATCTGCTGCTTATTATTGTTGTTATTGTTGTTTTTTTGCTCTGTTCTTCTTCCCCCTCACCCCAGCCGGTCGAGGCAGATGGCTGCCCACCCTGAGCCTGGTTCTGCCAGAGATTTCTTCCGTTAAAAAGAGTTTTTTCACTCCACTGTCGTCTAGTGCTTGCCCAAGTGGGACTTTTGAGTTTTCTATATATGTCTATATATAATTATATCCTGTAAGGCCTTAAACCTTAGACTGCAAAGTGCCTTGAAATGACTTTGGCTATGATTTGGCACTATATAAATAAAATGAACTGAGTTGAATTGAATTGATTCTCATCTTTTCGCTGTCTGTGACAGACATGTTTATGAGACCAATGCTGCCTCTAATATGACTGGAGTTGGGGGCTTTATTCTGAGCTGCAGAGCCAATCAAGAGCATGAATGAATGTGACTTAGTCAGGATATTTTATGGTGCAACCACAAAACCAAATCCGGATATTGCCTACTGGGTTCTGAGAATATTCAAAAATGCCAGCACCAGAAGTGAGAGAAACTATTTGAGTGAAGGAGTGATCAAGGAAAATAGACAGCAAATTGTGACTTGTCATTTACGTTAACGAATGTTTATAGAAAACATACTTGAGTTGAAATGATGTTCCCCTTTTAACATTTATTATGATTGCAGTTGTGTAGAAAAATAAGTCTTATAAGACTGTATTGGAATAAAATTGTCATTATGGAAAACATGCTTTATGGATTTATAATCCCAGAGTCTTAAATTCAACTGTAAGAGAAACCTTTTTGTATAATTTTTTTTGCAATAATTTAATAAAGGTTTTGGGTGTTTTTAATGAAATTAGCAGTTTCAAACATCACGTATCACAACTATCTTATTTTCTGTGACGTGAGTGTTTTTCATTGTTCATGTTTCTTTTTGTATCCTCTGGACGCTGGCCATCAATGTGTCTCACTAGATAACTGATAATGATTCAGCCTTCATGTATAGTGCACACAGACTGTGTTTTTACACAATCTGATGGAGGTCCTGCCCTGAAATTCTCTCACGTAGTCAGCTAGTGTTGTTGGGTTGTCTCCTTTCTCAACATGGCACATGTACACTCTTGGTCTTGTTCTATTGTGTTTGATTCCACACACCACATTTCCCTGGGGTATTGTAGAAACTTTCCATAATAAAGAAATATGCATAATATTAGGTGGATTAAAGATGGAACTTAACTTCACATTTTCTCCACCATGAGTCATGTTGTGGTCATCCTGTGCCACTTTCAGTACGGTCACAATAATAGTAAACAATCAAGATGCAGTCTATCCTCATGTCCTCTTTCTTGAACAAATGCAGGCTGTTGGGGGATGAAACAGAGTTAGTCAGCTAGTCACCCACAGTGTCTTCCTGTTCAGCCTCCTTTAAAGTGAGTTTTCTATTGGATTAGCATTGGCCTGAGGGTGAAAGTGGGTAGAAGTAACCTGAACAGAGGGTAAAGGGGGGTCACCCAACTGTTTCAAGTGAAAGTGGAATTTGGGGCATCTGTGTTTGTTTGTAATTGGGTGTGTTTGGGGCTCATTCTAAGATCCTGGTGTAGGGCAGAGGTTAGCCATTGTAGCTGCATATACATGGGAGCTCACACCTAAAAACTACACATTGCACAGTGCTGCTGTGGAACTTTTTGACTTTTCTTATATATCACCATCAGGTTTGGGTATAAAAGTGATTTTTGCTGACCTGTGAACCTGCACCTCTCCTCTCATTCCTCGAGCAAGCTATCAGAGCCTTTTGGGTGATGATGTCAGCACACCATTGCTGATTGAGATAAAAAGAGCAAACTGGTTTTTGATGACAGCTTCTTTCTTCACCTTCTCACAAAGATTTTATTTTCTGCCTTCAGTTTGCTAAGAAATACCAGGCTCTTCTCAGCTCCTGGCAAACAACTTGTGTACATCATGCTGCTTGTACAATAGGCTAAAAGTGCATTAGTGTGATTTTAAATCAGATTCAGCAAATATTAAAATCTCAAACTGTGTTTTGAAGCAAAACACTGACAACAGATCTCAAGATCCACTGAAATATTAGTGTGTTGCATATCATGACATGGGATAGCGCCGCACTCCAGGAACAGCTTCTTATGGCCCACCTCTGAAACTCCTGGGGTGAAAGGTTACTGCTACAGTACCGTCTCATCTGAGGGGCTCTCTTTGCCCCAAAAGCGAAACACCGGAGGGCAGAATGGAAGGCTTGTCTGGCCACCCCAGCCCGACTACCCAGGATCCTGGCAGGGAGGCAGAGAACCCAGGATCAGGGCTCCCCCCTGCACAAATACAGACGGGGTCGTGGGTCATCTGGGGAGCTCACACAAGGCTTTCATCCCAGAGAAGCTCATTTCAGGGGAATGTGGCTCTTTCCCCATCTAGATAGGAGTCCTCCTTGAGCCCTGTGAGGCTGTGCTGAACCCTGGATCGACAGACACGGTCCCTCAGACCCGTTTGTTTTGTTTTAGTCCTGTGTCTCTGTGCACATCGCCTCGTCGGGTCCAGACACTGCTGTGGGAAGATCAGGCTGAGTCAGCACACACATGGTGTTCTGTTACAATCCAAACAGTGACTAAAATTGTATCAAACAGGAACATAGAGGAGACCTGGGTAAAACAATAATGTTGCAGTATTTTTGGCTATAACTGTGCATGGTCTTGAAATGACAGCAGTGGCTGACATTCACATAAAATAATAATAACATCTATGACAACATTTTGTGAAGAGCGATGACTAACATACAGTATTCTGCTCAGTGCCCACAAACATTCTGAGTAGGAGAGACTAAAGCTCAGGTTGGAGCGTAATCCGCTGTGTATTTATTTAGTTCAAAGCCTCATCAAACCCAAGTCAAATGTAACTGGGCAACTACACTTTAGATACAATGCAAGCTGTGTTACATCTAATTAAATGAACTAATTACATGAGCCATTTTCCTTGTAGAGATACTCAGTAATATCATATCAACATGTACACATGATTTCAGTGTTGTCTCCGCTGTTGCTTTTTATGATGATTTGAGAGCAGAGCACATCTAGGTTTTTCCAACAATATTAAAGCTAACATCAGAATTACAGGATATTATTGTAATCTTTTCAGAATGCTTGGCACATGGCACAGTTTCTGTCTGCAATCAATTTGCACAGCATTAACAGTAACAGTCATTATCTTCATTATTTCCCATGTTCATTTGTGGCGACTGATCTTCCAAAGTCTCATCCTGAAGATGCCCTCTAGCTTAAGTCATCAAGTAGTTCTCAGTGTAGAGAGATTTAACACCAGCAGACAGATCTTTCTTCTTTTGGAATACATTACTCTAATGTGTGTGTGTGTATGCATGTGATCTCTGGCGATATGTGCAGCATGTGTATACAACTGTTCAGCCTCGTCCTCAGGAGTCTTCCACATGTTCTGCGTTTGAAGAACCATGAGTGCTGCTTCAGTTTCGACATTATTAGAGTGAGGCACCTCCATGAATATGTTAACACTGTGGGGTGAAGAACATATTCTACACGCTCAAGCTCCCAAATCAAGGACATTTGATCTACTGTTTGTGCAGTCCCTTTGTAAAATGCATTAATTATGTGTTCCTCTGAGGTGTTATAAGCATACATTTTATGGTTTACGGCGACAGTGACTCTGACATTATTGAGCATGATACAATTCTCTAGGTACGACTATAATATATGTGTCATTTTTGTTTCTCTTATTTGAATGATGGTAATTTGACAGTTTAGTTATAAAAATCTAAGGTGGCAACTAAAGATTATTTTCTGTATTGATAATTCAATAACATGTGAAACGCCTGTTTTAATTGCCAGAGCTGCTAATCATATCTTTAAGTAGCTTGTTTTGTCTGACCAGTTTAAAAAAAAAAAAAAAACTCACTTAAAATGTCTCAGTTAACTTTCATACATGACAAAGAACAGCAGCAAATCCTCACGTTGGAGCAGCATCAGTTAATGGTTATTAATAATAAACAAAGAGCAGCAGTAAGAAACAATCCTAAACTTAATCCCAATGCACCCATGCAACTGATGATTTGGTGGATGAATGAGTAATTAAAATACTCATTCATCCACCAAATCTTTTTCTTAATTGATGAATTAATTGTTTGATTTATGAAACAGATCATACAGAAAACTACCTTCACAAATCCCTCAAACCCAAGCGTATGTTTCGGTTTGCTTGTTCGGCCAATCAGCAGTTCAAAACACCAAAATATTGAGTTTATTATCACAGAAGACAAAGTAAGGCACAAAATACTCACAACAGAGAAACTGGAAATAGAGAATGATGGCTGTTTTTGCTCTAAAATCAACTAATGCAAATAATTAATCATAAAAATTTAATTTCTGTTGATCAACAAATAAACTGACCAATAGTTTCAGCTGTATTATGATATATACAGTAGCACAAAAAGGATGAATAAACTGACATTAAGCAGATTTTTCCTCTTTACATTCGTGGTCTATTCTGTATATTCTGTGTCAGCTGTTGCACTGATGATAGATGGAGGTGTACGTCTGTGTGTTTCTTGCTCATGAGTTAACTACTGAGAGCTGAGAGATGAAGGCAGTACAACATCCCCTCTGTCTGCCCCTGTTTGGTCCTGTTTATTGAATTATACATCAGTACAACCGCTGTCTCTTTTTCTCTCTCCTCATCTCTGCATAATTTGATCAGAGAATCTGCTGATGCAGTGTGTGCCCGCCTCATGTGAAACCAATTTAAAGCTACACATAGAAAATCCGGTGTCTCTTTTACTCTCTCTCTCTCTCTCACACACACACACACACAGGTTTGAGGGTGTGGTGTGTGCCATTCGTTTGTCAGAGATGGAGAGAGCCCACCTCACTTTTAGTAACAATCTGCCTGTATGAATCTCAGCCGGGAGCAGCGGCTGAGACCTCGTCCACAGAGTGATAGTGATTTCTCAAATTGTGACAGAGACCCATGTTGTTTACAAAATGTACAGAATGAAGTTTTTATACCACATGCAAATAAATATTGTGGCAAAATCCCCAAAGTTTATGGTCTTATTGCCATGGCAACAGATCAACAGTTTTGTGGATGAGACAAGCAATTCACAAACTAAGTCACTATGACTGCAGATGTAACAGTGGTGCAACCCATCCTCCTCTTATTACAGTGAGACTTGACTGAAACTTTTGCCTCTGTCTGCTTCGCAAAAATCGAATCAAAACATTGCAGCATTTTAAACTAGTTTTCAAACACCACATACCACAGTACCATGCTGAAGTTTTAGACACTTTAGATGTTTACATTCTTATCAATCATGTGATACCATGATGGAGGCATCTATTAAGTCCCGAATTTATTCTGCAACATGACAATGACCCCAAACATACAGGCAGAGCCATAAAGAATTATCTTCAGACCTCAGAAACAAGAAGAACAAGCAGTCCTGCAAGAGATGCCGTAATCTGGATGTCATGGAGTCAGTTTGGGATTACATGAAGAGACATTGAGACAGACTAAATCCAGGGGAGAACTGTGAGTTCTCCAAGATGCTTGAAACAACCTAACTGCCATGTACCTAACGTCATACATACCTAACGTGTAACTATTCATTGCATTACTTTTGAAACCCTTAACTATATGTATGTAAAATCAATGCACAGCACTGTACATCATTCTTCAAAGTGAAGTTTACACATGCAAGTGCAGTAAGAATCAGCAAAGTCCATTTTAAATATGAGCTGCAGTCGCAGAAGACGAAAAGCCTTATGTTTTAGCAGGGATTATTGCAGAAGAAACATCACCCCTAAAATAGACTTGGGACAAATGACAGTGAGACAATGTGATATTTGATCTGCAGCTGTGATGTGAGGCTGTGGAGCTGGTTTATGAATTCCCAGCACTCCTCTAATTACTTAAAATCCCCATGTTCAAGTTCAGTTTAAATCAGATGTGTTGTTGAAAGACATGTGAGCATCTGCACAAGCAAATTAAAATTATACACAAAACTTTACTCTTATTTTGCCTTTGTTCTATAAAGTTTTCACACATAAATAACTGAAAAAATACTCCCATAGAGCATAACAGTACACTCTCATGCATTTCCCATCTTATTCCCGCAACCTGAACATGGCATAAAGTCGAACCTAAAACACTTTCTTCAGCCCATTACCTGCACCACTTCTCCTCTTATACAACAAACCTGTAGCCAGAGGACTTTTCAGGGATCCTGCTGTCGATGCACAGGAGGCCTGTGCCAACATAAACCCCAGAGGCTCTGAGCTGCTGCATCAGTGGAGAGTCCGTCCCCTCAGCAGTGAATACCTGGTCATGGTTCCTGCTGGAAGTTTAACAGACAAGTCACCATTTAGTGGAAACCTTTTAGAGAGAATGCCATGCTTGACTGATGTATATCTGTGACAGCTGAGCCTTTAGCCTGTGGCAGTGGAGTGGTTTATATTAAGGGAGGCTTGCATATACGCTGTGCTCAAAAGAGAGGTCTGTCATTCCTGTTTGTTTAGCTGTGTGACAAATGCACAATATCTCATTCTAGTTTTTTTTTGTTTTTTAGTTTCTTTGTATCTGCATTTTTGTAAAATAGTTACTTGTGAAAAGGACACAAACACAAAAAAGTCACTTTAGAAATCCCTGGGTTTTAGCTGACCCAGTGTTATAGGTAGAAAATTACCCAAGAAAATGGCTCCTTTACATCCAGTGATACAATGGTGAGGTATAAACAAACCAACACTGGGCCACAACTACCAACTGGTCCTGGGTCATCCACACTGTTTTGTTATATTTCAGGCCAATGTTCTCATAAGCGCCCAAAAAGTCAAAGATGTTCAAATGTATATATACATGCATGTGCATCTTTTTTTAAAGTGCCTGTGCATACACGTATTTAGTTAAATTAATTATAAATACACCTCTTCATTGAGATACAGGATGTTAGAATAAATATCGCAGGTGTTTTCATATTATTGCTGGAAATCTGAATAAATCCACCAACACAAGAGAGATTAATTAGAAGTCAAAGGAAATGTCATTTTATCGTTTTAGCAAAGTTAGAATGTTTCACTTAATTAATTTGCAAATAATGTAAAATTTAGTCTATAACCTAAGCAGAGACTAGGATCAGCTGTCAAATAAAGAGGCAACATGCACAAAAACCGGTGCTTGTTCGTCATTGGAGAAACACACAAAGACAGAAAATCCGGTTAAATTATCTGCAGCACTGAGGTTAAATTTATTCCCACTTTAAAAACATTAAAAACTAACGAATGACTAAACTAAAGTTGATGTCAGTGTGGTGTGCAGTCAAAGGCTCTTTACGGGAGATATTTACTAATAAACCAAATAAAAATAACGTCAAAACTCTCGTTAATGAATACCCGCACAGCGAGAGAGGAGCCCGTGGTAAAAACTGGAGAGACTGCACATGTACTGGGCCTAAATTGTTTTATTTTTTTTCACAACTAAGCAATTGTATTTTAAAATTGAGCCGAACTGATGTGACCGACATCATCACGAGTTATGTCTCCGGTCATAATTAATGCGTTAATGAGGCTGTGAAAGAAAGAAAGAACGTCCATACTGAACTAATTTACAGTGAAACCTAAATTAATAAATATTTGCAAGCATAAAGTATTATGATTAATAATAATAATAATAATGGGTTTGGTTAATTATTTGCCTGGGAATAACTATACAGCCTACTTATTAAAATATTGCCTTGTAAAACGTTCTCTCAGATTTAATATGATATATTTTCCTTGTTAAGTAATAATATGAAGCCATCCCCTGTAGCCTAACTCTTGTTGATAGTCTATCCTAACAATTAAGGACATGATTTGAGCTAATTTATCCAATTTGACTACTGACAGCCATAAAAGCTCATTTTGTTTCATGTACCCTCTTTCATTCAGAATTGATGGGGAGGGTTCTTCACCAAAGAATCACTACGAAGCTAAGTTTTCAGTAGTCGTCATAGGCTCAGTGGTTTATACGCTAATTTATTTAATATTAAGAAGTTGTCGGTTTTCAGATGGAAGGGCTGAAAGTTGTTTGCAATAATCGGCTCTAATTCTCCATAAATACAAGTGAGCATATCTGCAGTGACAGACTCTGACATCAGGTCAAACGTTTCATGTTTGGCTTGATATAGGTCTCTACAGCAAATAAACTAAGACCATTTATATTATTTATACAGTATTTAAGCTTAACATAGTCTAACATAAGACACTTTCAATGCTCCAAATTCATGCCCTGATCCCTACACTTCATTTTTTATGTTTGCACTCAGAAGTCAAAGAAAATAGAATTCTGAAATGCCAGCGCAATTAACAGCACTTTTAAATGTTTTAAAGTATGGTGTAAATAAAAGTTTTAAAAAATTTGGGTGTTCATGGATGCAACAGCAAAAATCAAAGGTTCTTCCTCTAATTACATTAATGTCATGTGTTGTGTCTCCCGCGTCTTTAGCAAAAGAGCTTTCCCCTTTCTGAGCTTGACCTCCCAGTCCTGCTGGCTGTATAACAGTGCAGGCTGAAGCTCGGTGTGGGCCTCCTTCAGACTGGACTGCTCTGTGTGTGTGAGTGTGTGTCAGATACACTGCAGGCTACCGAGGCGGCATCAGTTTGAGCAAGGCATTTCTCTTTACCCAGACAAACCTTCAGGGGGCTTTTAGCATTTGTTCAGTCTGCAGTCTCTGGAAAACATCTGATTCATTTTTTAACCAGTCCCAGATGCGGCAGCGTGAGAGTGTGTGTGCATGAGCGCGTCAGTGCATGAGAATTTGGGGAGAATATCTGCTGTCTAAAGAAGGGGAGGGAATCAGGAACCGTGTGGATTTTTTTTTCTTCTAAATTTAACTTTTTAGGTATGAACGCGGATACGTGCGTCTCATACTGCGATATGACATCGATGGATTCATATTATAACACGTCTAATGCGCAAGGTAGGGATCACCAGGTGAATCCGTTCAGGACTTTCCCGACCACTGACACAAAATACAGACCCACGTTCATTCCGGGCAAAGGGCAGGCTTACGGAGAGAAGTCCCGTAGTCCTTTCCAGCCGGAGTGCCAGTCACTGGATGGCGCTGAAGAAGTCACCTTCAACAAATACCAGCTCTTCATGCAGAGACCGAACTGCAAAACTCCTCCCGAAGGCAGCAAGCTGCACCCAGAGAGCGGACACAACGGGACTCTCATCCCCTGCTATGGTG
The DNA here is from genome assembly GCA_032362345.1 of Sandelia bainsii. NCBI lineage: Eukaryota > Metazoa > Chordata > Actinopteri > Anabantiformes > Anabantidae > Sandelia > Sandelia bainsii. Next base: position 16,622,450 of record JAUMHL010000027.1, read on the forward strand.
AGTGCACATGAGAGAGGCACAAAGCATCACTGTATGAGGCAACACATCGGCCCTGAGTTTAACGGAAATGCATGACAAGAGGGGGTATTTGCAAGCAATAATTTAAGCAATATATTCAGGGTAATGTCAAATACATCATCTGAAAGTCAGCGAGGAGCAGAGAGGAAGAGAGTAATCAGCCTCCTCCTGCTTCAACTGAGCTATATATTTCCAACATTAATTCATATTCTGCTTAATGTGGAGCAATTTCCACATCAACCCGATGTTGGCAATTGTGAGCTATGCAAAGGAAGGGGGGATCTGTTGGAAATATCATGTTCTTCTTGTGCCTATGACTCGAGAACATAATCCATCACTTTAAAACCCCTAAACGTTTAGAGAAACTAAAATGTATGTGGGTGAAGTGACTTTCTTTGAGAAGGTTTTTTAGGAACCCATGAGGCCTGCAGCGTGAGCTAACTGAAGCTACACTCAGTAATTTATTTCCCTTGTAAGGTGTGAGGTGATTCTGGTTTTTTAGTTCTCGTTTTATTTAGTTGTTTATTGATCAATGATGTCTGTTATCAATGCGCAGTTAAATGTGCCAAAAGTACGCAGACGACAAGTCACAGATTCTCCATTTCTGTGCCCACGTCAGTAAATTTCCAATTTAATTCCAGGTAAAGCCGCAACAGTGCTGTCACTGCTCTTACAAGTCTACATACACCTCCTTATCACTTACAAATATTATCATGAATTTAAAGCTTGTATTAAAATATGAAAAATAGGCGCGTCTGCGCAAACATGCGCAAAATCCAAACACTATGAGGAAACACAACGGGGACCTTTTAAGACCAATTCTAACTCTACTCTATTATTTTATTATTGCAATTTTGATTATAGGGGTTGTTTAATGATAAATAATCCAGACTAACTAACAACCGATGCTGCCCCTGCTCTTCCTCAGCTACATTAATAATTCTAGGCTATATTTGTTAAAAGGCTCCTATAGGTTAAGATCTCACAACTAGCGCCCCGTAATAAAACAGTAAATTCAATAACAAATTAAATTTCTACAGACTGCACTGACATCCTGACAAATAACTTTAACTTTATTAAAAATCTTTAAAAAGTAATCCGACAAGTCGTTGACTACAAATGCATCTTAAGGGCGTTTGAACATTTTACTGTATTTTTTTTATGAGACATGGGCGATTATAAAACCATCTTTCTGAGCAGAAACTGACTCAACTTAATCTGTGTAACAAGAGGCAAAGCGCCGACAGCCAAAGAGAGAATATAATATATTCTCTCTTTAATAATTAATATTATTAAACACACTAATACACTTTTCAAACACCTGTATTCTTATAGCCTAATAATTGTATATTTTACTGTACTTAAAAATTTTAGTTTACTTGAACATTAAATTATATTTTGGACAGCTATCAGTGTATAGACCCGCTGGCGCCCTTATATTCCCAGTCCAGATGTTTATTATGATGCTACAGAACAAAACACGTCTTATGATCATAGTTGAAATTTGGCGCATGATGACATGAAAATTTACATCTTACTCGCGATTCGTGGAGGAAAGTACATTTAGTACTGTTCTGAAAATAGAAACTAAATACTGACAAACCTTTAAATACACTAATGTCTCATGTAAGTAAAATTAATGTGTAACAAATAAAACTGCTCAAGGGGAGCAAATCCATGCAACTTTTTTGCGCAGTAGCCACTATCACACTTTGCAAAAATACATCCATAAAGTGCGAAATAATCCATTTGCTGAGAAACAATTGGAATAACTCTTTAGTGCATTTTAGGCCAAAGTGTCAGTTTTTGCTGGAGTTTGAAAGTGATGTCCCCAACACATCCAAGCACCACTGCATTAAAGTGCATTGATTTGGCAAGTGCATCGACAGAACCGTTTAAACACCGTCATTAAATGCAGCATGCCTCCCTTGAGGAGAGTTCTGTAATGTTATTATTGAAAATGTTGCAGCCAGATGAAGGCATCATGGCTCTGGGGAGTATACTCTGGGGTCCTGCCAAAGCCTCAGGCGTCAACAGGCTTGTGCTGTTAGCCTATGTGTGGTCCTCAATGGGAGATGTATTGCTCAATGCTGATGCTTTATCTCCATCATGATGACAAAAGTCATGTCGTACCCAAAGGGAGTTTTCTGTGTGGCAACTTACTGTTTACATGGCAACACAACATTTTTGTATTTATGTCATTCTGATGACATTACAAACAGTGTTGAGATACACCAAAGTACACAAAAAGTCTCACAATGTCATTTATTTATAGATACATGCTCAAATTGCTGAAAATATGTACATTAAACAAATGGTAATAAGCTACTTTTTCAGAAGCTGTATGATATACACACCTAATATTTCAGACTTTTGACTGAGGACACTACCAGACATTTTGGCAAATATTTTTGTTAAAATCATCAATTCCAACATCATAAAGAGTGACTGAACAGTGTTATAAGATTATTAAAATGAAAAATATTTTGAAATATTTCTGTCACTTAAATGTATGAAACATTTTCTTACTGTTCATTCTCCAGTGTGTTTCAAAGTTGTGTTGTTCGGTCAATGAAATCATATTTAATCCCAACCAAATTATTTAATCATAGCCAGTAAAATGCAGTATTGTCTCTGAAAGGGTGAATCAACACATTTCTGCACAGTAGTGGCAGGTTAGTTCATTTAAGCGCAGATTAATCAGTGAGACTGTCTCACAGAGGCAACAGGGATGGAGTTGTCTACCTGCTCACACAGCGATGAATGAAAGAAAACCCCTGGAGCTGATGGAGTGCTGAGGAATGCAGGTCAGCACTGCAGGAGAGGGCTGCATTAATCTAAGGCAGATGTGCATTACTGGCTCCTATAGTTATTATTCATACTCCCCAAACATCAGATCTCCAAAGCTATGGAGAGTCCCTGAGATGACAAAGTGGAACTGGTTTACATAACCCCGTCTCAACAATACCTTGTATAAATAAGCAACGAGTCAGACTTGGATATTGTGATTGGGTAATGATTTGAGAGACTCGGGAGAAATTAGAGCGTTTCTGGGAAAGCCGCACACGTGTGACTGTTTACATGCTTGTACTTTACTGAACTCTACGGCTCTGCGATGCACTGCATGTGTGTATTTTTGATTCATAACTTACGTTCAGATTACATCTACAGGTACAGATACAGGTGGATTGCTGCATAAAGTTTAGGAAAACATTCTTACACATTCTTTATAAATGTAAGAGAATGTAAGTGGAGCTGTGGCTAAAGCTGAAAAATCAATGCGTTTATAGGCCTGTGGTTGATACTGAGGTTGAGCTCTGCATTGTTGATAAACAACATAGTGTTTGTGGGAATACTGGTACTCACCAAAAGACCTCACCATTTTTGTCTTTTCACAAAATAACCGCTCAAAGCAAATTTATAAAGCATTTATAACAATACAGCTTTGCCAGTCTTTGTACTTTCAAACAAACCCCTTCTACCTTCAGTGGGATGTCGAAGCATCCTGTGATATGTTAAATATTTTTCTCAGCATATGAAAACCAACACAAGACCCCAAAAAGACCTGGCAGTATTTTAAAAACATGCTGTCAAAATATCGTATTCGTAAGTACATGTTAAAAGGCTCAAGAAAGTGATGTCACAGGATATGTATGTTCTGATGACTAACACATTTGGTTGATGTTAACAATAAGCAAATGCCAGAGTGACACCTGTGATCATGCAGGTTTGTGTGTGTGAACCAGAATAAATACAATATATAATGACTTGATGAAGGATGAATTTTTGACATGCTAAAATGTAAAGGCTTAGAAAAAAGTGACTCTGCCATGCAAATAAATGGTGGCTTAGACATACACATAACTCTGAGAATTTATGTTTCATGAGTTTCTCAAAGTTTAACTGTGATCTCCTTCCATCACCATTAAAATTGATTTTCTCTCATGCTGTTGTGCAGTTAACTCAGCATGCTTTGGCCTTTACTGTCAGCTGCCTCGCTAGCAGGCAAAGGTGACTCCCCGCCGACTACCTGAGATCTGCATGCAGGCTGCATTATAGAAATGATTTGGAAACTTCAACCAGCTGGTGTGTGTTTTTAACCGCACCTTTAATGAGGCTGATTCTGCATCTTTACCTTTACTTCCTCTATTTTTATCAACAGACTATCAGTTAAAGTTAAACCTCTGTAAGAGGTCTTGAATAGTGCAAATGTGGCCACACAAGCCCAGCAAGTCAAAAAAGTATGGAAAACTACTGAGCAGGGCAAAATATCACTTTAAGCTGCATGATTAACAATAGTTATTTTTCTTAAAACAGCTATTTCCTGCTTGTTTGATATCTTTTAATAAAAGCCACGATTGGAAAGTAATGCAAATCACCCTCCAGTGACACAGACTGCGCCGCAAACTTTCATTATGCTGCATTATGATTGCAAAGACATAAAATACTTTATGAAAATGTGATTCCAACATGAGTATGAATGTGCTTGTGGAAAACTGGAAGACAGGAAAAGGTTACAAATGATTGACTGACTGATTGATGAATCATTTAATCACATTTAATTTTTTATCCCTTATTCTTTGAAGCTCCAATTTTACTTTATGTACATACTGCTGAGTACCTGTAACCTAGTCCTCAGGCCCACCTGCCCTACTTTTTTCCAGCTATCCCTGCCCGACCCACTGCTGATTAGCTGGATCAGGTGTGTTCAGTCAGTCAGAATCTGGAAGATACACCTGATCCAGCTAATAAGCAGTGGGTCGGGCAGGGATAGCTGGAAAAAAGTAGGGCAGGTGGGCCTGAGGACTAGGTTTGGGAGCCACTGATCTATATGTTTTTGAATTGAGGAGAAAATATGAACTTCCTCCACTGTTACTACAGTACATACCCAATAAACCTAAACTTTTTCTGTACAGTTTGATATGAGACAGTGACAGCCACAGCCCAAGGTGTTATGATAGTAGTGAGGTCATGATTGTGTCAATTTATCAGGAGCTGAGGCTAAACAGAAAGATTTTTTGGTTTCCCAGGGAATCTGCATTCCTGCATGAGCCGCTGGCATACATCTTTCCTCAGGAACATCTGGGAGCCTCCCTTCCACTGAGGAAACAATAGTCAACATTCGGCCTTAGCCTGTGCTACAGCAAAACAATTAAACAGCCTAAAGCATGTCTGCAAACCAACAATGAATGTAAAATTAATAGTCACCTGTTGATGACCAAAGCCAATGGAATATTTGACTTTATTTGGTCTATATAAGGTGTGATAAGTGGAGAGCCATTGTGGCAGACTTTAATTTTTTTGAGAAAACATTTTAGAGCACTCTGTTTAAAAGCATTCCCTTCCCTATCTAGTGTTTGGTCATTAACCCTTCCCCAGGTTACTAATTTATAGTGTTTCTTTTATTTGGCTTTACTTGACCCTCCCTGTCCCATTCCATAAAAACTGAGAGGGTACCCTGTTGCTTTACAACCAGTTAAATTACACTTTGATGTTTTCTCTCTGTTTTCAGCAGTGATTAAATTGCTGACCCTAGTAAACATCTGACCTCAGCTAACTGAAGTGGTCTGCAGCTTGTCACAAAGTAACTTGGGCAAATTGCAGGATCAGATGGTGATATCTGGTGCATTTTTATATATGTTGATGAACACTGAAACGAGAACAACAGTTAAAAACACATTCCACTAAATGCCAGAAAAACTGGAGCCAATGCAGTGGAATCTTGGCTCCGAAAAGAAAGCAGTGTGTTCTCCAGAGCAGCATGCAGAAGAGACAGCTCAGCATGCGGGAATACTGGAAGATGTTTGTGGGAAAGGATTCTGTGTGCTTAGCATGACAGAGAAAAGGGAGATTGGCTTGGAGTACTAGACAGAGAAAATATGCTGATTAAGGCAGAGCTGTTCTAATTAGTGCAGATTTGAGTACAAATTATAGTGCTGTAAGTCAGAATAAGGTCAAGAATATAAAAAGTAAAAGGCTGATGTTTTGGTAAATTTACTGAGAGTTAGACTGATACCAGTTGCATGTCTGAACAACAAATATGAAGCTACAGTCAGTGAGTTAACATTAAAACTGAAAACAAACAGCTTGACCGGCACTGTCCTTTATCAGCACTAATTTGTTGATTCCAATCTAAAAGTGTGCATTATATACATATATATAAAACTCTGAAGAAAGATGGCACAATTTAACAATTTCAGCCACCACCCCACTAGGTTCCCATCCCTTCACCTGTGCACCCAGCTGTGCCTTTAGCCTAAGCTCAGGGGCATAACTGCATATTTTCTAACAGATGCAAATTGCAAGCTGGAACCCAGAGTTGACCTGTCTTTCTTCTCAACATCGCATTCATGCTACTGCCCAAGGGTAGAATAGAAATATTGCACAGTGCATGAGAATAAGAGGCCAATGCAGGAGTTGGTGATGTCAGAACATCTGCCTGTATGGAGACTGTAAGAGGGTCTGACAGGTGGGCCACAGTGATGTGAGGTCACGAACTCCAGCTATGCAAGTTGTGATGTTCCATTAGCATCTCAGTCGGGGCAAGTGTGAGCCAGAGAGCTGGGGAGGGCTGCTGCACCTTCAAGTGATGACTACTGACATCTCATTGTGGAATACTCTGGCCAAAGGCGTAGTAATCCATGAAAACAAACATGCATGTTGCAGACAACCACCGCCTAGCTTCATCACCCTAAAACTATTCAGTCATCTCACTAACCACTAAAACTCTTAGCTCAGAGTCACCACTGCCACAAGGTGTCAACTCTCTTTCACCCAGTGCCTGAGTTTCTGAGAATGACAGAAGGCCGTTACTGACATCACTCATAACAAAAATGCTAAGTGACACAGTAAAATGCATGCACATATACACATAACTATTAAGTTAATCATCCTAAACTTGTATGTAACCCAGAGACATGACTCACAAGTATGTTCATGTAGAGGAGACCATTATGCACTGCTTTCAGAGTAATACAGTTAGGACCGGGTGCTTCCCGTTCCCTTTTGCAGGAAAGGCAAATAGAGATGCTGACAGAGCACACTGTTCTCAGTGGCCCACAACCAGAGCCCCTCAGCTTATTTATTCAGACGGCTGTTTGTTTATTCAAGGTGAAGGGACAGCTTCTTCCCCTTCTAAAAGGAAACAAAAAAGCCAGCGTGCGCTGACAGGAACAAAACGAGGTCTGTCACAAAATGAATGCTCTCGAAATTGAAGGTGACAAACACAATGTTGTTTACATCTGAGGGGCTAGGCTGTGGGGTAAGTCTGGCCACCTTCATACACAAAACCCATCATACACAGCTCGAGACGGAGCAGGTTTGGTGTGGCTCAGATTTCAGGTGCCTTGATGGAGAGATGTGAGGGAAAGCACTTTGAGGGTTGTGTCACAGGTCACGCCAATGTGTAGTGACATACCTTTCAAACAGAAAAAGACATTTCTTCTCTGCAACTTTTAGAGTTGCTGCATACAGACAAGGCATTTGAACCTTAAAGTAAAACATTACACAGGTGATGTAAGCTTAAAATAGATGTCATTTTGTGTAGATTTTTGAACGTGATGATGAGCAGGCACTCACTGACTTGAATGTGAGGCACCATGGTTTTATTTAGTCACATTTTAAAGGAAATATTGCTCTGCTGAATATTCCTATTATAGAGTAATAACAATAATTATAGGACTACTATTGATGACACGTGGCCCTTTTTATTCAGCTCTCAAATGGTTAGAAAGTTGGTTGTAATAGCGTGTTTGAAAATAATATTATTACAGTAAGAATATCATTTATATTATATGTAAAGCCACACTTATGTAAACTATGAAGGTTCTTTTGATTTTTTATGTGTCATCTGAAAACAATAAGAACGGTAAACTTCAGCTGAAACCAAAATTGCTTAAATGTATGCTATTATAACCACAGTGTAATATCTAAACTTTAAAATCTCCAATATATTTTATGAGGATTTGAGCAGTGTTGTCAATCCACACTGCAAAATTAAAGTGGTGATTTAATATAAGACATATTAAAAAAACAGAACCAATTGCATGTTTGTACAACGCAGACATAGATGCAACTGACTTGGTATTATAGATTGAGTTCCAAAATTCAATGTTATGTGTAAAACTGGTGGAGTGTCCCTTTGAAATAAGAAAATACAACTGTTAACCTTATAACCTTCCACATTTATTTCTATCTCCTTGCTAATCTCAACATACAGGAAAAGACAACAGTGGGCTAACTGAGTCTGAGTTGCCCCCAAGTGTTGATCCTTCTGGGATGGAAAGCAGCTATCTGAACCTAAAGGAGCCCGTTATGAAGGGTCAGAACGAGCGGCCAGGCTCGGACCTTTCCAGTCCTCTGGACAAAAGCGAGGCTGAGAGCAACAAAGGCAAGAAAAGACGCAATCGCACCACATTCACCAGCTACCAGCTAGAGGAGCTAGAGAAAGTTTTCCAGAAGACACACTACCCAGATGTTTATGCCCGTGAGCAGTTGGCACTAAGGACGGACCTGACAGAGGCACGTGTGCAGGTGAGGATGAAGGAACAACACCAGGTTACACATGAAAAATTCTTGTCTGCATTGACTTGAGCCAACAAGTCCTTCGAATTAAACAACAATGGCTATGTTTGGTTAGGTTTATGTACAAAACCAACTTCGATAACTTTAGGAAAAGATCATGGTTTGAAAATAAGTAGGTTTGTTAAGGTTAAGTAAACATGAGTAGAGTTACAGGTGCTTTGTTGACATGATTACAATGATAAACACTTAATTAAGGCTGGGTACAATCAAGGTCATGCTCGAAGAGTTTTTTTTAATTATCGTTTGCTTGGAATGGAAAGTAAACACAAAGCCGCCCTGACCTCCTACTACACAATGACTTCAACCATTAGAAGGTTTTTTTGACCTGAATGTAAACTTTGTCATTTTGGGGCACTTGCTGATTTGTCATTCTGTCTTGGGAGGACTCCATGAGCTGTGAGCTGTGTCGTGCTAAATGTTTGCATATTTGCATGCTAATAATCACCCGGGGAACTGACAGAGAGAACTGGGAGAGTAAAGACTGGCATGTTGACAAAGATTGTTCAGAACAGCAGACAGCAAGGCCTATTGTTCTCCATCTCTCTTTCTGTCTGCCAGTTTTAGATCAGAGAGGGATGGGTGTAACTAGGGGAATACTCTGCTCTTAGCTCTTACATGCTGCAGACTCCGCTGAAGGGTCAGAGGCCAAGGGTTTCTCCCCAGCACTACCACGTTCAAACTATTTCGCCGCACAACTCTGAAGGCAGGGAGGGAAAACACATGGAAAAAAGAAAAGTCATCAAAGCTATTTGGCAAGGATGTAAAAAACACTTTGAGATGCCAGTTTCAATTTCCATGCACAGTCCAAGACATAGTCAGGGACAGAGAACCTGGCTGGGTCCTTGTGGTGGTACAGTAAAATAAGTACATTCATGTTTTGTTCACACAGACCCATCTATTTCCCAGATGAATATAATTAAATTCCTCATCTGACAAGCACACAGCAGACACTGTTGAGTCACTGTGAGATTTAACCCCAAAAATCAGACCTAAATATGCATGCAATCAACACTAAACCCCACAATTTCAACTGAAGGTCCATCAAGACAAAGTCCAGGGATATCCAATCGTCGAATACCAAGGGGCACTTGGCAAGGAAATTGAGAATTCGTTTCATCTTAGAAACAACAGCCACTGAAATGAAGAGTACAGATGTTTTCTGCGAACATGCCAATGTCAAGGTCCTACAGTTTCATCTGCAGTTAGATGATGAATGTCTTCATAAACTCAGCTGCAGTTTTCCATAATCACATCTTTGAATTCCGCTGCCACTAGTTTATTTAGAACAATTAGCTCTCAACCTCAGACTTGAACTTCACCACACTGCCTACTTTTTATGGAGGAGGAGACTGTGAGTGAGTGACTGCTGAGGCAGTCTATCAATCGCAGTGGTCCTGCATGACAGAGATGAGGTGAGACAGCTGGACTTCAAAGCTGCTTTTGGAGTTGTGCACTCTGCCCTCCCTCTCTCCCTCCTCCTCTCTCTCTGCCTGCTGGCTCTGGAGCATAAATAAAGCTCTTTAATGGCTCTGTAAGCTGCCTTTTGCTGTCAACGTCTTTAGCAATTACTGTCTCACCGCCAAACACTTTGAGCTCCAAGAGCTCTGAGCCACCTTCCTTGCAGATGTTTGCTAGATAAAATAAACAAAAGTAGTGAGTGTTTGCAGTTGGTAAATTTACTTTTGGGTATCATACTGTATAAAGGATGGGTTGCTGTTGTTTATTATAAGAAATAATAATTCATGTTAATTGGGTTTCTGCTTGTGCAAAGACACCATTAGCCGTCCTTTTTAACAAACTTTATAAGTTGGGGAATAGGAGACACAGAGCAGCAAAGGACACATCTGACTTCATAATGTTCCTTGAATGATCTCTCTGCCAAACTATTTGGCTTGGGTCTGATTCTACTGTGGTTCAAAGGAAGAGTTGCGTAGAGCAAACGCTCTCTGAAACATGACACACTCTGTACCATGAAACCATGACAAGGGGCATATATGCTCAGACATTGTTTGCTTTATTATAAATGGTCCCAATAAGCTAGTGACCATCCAGGTTAAAAGAACACATTTGTTAGTGACTGACTTTGAATTTTGTCTACAATATGGTATGTTAATGTGTTTTTTGCGTGTATCCTGTGTGTGTGTATGTGTGTGCCTGGTCCACTGCTCACTGTCTGTATGCCTCCAAAAGGTCAGAGGGGTTAGCTGCGGAAAGCCAAGGGCTTAGGCGTCAGGAAATTAAACATGAAATGAAAACAAGCTCCAGTTTGAACATTCTCCCATCTCACTTTCCAATATCCCCACTTCCCCTCGCTGAGTTAAAAGGGAGGAGGGAGGAGAGAGACATGGAGAGAAGGGTCGGCGTACAGGGTGGGGTGGGGGGCTGAAGTGGGAGAAAGAAGGCTGAGCTTCAGTGACAGGGTGGGAGTACGACAAAGAAATTAAGATGAGTAGAGAAAGAAAGTGGAGTTATCTTGATCCATCACAATTAAGATGACAGTTTAGTAACTGATAAAACTTTATACATGTATTTTAAAAAGTAGTGTGGACCTTTGAAGTACCTGTAGTACGTTAACCTTACTGATATTAACCTTATGGCTTTCATGCAGACACAGAGCTAAGAATCTAAATTTTCTCAAAGTATACTGCATAGTCAGTTATCTTCAAAAAAAGAAAGTATTTCCATAAACCTAAAATAAAAATATTTCAGCTACATTAACCTGTTTCCAAAGTTGTACGGCTATCCTTCAGCTCTTTTTGTAAAGACAGCATGGTTTGATCAGAAAATATTAAATTTTGAAAAGAAACATCAATATAAATAAAAGCTAGAATAAATAAAGTTTTATTTTGGTTCAAACTGAGCAAGGAGATGTGTCATTTCATGCAACCATCCTTGTTTGGATTAGGAAAAATAGCTTTAACCCAGTAAACAGGCTAAAAGTCAGTTTTAATTATATGTTTTTATCCAGCTAGTTCTCATGTTTTAGGAAAACTGGATGTAATGTAACTCAAGTGTAATGGTAAAACATGAGACACACAAACTGGGCTCACATAACCACAGGAAAGACATGACAAACTTTAAACAATAATAAATTGAAACCCTCACGGGGAATATAACATAGACTGAGTGCCCCTCCAAACATATGATATAATTCAAAGGGCAACAACCTCACCTTGACATTGGACAATATCAGCTTACCACTGCAAGGGTGAACTGCTCTTTAATCTTGCCAGCTGACCTGGGGAATGTTGAAGTCAGACGGCATTTCTTTACATCAGCTTCTTGCAATAACACAGCCAACAGTCATATGTATCATGAGAGGTCAAGTATGGTCTTCTCTTTGAGAACACACACCAGCTATTAGTTTTGCCCCGTCTGAAAAATGACAGATTTGTATGCACAACAGGTTTGATACAAATCCAGTATGGGACTATAATATCATAAAAACACTGCTTTTGCAAAAATGTTTGCAAAACTGTTTTGAGTTGACAGAGAGAGAGAAAGATACATGAGGGGGGGATTTGAAGAGGTTGGCTGAGGGGAAATTGCATGTCAAGGACTCCAAAAACCACAAGCTGATTGGGCTGGGAATCAACCCACAATCCAAGTTCAAAACCCTGTGTCGAAGCGGGATCGTGCTCTCTCTTCTCTTTGAAGACGTTTTTCCCCTTTCCCTCTTGGGAGGATAAGATTCAGACAACCAACAAATAGATACACATAAACATGTTGAGACTGCCTCTGCCCTCCATTCTCGTCCATGAAGATGTGAGAAAATTCTCTATGAAAAAAACAGATCAACATAAATTATGTTATAGAATTTGTTTGAAAAATAATCAGCACTATTTCACAAACTTAAGTCCACATGTCTTTTTGCCTAATCAGCAGTACAAAGGAACGTGTATCCAGTCAACCTTTGGCATTTTGTTAAAAAAAATAGTTGAACAATTAATCAATTATTAAAATTGTTGCAGACAAACTTTCTGTAGCTTGATAGGAGTAGAATTGAAACACAAGAAATGACAAATGCTGTGCAACTATTGTCTAAAATCTATTTCTAGTGGCCAGCAATGTACACACAACTCAAGCCAATGTTTGCAGTTTTAAAAACTACACCCTCTGTGCTTCAACGTTTGATTCAGATTTAAAAAAATACAAGAAAAACTTTAACATGGAAAAACCTAAAACCTCAAGAAGAGCAACAGAGGTAGGATCTCTCTTCCAGGATGGATGGACATGCAATAGATGTGTGTAGAGAGTAGACAGAAGTAACAACAGTATGCAGGGTGTCCTGGATGACTGTGTGCTGTGGCACTGACACTGACAATACAGGGTTAGGACTTTCTTTCATTTGCAGTCTGTGAATTCCTCTCAGGCTTCAAAACTAAACTTCCTTGCTCATCTTTCTCGACCCCTTTTCAGCTTTCAGTCTTGCTTTATTCAAGTGCCTCTCCGAGTTAAGGAGAAGTGGCCTAAGTAGCCTGCACTTGATCTGTCAGCAGGAACTGGAAGCTTCATGGAAATCAGCATGTCTCTCAATCTTAAGAGGAGAAATTACCCAGAAAAACGTACTTCATATAAATAGTAAACTCAAAGGCCAAGACAAAGAAAGCTAATTCTTGGTCAAAAGCTGGACCCGTTTCATGGATTATACAGTGGGATTCCCCACTGTCCAACAGCGCTGACGTGTGGGAGAGAGCACACCTTTCTCAAAGTGATTTATGAATGGCTACAGGCCCAGATGTGGATCTGTCGACGTTGGCAGCCTGAAGGGGGGCAGACGCCTGTGTATCAAAGGGAGGAGCTGAAATGCACAGCACCCGGGGAGACTCACCATTTTCACATCAATAGCTTTGTGAGGACGGCACTTTAAAGACACGTCAAGTCTTACAACCTGTGCCTGGACTTTCATGTGCTGCAAAATTTATTCACTTCACTGTCTTTATTTTATGTGGTTCAGTTTCTTACTTTGTCCTGCTGAGCAGAGAGGATGGCCCCATTTATGTAGTATAGTACTGGGGAGGGATTTCTTTGAAAACTTTGAAAGATGTATCTAAGATGACTTCAAGTTTTGTATAGTAGTGGCTGCTCTGCGTTTTGGGTTTTTTTTTTCTTACAGATTGTTTTTTTTTTTTTGCAGGTGTGGTTCCAGAATCGCAGAGCCAAGTGGAGGAAGAGGGAGCGTTTTGGCCAGATGCAGCAGGTCAGGACGCACTTCTCTACTGCTTACGAGCTGCCTCTCCTGACTCGGCCTGAGAACTATGCACAGGTAAAAGAAAAACGAGAGGTAGCCTGCTCACTGATGCCGTGTTCAAAATCTTTACTTCTGTATATACTGATTCTAAGCAGGTTTTTAGCATGTGTGTGTTCACAATGGAATAAAGTACACTTAAATGCAGAATAAATAAGGCCCATTTTTGAGGCTGTTGTTAATAGGAAATGGTGGAGCTGCTCAAAGATGGGGAAAATTAAAACAAACAGTGGATGATGCATTTGTTACCGTCTTCTCTTCAAGATCCAGAACCCTTCATGGATCGGGAGCAGCAGTGGAGCATCTCCAGTACCTGGTTGCATTGTGCCTTGTGACTCTGTCCCCTCATGCATGCCCCCTCACCCTCATGGTCCTGGAGGTGTCTCTGACTTCCTGGGTGTGCCCAGTCCAGGAAGCAGCCACATGGGACAAACACATATGAGCAGCCTGTTTGGAAGTCCCGGGATGGGTGGGGGAATTAATGGCTATGATCTCAATGTTGATCCAGACCGCAAGTCCTCCAGCATAGCTGCACTGCGTATGAAGGCCAAGGAACACAGTGCAGCGATCTCTTGGGCTACATGATGTCCCAGCCCAGGTCCACTCTGCCCCCACATGGCCCCCTTCTCTGGAGAAGCCAGCACTGTGGGGGAGGAGGGAGTTTTCCTGAGAGCACTAATGATAACACAGGTCAAATGAACAGGGAGAGACTGTAGAGATAACAGAAGCCATTACAGTGACTAACACAACCAAGATAACAACTGTGACTGTGACAATCAGCAGATGCTGAAAGTGAGAGAAATATACAGGTGTGACTTGTAACTTAGATGCTGTGTTCCCTGTTTGTGTTTCCTGATCTTTCAGGTCTCATTAAAATATGGGGTTTAGTCCCTGATAGATAACATATCATTAACAAATAAGCAATATCTTCAACGTTGTTTACAAAATACCTTTAAAGAACACAGAAGCTCAGTGTCAAACCCAGCCATATCATACAGTATTTTAAGTTGACTCACATTATTTTCTACCTTTAGCTTATTTTTGATACCACACATCCTGCTCCAGTCACACTGTTTACACTTTACTTTAGACTCATCTATCATACTGTATGAATAAGTTCAAGTACATGTGAACATTTGGTATTTACAAAAAAAGCTATTTTAAAAATACAAGGCCACTGACTGAGAACGGGCACAGATGCATACAAAGCACTAAGAGTTTCTCTCCTGTCACTTCTCACAGCATACTGTCAAATAAAGATTCAAGATTCAAAACACTTTATTAATCCCAGAGGGAAATTATTTGCCACCAATAATTGGTTACAAATGAAAACACACATTTTGTCTTAGCCCACAGTGGGTAGTTTATGTTCCTGCAGAGAAGGACAGAGGTTGAATGCAATAAGTGAACTGAGTCTAATTGAGCGAGCTCAGACATGGTCTATGCCAATTTACTCTGGGAGGAGGGCAGACATTGGATTGGCAGCAATTTCAAACCAACGTGTCATTTCCTCCCCCAGGGCTGCCTCCACAGGTTCGCCAGCTAGGCTCAGGCCTCAGGTTACAGGAAACAGTGTCTCCACTGGCAGACAAGGCACAGCAATGCACAGCAGCAGCCTTCAACACCAACTAACCATGCCAGCTTCAATCAGCAACCAACAGGAATAGACACACTTAATTAGCATCAAAGTGAGCTGCACTGCCCTGCAAATACTGCAAAGCAAAAAAGCGAACATGGTGTGGACATACTGCACTCACAGAATCCATACCAGACAACACAGGCTAAATCAGCGGCTCTAATGGTCCTGAAGAACATTCTGTAATGTTTAAGTAATGTGATGACATGCAAGCTGGAGTGCAGGAATGTGGCAAGTATGTCCAGTGATTGCAGGCGTGTCTTAGTGTTACCTCCCTGGAATAAGCTTGTCACCAGAGCTCGGTTGTAGGCTGAGGCTAGAGACAGGCTTCATTAGTCTTTTGGCTGATCTCTCTATGACAGCCACTGGGCTACATATCCGTTTTCTTTCCCCTGTGTGGATGATGGCAGGCAAGTCTGGTTCTGCTACTTATAGCTTTTTGATCATTGTACCATATGAATGCCCCTCACAGCCTGCCAGCTTGACAGTAAAACTGCAACTTCTGTATTTATTTATTTGCAGATTTTTCATTGGGTCTATAAAATAACAAAAATCCCCAGTGTCAGTTGTCACAATGAGTCTTCTAAAAACCAATGTGACACTTTCATCAGTCTTGTTTTGTTGCCCAAAACCCCCAAAGATAGTAACTTTTCTATCACATAAGAGAAAGAAAGGCAACAAATTCAAACGATAAAATCATCATCATTATGAATGCAGTATCCATTGCTGATGTTCTTTTTGGTGTTCTTTAACAATTCATATTTTAAACTGTCTAAGGAATTACAAAAGTCTCCGTACTTAAATGTAACATTTAATAATAACTTCTAATATTATTCAAAATTCACTTGGAGGGAAAATAAATAGTTGCCTCCTTCAAAGGAAACACAGTGAATAAGTTAGGTGACAACATGAGTATTAGACACAAATGTTCATGCAGACACTAAACTCAACACAGCGAGTGTTTTGACAGTAGTCACACAAATGGCATAAAATAAAAATGCAAAGGCTTTTGAAAGTGAGCCATGAGCCCATTCACTTAAGAAACAGTTTGAATTAATATAGACTTGGATGCAAGGACTAAAACTCAAGAAACAATATGGTCAAAATTTCAAGACTGAAACAGAATGTGGTGAGAATAATTTGTGTGTGACTTGTGAAAATTCTTAATTTGCCAAGTTGACTGTTTGTCTTCTTGCTGGTGCTCCCTCAGTGCTCCCCTCCTCTGCAGCTCCATCCACGTGGATACTACTGAAATAAATCAATTGAAATCCATAGTTTTAATGTTTAATATGTCGTATTGTCTGAATGTGAACAATATAAACAATATTGTTCTTTTGCTTGTACATTTAATTTTGCTTATTTGTCAAATAATGGACCTCCAGAGATAAACAATGAAGTATTACAGTAATATTGCCAAGAAGAGTAAAATTATGTTTTGTGTGTTATTCTGAAGAGTTGCTCTGGGTTTTTACCAAGGTTGAAATTGCTTTCTAATTTTCTTATTGCTTCAAGCAGCTTTTTGTATATTAATCAAATATTTCTACTTGTTATTGTGACTATATAAAATGTGCCATTGCAATAAGTTATTGCACTTACAGTGTTGGAGAAGTTTTTTTATTTTTGACTTCTGCTGGGACAGTAGTTTCTTTCCTAAAGCCAGAGGTGTGTGGTTTTGTGCCCCAACAGTCAAGAGCTGTCTCCTAGGCCGTCCATATTTAGCACCCTGAACAGCATCACTGAGATCTGTTTATGGAGCTGGACATTTGTTTGTACAGAAGTAACTTGCTGCTTCTGTTAATGATGGTTTCTGAAGTCATTATGAAATAAATGAATATCCAACAGTTATAGGAGTGCAGATGGCTTCTTCATTAAAAGCCCTTAAAACCTTTTTTTTTTATAATCAAGGTGAATTAAAGATTTTTTAAGAACACACATATACTGATAAATAAAGTTTCACAGTCATACTTGAATTCAAGTACAACAGACAGACACAGACCAGCAGGGAACTTTCTTAACCAAGATGACGTTGCTAGTGATATTCTTAATGGTATCATCAATTAGTCATTAACTGTATAATTAAAAAAGATGTAAGGATAATTGAATGGATGGAACAACTGAGCTGCTTAACATATCAATTTTACATTCACTGGAGATATGCAATAATGTGCAGTTTTTGCAAAATTCACAGACAAAAAAACATTACACAAAGCTAGAGAAAATATTCAATCTTTCAATCAATTTTAGACTTTTCTAGGGCCTTTTGTCGAGGAAACTAAACTTCAGTGTTTTTTCACATCTTTCTTCCAGTTATCCTGTAGAAAGTGCAGTGTCACTGCTTCATTTACTGTTGTCTTCCGTTTTCCATGAATAAAAACATTATTTATTAAACACCTACCACCACCATTAAGTGGTGACAGCAGGTAGATTTTGTTGTATTTGGACAGAGCCAGAAAAGCTGCTTCCCTGCTAAGCTAAATTGTGCTAAGCTAAGATAATCCCTGTTGGCTGAAGTCTCATATCAAAGGATCGATGTGAGAGTGGTATCAAACTATGAATAAGTAGGTTTCCCAAAATGCAGCACTATTCCTTGAATAAATAGTATGTTCCTAACTGTATTTGACTGAAGCCAAGTTTTCAATGTCTTAAAAGATCTTTTCATAAAAAAATGACAACTTGTGGTTTATAGTCTATACCTTGTCACACACTGAGAGGAAATGACATAAAGGGCTTAACAAAATCAAAATTCATTGACAAACTGTAAAAATATTTAATGTATCACTCACTCAAGATGAATGTGTGTGTGCGACTGTGGTTGAAGGTGGATGATATGTGATCCCATTCTTCTTCTCGCATCAGCAGCTTCCAGATGGGATGCTCTGCCTGAGCCATTAGGCTCAAAGTAGAATCTGGTAGTGTGAATGGGCCTTAAATACCTCCAGGTGGTCTTTGGCTTACAGACTAACTACGGCCAGGGCGAGAGAAAGCTGTCATGCAATATAGTATGCAACATCATTTCACACAGATGTTCTTTGTTTCTGCAATACGAGCTCAATCATGCAACAAAGAAAAACATTTTCATAAGTGCTTCAAAAACTCTTTCCTACACAACAAAAACTATGTCTGTAATAAATCCACCCTTTAGTTCGAATATCATCCACACAAAGCACAACCACTGAACAGAACTCTCACAAGACAAAGGGAAGGCATGGCCAGGAAAAAAGGACAACCTGTGCCAATTCACATCTTGCCATCGCTGTGGTCTTTGCCCTGCAAAGAATGTTGGAGCCCTCCCATCTCTGCCTGCTCCCAGCAACAATTGCCATCTTTTCCACTGTTGTGCAAGAGTTTAACTGGAACGATCTGATCGCATGAGAATGGGAACACTCAAGAGAAGCCTGTTGTCACCCAGAGGCTCCAGCTCTAGGTTGAGGAACTGGAGATCATCAGCAGGACTGTAATGGACGGGTAGAAGCGGAACTGTTTCAGCACAGGCTTGTACATGTCAGATGAAATACTATAATACAATAGCCATTTCCTCTTTTATGTCCTTTCAGTGGAAATAACAATAAACTTAACTTACACAGATGTCTTCAAAAGCAACTTTACAAAGTTTTACAGTGCTTTTAAAATGCACTGTTAAGAAGACGCTGAAGATGATCTAAATTTTTGTCTTTATCAACAAATCCCTTGAGGAGATAGAAACTAATATGTTTATGTGTCAGCGCTTTCCAGCTTGCCTGAGACTCCACTGGTTGCTACTGAAGACATAAATCTTTAAATATGCTTCATACAGTACATTAAAAAATAAAATACAGTACATTATATGACTTATTATTTAATACCTGGTGATAAATCAACAAGATCAAGTGATGTGAGCCATGTGATCCATGTGAGATGATCATACTAACACAGAGAGAGTTGGTGGTGACAGGACTAAAAATCAAACCTAATAAAAACAAAAATGGAGGGCTAATTAAAAAAAACAAAACACTTCCTCCTTCCTCTGCACTCTCTATTTAAAACACAGGTAGGTGAGATAAAAAAACACTAGCACAGACGAAGAAGAGCAGTCCATTGCTCTGAACAGCACTCATTAAGTCTAATGGGTAATGCTGCTCCAGCCAGGCTCCACTGACACCCTTAATAGAAGCCTGCATGGTTAAGGGACCATGAAGACCATTAGGGCACATCAAAGTTCACACAACTACATTAAAGCCCCGCTGATATGGCAAAAAGGAGACAGATCCAATTCCTCATTCGCTATTTTTCCATGGGCTGGCCCGTCAGTCAGCCTGCTCCATAAACAAGTGGACGCTTGAGCTGCTCATTAAGGACCATCGTTAGCGGGGCCAACTCAGTAAATCAGAGCTTATATATCAGCTTTCAGCAAAACTTTTCTCATTGGTCATATTTTAGAGCTGAGACTTTGCCTTACAATGTTAAATAATCCATTTGTTTTGAAAATAAAGCTGCTGCTTGCACTGTAAATCAAATTTTGGTCCAAGGAAAGGACTCCAAGGACAATGAACTGTAGAGAACTTAAGCCAAAGGAAAATGACAAGCACAAAACTCCTCTCCAAACACCTAAATTCGTATATGCTATGTTCGCCACTATGAAACCAAAGTCTACCTCACTCAAGTAACTTCAAATGGCATCTTGTCATAAATCAATAGAACCAGCAGAAGCCTGATATATTGATGCTGTCCTAAGGGACATAAAAGGCTGGACAGTCTCCTGCTGTGGCCGTAAGTATTGCTTTGTGGAGAGAAGCAGGTGGCTGAAGAGGAAGGAACACCACATACATCACTTTGTCCAGTAACACAACATTACAAGCCAGTAAGTATCCTAGTAAACAGCTCACATTTAGCTAAGCTTTTGACACACATAAGAAACAATACCCTAAACAGCATGAATATACCAGTGATCTGTTTTTACTGACCAATTCAAAAAGGAAAAAATAAATAATATGAACAAGAGAAACAATTGTGCTTTCAAGGATAAAAATGTTCTTGGGATACTGGCAGAAAGTAAAAATTGCACTTGCATGTCACCATCTCTGCTCTTCCCCAAATCTGACAGGTCATTGTGTCTGTAATAGGAAGTAAGTGTAGGAGGAGGACTTGGCTCTGAGTTGAGATACGAGTGGAAGTTTACTGAGAGCGGATCATAGATACCTCGCTTCCCTGAACGCTTTCTAATGGGATCTGTGGCACTGAGCCAGTCTTTTCTATCAACTTATGTACAACGCAACTCTATCACTGAAACCAGTTAAACTGATACCATCAACTGTGTTGTAAATGTGCAAATACTTAATCGAAAGATACTCTCGTGAACATTGACTATTACACCAAATCACAAATAACCGAAAGGATTCAACAAAAAAATAATAACACATTCTATGACCTATTGTAGGCTATTACTTATAATTTGGTACAATGTGTGTCTACTGCAATTTTCTTGATCACTCTGTTATAATGCCAACCAGAAATATCCATCCTCATTCTGAACTTCAGTAGGTATGCAAGGTAATCAGTCTGTCATCACCAGCTTCTTTATTGAGGGGTATACAAAACTGTTGTAAGGTCATTATCTGAGCGTTACTGACTATCTCAGTGTGAATAAATATTCTTTTCTGTACTTTTTAAAATAGTACGTAACCACGAGGAAACGTTGTGCGAGGCTAGAATCGAGTCCCTAGTGAGTCTATCAGAGCGAGCATCTTCCCATGTCTGAGAAGATATCCGCTTGCTTTCAAAATCTGTGGTCAGTCTCTAGCCTCTTCTCTGTTTTCCCATCAGCTGACAGCAGCCACCACACAGCCGATGGTCTGACAGCTGCCTGACAGGCATCTCTGTGGTCCGTTACCATGGAGACAGCCTCACAAGGACTCACATCATCGACTGACTCCCACTAATAAAACTCCAGTTTATTAGAGTGTGGAAATGTCTAGTGTGGCTTTTAGACATGCCAACATAAACAGAGAAGGAAAGAATTTAAAGTGGTACTGGAACACGGGTGTAGATTTGGCCAGGCTAAAAGAGGTGAACTGCTTGGATCTAAACACTGGGTTAGTGGGTTAAATCAGCACTTGTGTAATATTGTTGAGAAAGAGCATTGTTAAAGTAACAAGCAAGTATAACAGTGAGTATTTTCAGAAGCACTGAATATAAAACCAGATTGTATAAGTTTATCAAAGCAGTTTTCTTTGTGTATTTACGAGATACATATGGAAGAATATAAATAACTGATAAACCATGCTTCAACTGTCAGCCAGCATGCAATGAAATGACTCATGCTGTTGATTCCTCTAGATTTAACTCTGTCACTGCGCAGCACTTTAAACATAGTGAAACCAGCAACCTGTCCACTGATTCCCTCCTAACACTCTGAAGTTTGTTATCAGCCTGTTTTTCTAACCCTCTCAATCTCTTTGCTCTAAGGGCAGTATTTTGTCTCTGCTCTCTGCAATGTGCTTCCAATTATGAATCTTGTGAATATGGGGGCGGTGAAGCATCCTTCTGATTTATTGTGCACTCAAGTCCTGCCTTGTTCAGTGCATTTGCACATGAAGCCCTCCTGCTGCAGAGCGCAAAGGTCAGACATACACAATGGTTGACCTCTCGTGGACTCATGTGTGCCAGGTCACTCTGGATCTGACTGACAGGCAGTGATGACGGCTCAACAGCGAAGGCCACAGGGTGAGAAAAAAACTTGTGTGAAATAAGCAGCTGAGTTCTGCATTATCTTCAAGCTGTGTTGAAACCATGAAACACAGAACAACAGGGCAAACATAGAAAGTGAAAAAATAAAGAGATAACTACTTAGAAATGTGATGCATCATAGATTCTCTATGATTTTGTCATTGGCTGGATGCTAAACATTACTTTTCTCCTTTGTAACCGTACAGCACTTGGTCTTCTCACATGGGATAGCTCAGGCCATCTATTTGTAGTCATCAGCTGAATCCCAGTCCTGAGGACTGGAAACGCATGCTTCACAAGTGAGTCACAGAACACAAGAGATCTCTTAAGACAGCGGTGATGCTCAGCCTGAGAAACAACACATCCCTACAGACAAAATTCCTGGCCTTTCTCACTCACTTCCTGTTTCATGCTGGGTCGTGGGCACCGCACTGCGTCACAAAGGCTGCCTGGTCGAGTCCAGGGACACTGGTTCTGTGGGACTTGGCAATTTTGGGACAATTCAGTTGTTCTTTACTGCAACAACAAGGCTTGGTTGTTACAGTGGCCTACTGCGTGTCCTGCATGTCAAACTCTGTTGAATATTTTCTAGATTCTCACATTGGGTTTGTGGTCTTGTCACAGCAGATGTGAAATGTCTGCCCCCAGTATGGTCTCTGTTGAATGGTCCTCAAGAGCTTCACTGGGGTCTTTAACTCCCCACCGGACCTAACACCTTTCACACTGGATTAACACAACACAAAGGAGAAACGTAAGTTTCATGTTAGAGGGTGGGTTATTACATGCAGGAAAACTGACTCTTTAATTCTCCCGGGAGGCTAACCACTCATAAATCATCATGCAATGAAAGTTTCCTCTCCAAACCAGCGGGCTAAACAAACTGAACATGGAGCCCCTTAGCTACACCACACTCTTATCCATCACACTCTTCTCCCTTTTTCCTGGAGGAATTTTTATTAGGAAAAGAATAGATGTAGTGGTGCAGGACTGCACATGAGCAAAGAGGTAAATACCACAACATCAATGCTTTGCAGTGACCCCAAACTAAAAGAAATCAAACAATATTTTGAAGGCTTTTACACAACAGTAGGAAGACTACAAATCCTAAATCTGGAACTGCTAACATATTTAGACCAAAGGAGAGTTCTTCAATGTTTGTTGTTCTGTGTTTGTTCTTCCATTAAGATTTGTTACTGCAGAGAATACAAAAGCTTTTCAAGTATGTTCTTGTGGCCATAATTAAGACGGACTTTTACCACAAACTGTCAAGTCATATAAAAAATTCTGAGCAGAACAAATCCTTTATTTTCAGTATTCTTCAGCAAAATGAAAGTGGTCTTTAATGTGTATGATATAACAAACAGATCAACAAACAAAATATTTGCACCAGGCTCATTTTGAAAACTCAGCTGCTTTGAATTGACAGATCCAAATTTGATTTATTAGATTTATCATTACAGCGACAGAAGAAATTGCAGGAATACTACTCAGTAGTTGTTAGAGTATATTGTCTGCTTTGATGCGACTACAGTCGCACACCTCAAGCTTGTGGTAATAACCCTTGTACGTCACGGGAAATGAGCGTGCTGGAGAGTGGATCAGGAGCTGACCACCAGTAACACTTAGCAGCTGTTAAATACCCTGTGAGATCCTGACCTGAACCAATGCAGACACTTCAAATGGTAGGGAAGAAAGAGGGGGGGGGCACTGACATGCCGACTGCTACTGGTGCTTACTTACTCTGATCAGCAGGTCAAACAGAAAATGTGCCTAAAATACCTGAGACACACTGATTTGATTTGAGGGTCTGGCCTTGTAGTCATGTCAAATTTACATCAGTCAACACTTAAGAGTTTGTACGGTAAAAATTTTGGCCCTCTCGAGAGCCATTACATTAGATTGAATGTTTACAGAGTCGATGAAAGGGCACCATGATACTGATGCTGATGCTAATATAATAGAATATAAGTTACATTTTCATTCTATGAAAAAACAAATATAATTCATTCTATAATACTGCAAAACACAATATCTACACATAAAACACACAAATACTAAATAATAATACTTGTTAGTCAAAATCCTCATGTGTATGTGTCTCAAAACACAAAGGTCGCCTTTGTAAATTCTGAGAAAACCTTTACAAGTGGATGGAGGAGCAGTAGGAACTCTACTGCCCCATTGTGGTGAATCAAATAACTACTGACTCTAAAATTAGTGTTAATAATGAGGATGCAAACTGGGATTAGTTTATCATTAAAGCTTGTGATCTAATGAGTGAACTGTGAACACCATGCTATATTTATGTTATGTCTGGCTCCTACACTGTATGATGAGGTTAAAATTTCAAGCAAAGTTTGTCACAAATTGAAGATGTAAGAATGTCAGTTTTTTTTTTTTTAATCTTCAATAACACATTATAAAAATAAAACAAAAATATATAAATGAGATTCCACAGAAACAAAATATAATGAGAATAAATAACTAAAGGCGTCTAATTTAAAAGTACAGTTATAGTTGATGTTTCTGGAGGCTGAGGTACAGCAAAGAGCAGAGTACAGCAAATATGTCATTTTTAATTGGATTAAAGTATGCAATTATAGTCTGCTACGCTCTGCACTTGCCCTGCAGGTGGTCAAAGGTAGTAGTCAAAATACAATAAATAAGAAGCTGCAAAACTAATCAAGCAGAAATTGTTGAAATTCTCAAATTGGTTAAAATAGCCCTATTTAAAAACCTTTTGAAGCAAATATTAAGTATAATAAACTTTGCAAAATATGTCTACTAAAAAATATTCAAAAGAGACATTTTTACTTAAAAACTGTGTGATTTTAAAAGGCATTTCTGCATTTTAAGTAACTGAATATTCATGGTACTTACACAGAGAAGCGTCTATACCTACTACATAAATAAATTAAATAAGTGTGGTCGTCAATGAAGTTACTTTAGCTGTGTTTGTGGCTACACAATGTGCAACAGATGCTTGAACATCGTATTTTCATGTACAGCGCCATGAGCGCATCAAACCAAAAAACAAAATTAGGCTTTTTAGAAAAAAGGGAGAAGAAATAAAAGCTTCCTGTTCTCTGGGAACAATGATTAATTTTTTGTGTAGAACCAACGTATCTGATAAAAGTATCTGTCCCTGGTTTAACAGATGTATGTAAGACTCATCTATAGTTATAAAATGTCAGTGTAGATCTCAGAGTAGTCTAATGTGAGTAAAGATTATAAATTATTTATAAGCCTAAAATAGTAGCCGCCCCAGGCTATATATCCCGGAAATAACAGCAGTGTTTCCATTCAACCATTCACCTGCTGGGAGGTTGTTGTTGTATCAAACAATGAGATTATTACAGACGTCAGTAAGCCCTTAAAACTTTTTGTTCTATTTCTATACTCATCAATAATGCTGAGCAGCTTGAAGCTATAGCTGCTCTGCTGTTTTCAGTTTCATAAGAATCCTGATTTACCCAGAATTAAACAGCTTTTTGAAACTGTTAACCTTAAGACATCTATCTGTAGAAACCAGCCCCAGGTGTGTTCAGTCAATCAGAAGCTGGGAGACAGCTGGAAGCAGTGTGTATGGCAGGGATAGCTGGAAAACAAGCAGGGCCGTGGGGCCTGAGGACCGAGTTTGAGAACCACTGACCTACAGAGAGATGAGTGGAAACAAGCTCCAACAGAACAGTGTGAGGGAGGTGTGGAGAGAGATGGAAAAAACCTTCGCCTGGAAGCAGCCAGGACCAGTGATGGAGGGCAACCACGAAAGAGGGAATGAATAACACCTGCTCTGTTTGACTAGAGAACCTCAGTCCAGACACGTCCACAGCTCGAGCTCACAGAGCCAGCAGCACAGTACACTCTTTTCTCACCATTTCAAAACTATTCATCTGTGTTTCACAAGTAAGCAGAGAACACCGAAACCCCACAAAACTGTGCTAAATAGTGAGAAAACACAGGTTCTCCAGGAAATCCTAAACTCACACTTTAGCTTGATGATGAGGGTACTCTTTGCCGTAGAACTGATGCCCTGATGTCTTTAAAATTAAACCTCAGTTGATGGACCTTACACTCTCAATTCAAATATTTGGCACCCAATAAGAGCTGCAGTCAGAGTCTTTTTTAAATTATTTTTTAAACATTATTGGGTCAGTAAAAAGTGAAAAGGTGCATTCACAGTTCCCCAAATTCATAGGTAAGGCCTTTAAATTTGGGTTAACAGTCCAAAACCCAATTTATCTAATGACTTAAAACAGAAAGCAGCAAATCCTTGCATTTGAAATGCTATCATCTGTGATTATTTGACATTTCTTTATAAATTACTTTATTAATCATTGTCACCCAGCTCTTTTTCCACAGCTTGCAGATAATAAATTTTCAGCACTCACCATTCATTCAGTAGGCTGAATATGTATTATCTGCATTATCTTTATTTTCATATTAAATCAAACTTCTTTACGTAGTGCTTTTTTGTTAACAAAAGAAGCAAAACAAAACAAACCAGCATTTGCACAAGACTGGAAATCAAAAGTCCACAAAGATGGCCGACAAACACCTACAGCACAGTGACAAGCTAAACACCAAATTAAACCAAAATAAAGCTAAAGGTAGAGTGAACAGTGAACTTACCTCCAGGAATTGCCAACAAACATGAGCACAAGTTAATGATTACGTTGCTCCATTTCTGCATTTTGAGAATAAAAGCACTTGAAGATAACACAGCACCTGAACAACTTTCACGGTCGACTGACATGAACGTCACCCATCTTCTAAAGTTCTTCTGCCCCCTAGTGGCTGAACAAATATCCGCTTTAAATAAATGTGTCTGCTAACTCAGCAATCTGAGGGTCAAAGCAGAATTAGTTTTTCACTTTTAGCTTCACTTAACAGCAGAGAAATTACATTAAACTTGATTATTTTAAATGAGCATTTTCCTCATACTATTTATGAGTGAAAAGCATAAACAATCACATCTGACATAACAAAAATGAGTGCTGCCAATGTGCCAGTTTTGCAGAGTAATTAATGAGAAAAGATTACAGAGGTCTACAGACCTACTCTAGATCAGGGCATACATGTTTCTGCTCAAGTCAGCAAAACTACAGCCTGAGCTCTCTAATTATAAATATATATTTAGTTTAGAGTCTTAATTTAGATTACATAATTAGTTTAATACAGGTTTATACAAAGGTCTAAAACATCTATCTGAAGTCTGACCTAGCTATTTTTTGGATCTAAGCCATAATGAAAGTACATCCTTTGTTAAACCACTACTTTTTAAGACCAATGGGCCCATTATAGTAAATTGTTGCTGCATCATATTGTGCTCTAGCTCAACCATAGAAAAGTTCCACAGACATTTTTGAATCTTAACTTTTTATTCTTATGTGTTGTTCAGACTTACAATGGATTTCCTTGCAGGAAAGAAAATCATTATGCTAATGCATTTGTTGTGAAAACAATCTTATTAGCACAATAAGCTCAATGTGGATTCTAACCACATTTTATTTGGCTCAACAATAAAAGAAGCCATCTTCTCAATACTAATTAAGAGTGTAGCAAAGAGTAACGGATTGATAATGAAAGAAAGCAGAAGGTTTATGTTATTTCTGACAAATATCCTAAAATGCTTCACTAGAAAACACCCACAACAAAGCAGTCTTTTGTTTTTTATACTGTAAAAGCAAATACGTAATAAAAATGAAGTTGTGCTGAAAGTGAGAAACTATTCTTGTATTGTACAGTATGAAAATGTGCAGTTTAATAAAGACACATGGACAGCTATTTAGAATGCCATTTATATTGTTGACTTTTCAAGAATCTAATACAAATGCATACACATACAATTCACCACCTAATACCACAAATAACCACTACTGCAATAAACACCACCATACAAATAGAAAAAGAAGCAGAAGTTGAGTTCCAAGCTTGGGAGGGGTGATGAAAGGCCACAAGCTCACATGCTCACAAACTAGTTCATACACATTCAAAAAGAGCATCCAGTATGTACACACACACACACACACACACACACACACGCAAACACATACAACTTATATAATACAGCATTAAAGAAGAGAGTGGCTATAAAAAGGCATGTGGAGGGAGGGTGTGTGGAACAGTATACAATATGAAAGGGAAACAGCCAAAGTGTACATAAAACACATTTTTTACAGTTAAGCCAACTTAATATAAATATTCTTCATCCAAAATCAGTGCAGTGCCTTCTGCTCAGGCTTCACCTGGTCCTCATGCCCGGTCCACTTTACGCCCACTCTGTGCTAGACCTGGTCCACAATTTACTGTTTCCACTTTACACACAAATCTTTTTACATTATCTCTGATCTCACAATTTCTCTATGGTTTGTGTGCGTGTATATGTTTTTTTTTTTAATCTACCCAGTACCTCAAAAGTCCAGCTGTGAAGTACAAGAGTTTGTAAGCTTGTTTTTCTACCAATTGGTCAATAAAAAAAAGAAATCAACAAATTTACAAATGTCCTTTTGGTTCCTGTCTCCTGAATTCCCTTTTTTAAAAAGAAGTTCACAGATGGAGCAGCTCTACTGGATTCCCCTGAAGAGGCACATTGCAAAGACCATGGCAAAGAGCTGAAGAAAGAAATAAAAAGTTACTAGCACAAAGAAACTGAGTGCTTTTTTTAAAATAAAAAAGCAACTGGCAACACACATTTATCGTCATAATCACTCAGTGTGGATTTAGTCGTTTAACACAATACATGAATTCAATATTTTAAAATTTCATTAATTATTTTTACATTCAAACTCTATTTAAAAATGAAATTCTGTGAATTAGACCACAATTTGTTGCATTATGCACCCAGATCTTGGGGCTAAATGTAGAAGACAGGACTAACTAGCACTACTTAGGTTCCCAAACCTTGTTGTTTACCTGGATAAGGTGTGTTCAGTCAGTCAGAAGCTGGAAGATACCAGTTCACTTAAGATCTCCTAACTTCGGATTGACTGAATAAAACCTGATTCAAATAATCAGCAGTAGGCCTTGAGGACCAGGTTTGGGAAATCCCTGATTTAGACCCTGTGGACACACATATATGTTTAGTGGTGTAAATGGGGAAGTGTCTCAGTTTTCCAGTTGTAATCCGATTCCAAGATGCATTTTATATCAGGTGTAAACAGGATTTTAGTGTATATATTTTGGTGTTCTATACATGTGCTTTTAGTGACTATATATGCGTTTGGAAATTACTTTGGGTTATGAAAATCTAATGCAGCAACATTTCTCATTCATCTCTGTAACATAATTATAAGATAGCCCAGTCCTTACAAAAATAGGTTTTGTTGTTTTTCTTGTAATGAAATTATTATGCAAAGTTATAAAAACATATATAATAATAATAGCATACATTTTGTAAAAGAGTAATGTACATTCAACAAATTGTTAAAAACTGTAACTTGAAAGCTCAGTAAAATCTGTCTCTTTAACACCAGGTCTCACCACAAGATGGTGAGCTTGCCATACAAAGAGCTTTAAAATAACACTACACATGTTGAGGCAAATATCTTCAGCTTAATGCAGAATTCTCAGTTTCTGAAATTAACATCCACATCACTAGAGCAGCAAAGAAAAAGCAGCATATGTAATGATTACTTGAAAAACGTCTTACCTCAATGGTCAGCACCACAATAGCCAGTGCTCCAGCCACATAGATGTACAGTTCAAAGTAGTCAACAACTGCAGAATAACAGCCCTGTAGACACACAAGCATGTAATGCTCAGTAAAGAATCAATATGCTATAAACTTGCAGTATTACAAAGACAATTAAAATATCCATCACAGCTTTAATCGAGTGAGGCTTTGAACAAAAGCCTGGCTGAAAGAGCGGGAAGCAGGGCCTACAGCCTCACTGCCTTTTAATGAGGGTTCTTTGTGTGAATGAGAAGAGGCAGACATCACAGATATTTCATATTGTTCTAGTGGCATGAAAAACAACAGGTGTACAGTGCAGTAAAAACCTCATCCTACCAGCTTTCACTGTAATTACATTTCACTGCAAGCCTTCCTTTACACACACGGAAGAAGACTGTGGGCGTGCATGTGTTTAACTGTGAAGCACACCTAATTGTCTCATATTCTTATACTTATCCTCTATTTTTACACTCATATATGCTCCAAAAAAAGATCTAATTTTGCCATTTATACAAACATATACCAACATACACAATGCTCATATACATACAAGATCTAATTTAGCCATTTATACACACATACACAAACACACATAATGCTCATATGCATACATAAACTAGTGCCTGCACATAATTGCCCAGATAGTATGGTCTCCCATGACACTTCATACATGGAAAAGCACTAATCAGCCATGGAAAAGTCAGCTAGTTCCTGGATGTCACCCTCCAACAGTCCCCTGCTCTAATTAAGCATGGACGTGATTTGGAAGGAGGAAAGAGGTTGACAGTGTAGATGTCAGAAGTTACCTTGTTATTGCGGAACATCATATTGCCAGATAAGCACTGCTCCTGGCTGATAGAGGCCATCTCCTCGCTCTGACTGGCACGCTGGCAGCAGGCTTCTGGCACCATATGATTTTGGTTGATCAGCCTGAACAAGCTGTCCTTAAAATCCTCTGGGCTGTTCACCCCACAGCAGTCAAACTGAAGGGAGAAGAGGACAGAATAGGAGAAGAAAGTGTTATTGCTGAGTGCCTATTTGTGCACTGGCCTGTGGTCCACTGTGTGCGTGCACCAATCCAGCATGAATATTGACCTAAATGTCTAGGATTTTATCTATAAAATATAGCCCCCTGATGCCAGGCTGCAAACCTTTCCACAGACTGTTGGTGGAAGCGATAAGTTGGTAAAAGCTACAGTGTGTAAGCTCTTTGCCATGTGTGCTGTGGCCTTACTGTAGTCATGATGGCATTCCATGTGGAGGTGAAGACGTCAGTGTTGTTGTAGCCCTGATAATGTCTCTTCAGCTCCTTGGTGAAGTACTCTCTGGTCAGCTTAAGCAACAAGCAGGAAGACCACAGGTTAGTGTATTCACAAAAATATCGGCTGCTGGTAGTGAAACTGATGTGAAAAATATATAACGCTTTTTCTGCTTTCAAGTAATGAGCAATGCAGATTGGTTGGGACTGAAGCCCACAAGTTTAAAAATGAAAGAAATGAGCAATCCCAGACCTCTGTATCCTGTTCCTTGCTCCTGCTTGAGACTAGTGTCTCAAGGCTGCATTAGTTGCTACTAGCTTAACACATCTGAATCTCTGACCTAATTGTCAGCAGTCATGTTGTATAATATACATGCCAGGTTTTGAGAAAGCAGACGAATGTGTGGAATACAAGAAAAACATATCTCTGGTTCTGCTGCATCAATTGTGATATTTTTTTAACCTTCCATTGTGAGTTTGATAATATTACTGGTCAAAGAATGGGTAGTATGAACATGAGCAGACAATAAATGCCAGCTTTTGGTATTTTGATCCTCAATGCCATGGATACATTTTGACACGCAGCCCTTCTTGACATTGGTGATCAAATGTGGAGAGAATACCGAGACAACTTACATGCTCCCGGAAAATGAAGGCCAGGATGGCAGCAGCGAGCTCTGCTAGGAATATGAGGAGAATGAGCATGAAGAACTGCAATAAAAGAAAAGAAAAAAGCAAAGAGTCAAAGACTGAGTAGTACAAGGTGGATGTTTGTCAGAAAAAGTGCACGTCAGTCACTAAAACTCACATTCTGGTTCTGCCAGCTTCACTCAATATTAACTATGCATG
This sequence comes from Sandelia bainsii, assembly GCA_032362345.1. NCBI lineage: Eukaryota > Metazoa > Chordata > Actinopteri > Anabantiformes > Anabantidae > Sandelia > Sandelia bainsii. The sequence continues at coordinate 16,654,419 of JAUMHL010000027.1, forward strand.
AGGCTTGAGGCAAGAAGACAAATAAAAGGGCATTTTGCTCTTTTGGCTTTCTATTTCAAGTGAGACACGGAATAATCAACACACGTGCACACAAACAAGATCAGTAACAAAACTACATTTTAAATTTGACTCACAAAGAGGAGCAGACACTTGTTTTCACGGATAGCTCCACAGCAGCCAAGAAAACCGAGAAGGAAGAGCATGCCTCCCATGCCCAGGATGATGTAGACACCAGTGAATAGCAGGGGGTTGGCTGCTACAATTTCCCTGAACCCTGTGGGGTCCACCAGTACCCACACTCCCACTCCCAGGAGGAAAGAGCCCCCTAGCTGATAAAGTAAAAGGGAAAGAAGACATTAGTTAGACGAAACACAAATTGGAGGCAGATTAAAAATTAATGTGAACTCAGAGGATTGCTTAGTTTCCCAAGTAGCAGACAAACATTCAAAAATATGTCATATAACGGAAAATAAATGTGTGTGTTTTTTCCAGGACTAAATGCTGGTAATGCAAATCTCTAAAAGGCTGGGGTGAGAGTTGAGGAGGAGATAAAAGGCTGGGTATCTACAGAGCCATAATGCCTCAGTGGGGGTGTGGGTGGAGATACCCACCCTGCTTCAACTAAGCCCCCAACCTGCTCAAGAAATGCACAGCACTGCACTAGCCTCCCTTTCACTGAACCCTATCTGCAGCCACTGAGTGACTCATGTGATTAAGAAAAGAAGGTATTGGGGTAGAAGGAAGAGATCTGAGCCTCAAACACTTCTACCACAATCCCCTTCTTCCTGCCAGGAAGACACCTTGGCGTCTGCAAATGAACACCATATCAGCACAGAGGCAGGGGTTGTGGTATGATAGCAAGAGGTAGCCATTTTAAAAGCTTGCTGGACTTGAAAAATGTTACATGAGTGTGAAATGGCCACAGAGAGACACTAAGACATTGTACTGAAAAACTGTGTTTGTTGCTGATGGTAACAGTCAAGTTCATTCTGTGCTCTGCTGGTTGCATTATTACCCCAGTCTTGAACAACCACGTCTGAGTAGAGTTTCTAAATGGTTTGGTTGCGCTTAATAAAGCAGGAAAAGAGACAAACCTTCTTATCCTGACCCTCCCCCCCCTTACAGGCTCAGACTAACAGGATTACTCTTGATTGTCTGATCAAGACTGATAAACTCAGGTGCCAGTCACAAACTCCACATGGCACAGTGAGCCTCAGATGTGTGTCAGCACACTAAAATCTAATCAAAAGAGAATATGATAGAATCAAGATTGCCTACGTCTAATGAAATGCAAATGTGGCTCCATTAGTCAGTCGGGCAGGGGGCAGCCAGAAGGCCATCTTAAATCGTTAGATTGACAGTAACTTCAGAGATAGCTAGATTAAGTGCCCTTGAGAGAGAGATGAAAAATACTTACAAAGATGAGGAAATTGAAGACAAACATGAGGTACTTGATGCAGCTGAGACAGTCCCCCTCCATGGTTGTCCCCCGTGCTGAAGCCTCTCCCTGCCCCTGGGGAAAAACGATACAACATAAAAAGTGCCACTTAATAAATCCTGCCAAATGCTAACAGTATTCCCATTCTCCTGCACTCTATATGGCAGTCAGATGAAACTGCCAAGAAAATAATACTTAAATACAAAAACCTGCTCACATTTTTAATGAGTTCTGTCACTCAAACATATAACACGCACACACACAGGCCTGTCAGTTCATTTGGTCCAATTTCTGCAGAAAATCCTTCTATTATCTCCTCAGGCGCACTGTAACAGCTATAGTTCCTCAGCAATCCTTAAGTAACTACAGGTCTGGGCTACACAGTGTTAACCTAACCTGGCACAACTGTTCTCACTACACACTGTGGCAGCTCATGTAATCTTAAAAATATGCTTCCGCAGTCAGATGGCCTGATTCTCTATCAGCACTTCCTATCTCTGGACAGATGGGATCCCAGGGTTCAGTGTGACTCAAGAAGCTGTCTGTCTCAGATCATTTTAAGGATATGAGTTCTGACTAAGGCTCTGTGTGCAATAGCCAACAACGTATAGCTTTTACTATGGAGCTTCTTCTTCTTAATGTAATGAGAAGTAGGCGCCCTCTGCTCCCATCAGCCAACCCTCTATCTGACACAAACACACTTTCCTCGATGAAGACCCTTCCTTGAAGCACTCCTGGTCAATGAAGAACCCCCCTCTTACATTAGGAGACAGGGTGTCTCAGTGTCCATGACCCTATACATACACCATATTGCCAAAAGTATTGCCAAATCAATGAATCCAGTGCACAAAGCAAGGTCATAAGGACATGGATGAGTGAGTTTGGTGTGGAGGAACTTGCACAGCCTGCACAGAGCCCTGACGTCAACCCGATAGAACACATTTGGGATGAATTAGAGTCTGAGGGCTTCTCATCAGGCCTTCTCGTCCAACATCAGTGCCTGACCTCACAAATGCTCTCCTGGAATAATGGTCAAATATTCCCAGTATTATTCTGGCTTCTATATCTCTGGTGTACCTCTTCAGGCGGGTAGCCAATGCTGTGAGTCTTTGCTTGGCAGTTCTTAAAGCTTCGGGCATCTTGTTGTATTTCTTAGATACCCCTTTCTTCATCACGCCTTTCTGCAGTTGTGATAGCTGACTAACTTCCCTCCATTCTGGCTTGATCTTGGCCTCTAACCTTCTTCTCCATGGAGGATACTGCTCCTTGTGGCTGGTGTTCATCTTATAGCCAAGCATCTCAAGGATCACTGTTGCTGGGGTTTATATCAGCTGATTGGTCTCCATGATGGTCGCAGTAGGGATCTATATGCATGAATTAAGAATTTGTCTAACCTACCAAGCTGCAAATGAACAATATTTTCCCCTCAGGGAAGATAGTTATTATCTAAGAAATCATTTTCTGCAAAAACAGAAATGGAAACAATCTGTAGGGCAGCTATAATTGCAGTCTTAGAGAAAGAAGAAAATTAATTATTTGGCAGAAACGAACCAGCACTTTTCGCTTTGTAGTTGTGATTATTAATTTGCTCACCCATACCCATACAGCCAGGATTGAGGCTGGGTAACAAGTGGATTAAAAAAGGATTTTTCTGAGGTACTGTAAATAGGTTTATACAATACACAACTACACACTGCCACCTAAAAATTAAAAAACAAAAACTTAGAATGTCTTCTTTTCACATTTTTACACTTTCATCTGTACTTTGGAGCACAAACGTCAAATGTAATCTCATAATCTTATGACAGTCTTTCCATAGCCTGATGGGCTGTCAAAAGACTCTGGATGAGCTCTCTGCTTCTCTGAGGCAGAGGTGAAGCTTGGGTTATGATCGACGCCAGCTTTGAATCCTGTCTCTCTTTGAAGATGATCTGCTGGACCTCAAATGGGGTTCAGCCTTGACTCTTTCACACTAAATACATACAATCAACTTAAAAAGTCATTTTTCCAAGTGAAATAAACCATGACTTCAAGCAGTATCTTAAACAAGTGTTCTTAAACTGGTCACTGCATATTTTACACTTTTACAGCTATTCTATATCCTTCTCTTGTCTGTTCTACTTTTATTGTATTGTGTATTTGCACTGGTTTGTTTTTTTATTCTGCCTCTAATTTTTGTTTTTCTGTGAGCTCCAGAGAAAGTTTTATGTCTCACTGTATGCTTGTGTAAGCTGTCGTGACAGTAAAATTGAACAATACTGAAGATATGAAGCTAGTCTTTGTCTACTGTTGGAGCAAGTTAAAATAGAATGAGAGCATTTCCTCCCCTCGCCATCCGAAGGGTTTTTTTTCCCCTTCTCTTTCTTTCCTCCCAAGACCCACGCAAATTGATTTAGAGCTACGGTTAAACACCTCCTCTAAATCATAACAGTATGCTTAGGTATTGATCACCCTCATAGTGGTACTGAGAGCAACCATGGTCTCATGGCTTGAGATGGGTTTTAATCCCTCTCCTTCCAAGCTCCACTGAAAGGTCTAATGAGGGCACAGGAGGTCTTGATTGAGATTTGCATTCATTACAGTCTCACAGAAAAGCATCACAAAGGACCTTTTCTCAACTCGCTTGCTCTCCACATTGAGTCCTGGGCCCCTATGAAGAGTACAAACTGTATTTATTGGAGCTGGGGATGAAGAGGCGGGATGAGGAGGGGGAGGAAGAGGAGAAAAGGGTTGGCTGGAAAACTCTCAGGACTCATCTCATTTTCATTTCTCTTCAGCTCCTTTTGCTTTTCGTTCACATCTCAGGGTCAAACTAACTGTCAGATGTGGAACCAATTTTCTTTTAGGTATTAAAATGCATTGGATGCTTAAGAATGAAGTGGACTATACAGGTCTTGCTAGGCTCCAAATAACAAGCCTATGGCGCAAACCAGCATAATATAAATCAAACTGCCACAGACACCCCAGAGAAAGTGCAGAGTAAACAAATTGGTCTTTCCCATGATTCCCATGGGATTGCAGGACCTCATCGATCACAGTTCAGCCATTGAGATCAGACCACTAAGTCTTTTTGAATATTTTGCAGGGTGCATTATGTACACAAAGGGAACGTGGTTCATGCCCCAGGAGCTGCAGCAATGCAGCAACATCAGCAAATGAATACCAGATTAAAGGCAGATCCTACTCAGGTGTGCTGTATTGTTAAGCTAGAAATATGTCAAGATAATGACTTCTGTGGCTTTGTGTTTGTATAGAAAAGCAAAAACGTACAAATATGACATACATATCAGCAAAGAAAACTCAACTGATATCAATGCAGACAATGTGTTAGCAGGAAATATTGTATGCCCTCAATCTGACAATCTAAGTGGCAGTCTTTGCCCTAAGGTACCCAGTGAATGCCAGCTCCATCTGTAGCATCTCCTGTTACTGATATCATAAAATACCAGACAATACTAGGATCCCATTGTTTACTCTTGGCAAAGAGAGATCCACAGCAAGTCTGGGTTTTGGAGCCAAGCATAGTTGAGTTTGATAGTAGATTAATGAGAACTGATCCCAAATCAACTCATCAGTACAAAAAGAAGCCAGTGCTCTGTAATGAGGGCAAAATCATCTGACCTACATTCTTCTCAGTATGAGGATGAGGAATTATGAAACACTGCTAGAGGCCTTTTTTCATGCTTAACACAGAAATCCAGAGGTTGGTTTGGTCGGCATCTACACAATCAACCATGATGGTCATATCAATTCACTGTAATTAAAAGATAAGGAAGACACAGACCCAAGTTCAAAGTGCTCCATATATAAATAGCACACCCTCTGGTGGTTCTCCTTGAAGTTGATACTTTTGGCACAATTAATGAAGTGAGTACACGTTATCCTGCTCCAGAAGCCAGACAAATGGATCAGCATGACAAGGACACTGCGTCTGCTAAACTGTCGCCAACCTCCACCACTCCCGATAACCAGCCAGTTCATTTCATCTTGAACATGAGCCTGCATAAAAAATATCCATTAACACTGAAATCCTGTTGAGATCATAAGGGTTGCAGCTTGACCCCTTCAAATGTTATTGACCCTCTAAATGATCACCTGTAATTGAACCCTGGGGATGGTGCTCATATTGTCCTTTGGCTCCCCAACAGCTGGACCAGGTGTGTTTTTTCATCCACTGTGTGTCATTTTAAAGCTCTCTCTGGAGTGTGCTAATACCCTCCGACAATGACATTAAGGGACCACACATGCCCCATCAACCTTTATCTCAATTAAAATCCCATTTTCATATTTCTCCATGACTTCCTAAATCAGCTCCAGCAAGTAAACACCCTAAAATCTGAATAAAGACAGGCTCCTCTGGCAGTGAGCAGGCCTCTCCTGAGGCACACCATGTCCCTTAATGAACCTCCAATTAGTAGAGAATGAGCCCTGGGCTGTGCTGTCACACTGAGGAGCTTTGAAGTACACTGAATGCTAAGCAGCTATAGCACTGTATGCTATTTTAGAGGGCATACAGCTTGCAGACAACAGTGGAAAAACCACAGAGAGAAAGTGTACAAAAGTAGCTCAAAGGCAACCCAGCTAACAGTAGTGTGTGTGTGGGCGTAGCTCACACAGAGCGCAGAGTAAAAAACTTTGCTGGGTTAGGAAGTTCAGGAAACTCCTAGGTTTGTTGCAAAGGTCCTAATGCTGGTTAGATACTCAACTGGAGACATTCAAATTTTCTACTCTTGGGCAAGGTTAGCTTAATGAGTTTTCACTGTACACATATAGGATTGATGAACACATTATCCGCAATGCTACTTCACAACAGCAAAGCTCTATGATGAATTTACTCTCCCTTTAAAAAACATTTATCATTTTATTCCATTGTTCCAATATGTGCTGTGGACCTAAAGCAGTTCTTATCTAAGCCTGTGAGTGTCTCTCTCCTGACCCATTCAGTTTGGAAATGAGATTGTGTGAATCCCTGAGGGCAGAAGTCCTCTGACCAGGCAGCTGACACACTCCTGAACAACAGGCTGATTAACTAGAAAAGTCTCAGAGTGAACAAATGCACAGTCAGTAACACACTGACCATGTGTTATCAGTGGCACTGCCGGCCACATTCTTGACATCCCAACTGGGCACATATCCAGCTGCTGGTTGAGTACATACAGTTGCTCATACTCCTACAGCGAAATCGATTCTCCAGCTGCTTAGATAAGAAAGACTGAAAGAGGGAAGGGCATTGATAGCTTCTTGTTAACTCCGGGAAAGTACATGTGATTGAGATGAGCAGATTTTGGCTTCTATTGCACACTAGTGTGTTTGTGTGTGATCCTCGCTCTCCCAAAGCAGACATTCTCACTTAATTGTGTTGGCGCCTCTATCTGCCTGAGTGAAGATACAAACTGGCTGCACGGTGCTGGATCAATACCGGGCCCAGGCTCATGGTCAATGATGCATTGATCACCTGGAGTTCCAGCTCTTAGCTTGCTGGTTGTCTGGCAGTGAGGACATTTGGTAGCAGCACACAATGAACACATAAACACTAATTCACTGCTGCCTGTTAGGACTGAGCTCAGGCTTTTCCCACTGGGATCTTTGGAGGATGACACATTGCCGTGGGGCTTTCCACAAAAATGAGTTACAACTCAATTCAAAACTAAATTCTCAATAATTACTGTGGCGACAACAAGGGGAATTATTTCCCTGTACTTTTACTTTTTGCCTTATTCTTTCTTTTTTTTCTTTTCTGCAATGTCCCACAATCTTAGGTAAAATCCTCTTGTTATGTCAGATTCATGAGGACTGGAATCAATATCAATTACTTGATTGGATCTTTCAAAGATTTTGTCAATCAATATTCTCCCCAATTCTACTTAGACCAGTATTTATTGGCAATATTCTCCCCTGACAGCATCCTAAATAATATTGAAGACAAGGTTGTTGTCTTTGTCAAATCTCCATATAAAGAGAGTTTACATCACAGATGGCCTCGGCAGAAGCAAACAATTGGGAGATTTAAGGAAAGACAACACTTTTAGCCTCAGGGGACTAACAACAAAAGGAGCGTAAACATAAGCAGGACCACAAAATACATACTGACACAATCACACACCACTAAGTCCTTACAGAGAACAGAAATACGAAACAAATGATAACAATTCTGACTTTGTTATGTCCCAAGTACACAATTTTGTGAAATCCACTGGGGTCATTTTTAGCATGTTGGGAGTCTTTCCAACTCTCCAATAAGGACGTGGGTCTCCAAGGCAACCCGGATAGGGGGTGAGAGTGGCCTTTGTCTGCAGATCAGTGTTTGGCATCTCCACTTAGCACTAGTTCCTGTTAGAAAACAAAGGGGCGCAGAGGCGAACACTTTATGACAGGGGGACAGCTTGGCCAGCCATTTGTCTAATGAGTGATCACTCACACCCTGTTGCAAGGCCATATGTTATTTTAAATACAGCCAGTTGCCCCCCTGAAAAGCTGTTTTACCATTTTCTGATGAGTTCCTACAGGAAATACATACATACACACACACACACACACATACACAAACCTAAAATTCAAAAAAGAGAAGAAGAAAAATAGCAAAAGCAGTACTATAACCTAATTTGTGTTACCGGCCGGGGTTTCAAACGCAATGCAAAGATCAAAACAAAGCCTTGAGGATAAAGTGTGTGAATGTTTTTGTGGGAGCCTCAGATGAAAGAGAAACCAACATATATTTGAGGCCCTACTGTAAATAACAACTTCATAGAAATAAACCAAAAGTGTGTTGATGCCTCGGCATGACAAGACTTGCAAATTCATGACTCTTTTATTGTACCTTGTAATTTGCTCGAACAGGAGCACCTTATGTACCTATGTTGTTATTAATGTAACTCTATGATTATGCAACTTTTGTCAAAACAATCTCACCACAAGATCAAGTTAGTAGCTGTTCCTATACTATGACAAGTTCTTGTGCCAGAAATCCGTCTGTAAACTGTATTACAGGTGTACAGTTACACTTTTATTTTCTCCTCCAACTAAGTTGATTAAGCTTTGCTTTGTGGTCTAATTGGCCTGTATGATTATTCATAAAAAGTAAGTATAAAACACAAAATTGTATTCTTGAAGGTAATGTTTAAGACATTTCTCAATAAACTGGTTATGATCATATATGTCACTTGCACATGTAACATGTTTCTTTGTCTGTTTGGCTGCTTTTATGGTTATGTGCTATGGATGATTGCAGCTGATGTGTCTGGGTCTAACCTCCCCTTTAACCTTTCAATCTATACATGTCTGCTGCTCAGCCGTGCCTGGAATACTAATATTACAAATGCCAATGCTAATCAGATGCTAACAATGACCAGTGCTGGCCTGCTGTGATGGTGAATGGACAAAAACATTTGTCTGCCTGTTCTCAGGACCTGCTTCAAGCACTGGCTCTCACCAGCACGGTGCCTCCTGTTGGTGGCAACAATGGCTTTGCACTGTGCTGTCAGCATCTTCCTGAAAGAGTTTGTCGACAAGCTCTTTCTGCTGTCCTTCTCCCAGTTTTAACATGAGTCTGCTGGAGTGGAATCACTGCTGGATTTGCTGGAAATCATTCAGGATAACACCCCCTTATTACAGATGCTGAGGCTAAGCTATAGGCAGAAATGTTTCACAAAGACATACATACTGAAGATAACAGTTATGTTTTTTCTTTAACATAATGTGTGATTCATTTGTAGTTATAACACTACAATACCATGTGTATCTGTTTGTGCCTCGTCTTTGTTCAGGGGAAGCTGATGACTTTCCTTGGTTCTCTCTCCTCTCCTGTTTTCATGGGCTGTTGGATAGAAAAGAAGAAGCAGAGGTTAGGATTTAGATAATTACATGAATAAGCAGTGAGGCACCAGGAAGGAGTAACAAAGTGGCACATTATGTGTAATTCATTTAAGCAGTATAAGACTGGGAGCTTGAAAAGCACTGAAAATAAAAATTCTAGGACACTTAAAATGACAGAGTTTGCATTCATTATGTATGAAGCACTCGCTCCCAACAGTGAGCTCATCTAGGCCTGCAACACTGTTTTATCTGTGTGAATATTTCACTTCTCAGCTTGAAGGCAAAATTAACAGGGACAGAATTAAAAAAGTGTTGCCTTTAATTGTAGCAGTCCCGGCCTGTGTTCTGGGCAGGTAAATTTTTTATATCTGCCTTTAGGTATTACAGAATCTGGTGTACCTTCTCACTCAGTTAATTATCCTTTATTAGAAGACCCAACACACCACAGTCTCCCCATACAGATTCAGTCTTGACCTTGATGAGCATCTGAACTCATGCATTATTCACTGAAAGTAGAATACCTTGCTTTCTTACCACACATTGCTGGCTTTAACTGTCAGTGTAAGGTATGTCTCCAACCAAGTGTTTCTAATGAGCATAAATGCTTTAAACTTTTTCCTGTTTCTAAACTGCTTTGCCACAAGTGTCTCCCAGCTGAAAATAATGATATAGCAACGACAGCCAATTAAACTGCCAGTATTCCAGGCTCGATGTGCAAAAATAGTCAGCAGCACAGTTTTGACAATACTTTGGAGCTGGTTTCAAAGCACTGGCACTGACAACGGCAGCATCAAATATGGTGAAAGCTGCCTACAGAGGCATGAACAGCATGCAGCTCTTGCCACATTAGATGGTGAAATACGGGCAGGGTATTCTCATTCTGACAGGGGCTGAGGATGGAGAAAATCCCAGGAGTATTTTGGCTGATAGAGCCAGCCACATCATCCCACCGACACACCATATTGCCAACAGACATCAGATTCACCAGGATGCAGAACCCAACTGACAGTGGCAGCCGCACACCCTCCCCCATACAGAATATACTGTTATGATTACATCTAGAAAAGGCAATCAAAGCTTGAGTGAAGAAATGGACAAATGTGAGAAGTGGGGAGATGCACCGGGCAGATATGTTCCCTTATCACAGAGCTCTGAACTCAAACACTGCACAGGGAATCAATAACATCTCCTCAGTGGCTACACATGCATGGCGAGCTTGTGGAAATAGTAATTTACAAAATATTCATCATGTGGCTGGGCAAACATATCCCCTAGCAATACACTGGAATCCCTTTTCATTTTGTTTCAGCAGCAGATAGGCACATAATTGGCATCATCATGTAATCTAGTACAGAGAATGGTCAAATTTTGTCCTGAAGCCTGTTGCAGAGGTAGTCTCTCCTGAACCACTGTTTAGAGAGCTATTAGCTGGTGGAGAGTAACAGTGTTGAGGGTCTGCATTATTTTGTGGTTTCCATGGGAACCTTTTCACGAGAAAGTGGAGCACCAATAGGATCGCAGAGCCTCATTGAATCGGTTATGGGGGTGAGAAGAGAGATCAGCACAGACGCCTGAAAAAGCACAACAATAGGACGAACCCACAAGGGGGACTAGAAAGGCCAGGCCACTGAGGGTTCAACAAAGCGGGGAACGACTCAACACTAAAGAAAAGGTTTCATCTACATCCGCTCAATGGCTTTCCTTAAAAAAAAAAAAAATCTCTTGCCAACTAGTCATTGACATTTAAGCTCGCGAGCACTGTGGGCAATTTAAACATCAAGGCAGCCACTAATTGATTAGCCTCTGCTGATATTTCCCACTCTGACAATATTATTGCATCACCAACATCTATCCTGTGTGTAAGACAGTAGCACAGTATAAATTATGCCTTTCTACATGTAATGCATACTGCACCTATTCCCCGCAATTCAATTCACAGTGGAGATAGCAAGGAAATTGCAGCAGCGATTAAGCAATAACAAGTGTAAAGGTGCCAGTACGCTCCAACAGAAGTGTCGGATGGTCGAACTTTGTCTCAAATCCCCTTCCCCCTACGCCTTTCCAACGTGGGAGTTTCTGTTAATCTTGAAAATGACAATCCAACATTCATGCCCCTTCACAAAGTGATTGTCCAGCTGTGTGGATGTTTGAGTGTAAGCAGGGTTTAAACTTCTCCCTCAAGCTCTCTCTTTTCATACTTTATACAAGTATTTGTCACTTTTAATGTTAATGAACAAACTGTAATAGTATAAATACTTTTAGACAGAAAAATATCAGTGTTTATCCGGATATTTAGATAAGAGAAACTTGTCTCTCTCCAACAGAGAACCGGTTCAGTTCTCATTCACAAAGCAGGTTCTGAGCATTTCAACCGAAATTGCATTGATTCAGAGCCTAGAATTCTGGTTCCCGTGAAGAACCTGCATTGTGACGACATTGGTGTCATAAGTTGGCATGTACTAAACCTGTAAAATAAAAATAGCAAATGGGAGAAGAGGTATGTAGCTTGGCCATGTGAAGAAACTGTACTTTCAGTTTCATAATGGTGCTGTGATCAAAATGCATTGGTTCACTTCAGTGTGTCTGGTTTTGAGGTTCTCAAACAGAACCTGTTCATGAACGTCAAAAGACGTTCTGCATGCAAAACTAAATGCAACACCATGGATGTCGGTTCATTTCAAGCACACAGTTGCCCAGCCTTTCCTCTAGGTGCACTACTGTCTAGGGACTTGTCATTTGTGTTTTCCTTTTTCATCCATTAGTCACCTCATCCTGTCAATCACGTAGGCAACCTTGACTATAATGTTAGAGGTCATAAAACAGCAGAAAGTCTGATGGGAACACTTCCTTTGGGAAGAGGAAGTGGACAGGAAAACTATGAAGGAAGTGACAATTCTTCCACCTACACGTCGCAGCTGGGTTTGAACTCAACTTCTCACCAGTGTTGAGCAAAGCAAACCTTCCCGCCTTAAGAGGCCACTCAAAATAGTGACTTATGGGGGCTTTTATGCCCTAAATCAAACCTTGATAAACACACTTAATAAAAGGAAAAATCTACAGCTCTGGAGCCAGCTCTCCCCTGTGATCTCCAGTCAACTTCAGTCCATATATATATCACACTGTAATATTATAGAAATGAGAAAGAGCAATTGCCAGCAGCCATATATCTCTGGAATGTCTGCTTTAATGAGGGCAATACTGAGGCAGAATTATCGCCTTACCCCATCTGGATTTATCGATCCTACAGTGTGAGTCAACCACCAGAGATAAAGATAAACCATTGCGATGAAGAAACAATCCCCACTATGATCAAAGGGCATCGCATACCTAATCACTCAGTATCCTCGCTCTGGCCACAGCTAAGCCACTGCTTTCTTTGTTCTCTGCACACCAGTAGATGCACACCAGGCAGGTGTGTATTCGCTCATTTGGAGTACACAGTTATACCAGCTAAAAAATGCAGATTGTACTCATTATGCAGTCTTCTATTTTCTCAGTGTTAATTGTTTTGGGCTAAATGGAAACCTGATAAGAATGCAGCCGCTGGAAATGTGTTCAGTGGGTGCTATTTTGATGCTGATGAAAGCTGACACTGTGTCCACCCCTTTGGTAGGGCAGAGGAAAACATTAGCCAGACCTCCTTTCTTTGTAGCAGGTTTCTCAGACAGCAGCCCCTATCATTCAACTCAACAAAGATGCCCTCATCAAAGGACAGTGAGAAATGTCTTGCACAGATCTTTTAAACATCTGCGACCTGGTCCTCTCCTTACACAACACAAACCTCTCTCTAGTGACATCATTTTGTTAACCCATGCCTGTCTAACTTCACTAACCGCCTCATACACCACCACACATTTAGCCGACTTCCCAGGCCCCTCAAGGCTAGCCCCCTTGTTTCAGAAGAGCCAGAGGCCCTGGGGGTGGGGGGTGGGGCAGCACAACAACACTTTGAAGTTGGGCGATTAAAGAGGGGACCTGTCGAATTTGGATGATGGGGCTAAGGTTGGGAAAAGAGGAGGATCAGTGCGAGGGACAGGAAAGGCTGTGAATACTGAGAGCATGGGGCCCCGTGGGACACAATTAAGTGCAAGGCTTTTTTAGTGAGGGTTACAAAAACACAGCAAAGATACCAGCAGTGCAGCCTTCCAAGCCAAGGTAAGATTTCATTACTACATACAAAGAGGGGGCTGGGGGCGTTAAACTCTTGCCAGTTTGTTCACCCACTCCCCCAGCCACAGGCCCCTGTGAGCTGATGAACAGCCACATGATAGCCCAGTAAAGCTTGAGAGTCATGCAGAATGTAGCTCACAGAGCCTTTAACTCAGTGAGGAACTGAGATGAAGATCCAGACTGCCTGCCAAAAGGAGGTTTGTAAGGAGTCTTCCCTTAGGATGTTTTCCTTTGCTAAAACATCACAAGTTCACAAAAGACAACTCACCAGATTTGTTGTCAAGTCATATTAGAAGATTGACAGTGCAGACATATTTCTGTGAAATACAGCTACAGCTGCCTCCTAAAGTACTGGAACAGTAAACCTAATTTATTTGTTTGTGCTATACACCGAAGTCCAAAGGTCTTCGGTGTATAGCACAAACAAATAAAGTGAAAAATGAAATGGAATGGAAAAAAATGGAATTTCAGATTTTATTTGATGGTATATTACATACATAAAACATTTAAAATAAATTAAAGTCAGTAAAACGTTATATTTGATTGCAAATCGCTTCTTTGCAATAACTGCATCAAGCCTACAACTCTTCTTCAGGCTTTCACTGCAGCATCCTTCAGTTTTTCCTGACTATAATTATAGTTTAGTTTCTGTTGCTCAACTAACAACTTGATTAATGACAAACTGTTAATCAATCTACACATATAAAACTGATCCCAAATGTACTTCATCTAAACAAAAGAAAGTTTTAATGAGTTTATCATCAGTTATTACATTTGTTTTTGTATGTTACACACCTGAAATCGTTTGTGAATCTGTGGTATTCTGTACTAAAACATATGGTGCCATTCATAATATTTTCCATAAGTATCAGAATGTAGAAATATGCAGCCACTGTTAGTGTATAAGTCAAACCAACCACTTAAACATGTGTTAAGAACACATCTGGTAACCATTTCTAGGCCTCATTTCAATTTTGCTAAAAGACCATAGAGAAGTAGGTCATTCTGTATATTTGTTGAAATTAGATTTGGTCGCAGAGAACTGTTCACAATGTCCTTACCAGAGAGAACTGTAGTTTACATGTAATGTTGGCTGTTAGTTGGGAATATATTTGCTTAATATGCCCTCATGTTGACCCTCCTGCCTGTTAGACTCATGAAGCTTTGTAGTGTGCTGACAAACAATGTGGTAAACATCTCAATGCAGAAGATACACAAGAAGTGGAAACAGATTTTTGCACAATGGGACCAGATGCAATTTATTTTCATAATTAAAACCAGGTGGGGACATATGAGTTTGGACTCCTCCACAAGTAAAACTCATTTTCTGAAATTGGCATTTTGCTCATAAGCAGAAGAACATCTGCCAAAGTAATGATTTTTTTATTTTTATTTTATCCTTGCTCCAATAGCATGCCATCTGTACATCACATAGTAATGCAAACAAACAAAAACTTTGACACACAAAACCTAAATTCCAATAAAGAAATCAAAAATGGGCTGAGGGACAGTTGGACTTCTGCCTGGTAGTTACAACATCGGTTCACCCCAAACACTGAGGCCTAGTGCGTCTGGTTCTTATTTTGGATGGTTTTTACCACATACGTTAGCAAACAACTGCTCACTAAGAAAATGTAACTGTTGTATTCACACACCATCCTGAAATTCAGATGATGATGATGATGATGAGCATGTGTGACTGATTGTTTGATCCCAGAACAAATATTTTTATTTGACATTTCTGAGGGACAGATTGTTGTTTTCAACTATGTTCAAACAAGGTAACACTGGAAAGGCTAGGATAAGGCAACACACTGACATCCTTCATTTACGAGCACAAACATGTGGACCACATTACTAGACAAAAGTATAAACAAACAAGAGATGGCAGTTTTTATCTATAGTCTGGTGCGTTTCCATCTCATCGCAAAGTCAACTGTTGCCATAATATAGCAAAAAGCTATATGCTCACCTCTAAAACAAGCAGAGGTGAGTGCAGGAAGAAAGGTCAGGGAACAACTGGTTTCTTTTAGTGGACAAAGGGCTCCAAAACACATAAAACTTTGAGGACACACTGCCTTAAAGATTTCACAGTGTTTTATAGGAGAGGTGGGCCACCTTGCCTCAAACAAAGAGCAGCTTTACTAACATCCTAAAAATTAATACCCTCAGGAGAAAAGAGCAGAAGAGCTTTTTACACAACAAATGCTATATATGAAATACATGTGCCTATTGTTTGCTCTAAATGAATTCATTAATAGATTAAAGTTACCTGGCTAACTGTGTCTGTGTGGAAATGCAACAGCACAAGCTGCAAAGACAATAAGAATGCAATCGCATGTTATGACAAAGTTTTTCCATACACAGAGATGATTGTCTGTATATATGTGGATTTTGCAGGGGGGCTGTACAGGAGCAGCAGGGCAGGTGTCCCACTGTGTTACGAGAGCCAGAAGCTTTGCATCTGGATCATTTCCTCAGCCCAGAGGGGCTCCACACTGGGACCTCCTCATAAAACTGCACATGTGCCAAATCCCTCCAGATCCTCCATCTCTGCCAGTCTGTACAGTTTCTTGTGGCTGTGGTGACAGCAGGTAACAAGCTGTGACAAACTCACTGCATCGCAGAAAGATAGGGAGCAGTGGAAATCACTCACGCTTTTTGTCTCTCACACTGTCAAGTATGCCCACACTAATGGCCAAATAGCCTGAAAATGTGTTTCTGTATGAGGGGCAAAAATGGTTTTATCGCTCTTCTTCAGCAGAGCAGGGCGTGACTGATGGCAGGAGGATTACTGGAGCAGCAGAAGATGAAACCAGGATAAGGAAGACCTGTGAATAAGACCTCTGAAACCTTAGGATACACTCCTTTCCACACTGGTTCACTCTCTCAGCAAAGAGTTGAAAGATATCTTATGTAGAGATATCCTGCCTCTGAGTGAGTCCCACGAGGAAGCCAGGTGGGACTGAAATGTGGAAAAAGGGGGTGGACATTTTCCATGGTGAAAATGCATGAGTGCTTTAAGAAACAATACTTCGATAGTCTAAAATAACCATAAGCTGGGAGACGTCAGGAGAAATCATGCTTGGCTCAACACACAATGCACTCAGAGAAGATTTAATCTGCTGATCTTAGTGTATTAGCCAGATGTAAATAGTCAGTACCAGCTGTGAGAAAGTTAATTTCCACAGCCCCGCTTCTTGCAAAAAACAACAACAACAAAAGAAAAAACAATGCATAAAACATAAAACATTACCAGTGAAAGAAACTCTGCAGACACAAATATTTAAAGGTCAAAATAAAACTTTCACAAGCCAGCGACATTGCAGCTCTGGGAATCAGGGGGCTGAGGTTAACTGGCCACACTGAAACACTTTCTCTCTGAGAATATTCTGCCTTCTGGCCGAGCTGTGGGAAAGGGAGTTTATGCAATTACATCACATTGATTTATGGGAGACAGAGGAAAGATGGGGAGAGAATGGAAACTGAGCTGCTTGGAAGTGGTCCAAGATTAGGTCCCTGAAGAAATACAAGTCAATAGGTTTACACCGCAAAACATGATGGATCTGAGGCAATTGTGTGGGGGATGAATGTGGTCAGAAAAACACTGGCAACATGGTAAGGTCAAACCTATCGAAAATGATTGGTTGTGATTTAATTCTCAAAACACATAAAAATATAAGAACAGCCATAACTGTAATGCAGATGCTTGCTGATGAGCCTGCTCAAGCATGTAGATAATTTCACAATATTAACAACACCACTGCTGAGCTTACTTTCTATTTTCTCAACTCTAGGGAACTGATGACAACTGTGCTGCTCAAGCAGATGCTGCTGATGCTGTCATGAGTATTAATTGGAGAAAGTGATGAAATTGTGAGTAATGCGCCCACGCGTGCACCCCACCATTAGCAGGATAGAATATCTCCATCAGTACACCGCAGCCTAACAGTTATAAATAAACAGCCCATTTAGTGCTCTCCACATCTGTAACAGGACCACAGGAGTGACCACAGCTGAGATATTTATGATGAATTACTGCTCTTCTGCCTATTTCAATGTTTGCATGTGACTGGAGTTTTAAATGCAAAACTACAAAAATCTTCTACTTATCTTGAAGACGCACATACAATGGTCCTGTGAGCCGAAGCTGAACGACTGTGTGACTGAAGTGCTAATCATTTGTAGATGTAACTGATCAAACTGGCACAGAAGAAGGTTGCAGTTTGCTAAAAAAAAGTATATGCAAAAACCCAACACAGTCGACCACAAACAGCATGAGCCGACACAACAAAGACAAAATGTAACTCATTAATTTTCACGGCATGAATCTTGTGTTTATACCAGCCACCAAATGGTGACTATATGAACAAAACAGGAGGAGGTTACAGACGACATTCAGTATAATGAGCTGTGGAAGTACGGTAGGAGACATTAAATGGTTTTGTTTCTTAACTTTTCAAAATCTCCAGCTGTCAAGCTTCTTGGAAACACAACAGACTTTTGGTTCAGGCCAAAAGCAACAGAATAACGGTACACACATGAAGCGCTGGCCAAATATTTAAAGGGGGTGTTTTGAAAGCTCCCAGTATAGACTGGATTATCAGGGGTGGGAGAGCGGGTAAAGTTGGGGCGAGGTTGCTCTAGATGTGGCAAATGTATGAAAAGCTTGCCCAGAGATGTTTTGAGTTAGAAAAGCTTGGACATCTGTTTCTTATTAAATAAAAAAGCAGCTTGTCTAATTCCAAAGTGCCTGCAGAGATAAGCGAAAGTAGTTTCGGTAATTGCCCAAAACATTGGCTTTCTCCTTGTTCATTGTTTCTTTTGTGCATCATTTGAACATGGTGAGATGAAATGAGATCATGTCCGGTTTTTGACTAAGGGTAAAATGTATTTACATAATAAAGAAAGAAAACTAAAAGATGTGTTATCTGGATTAAACCCTATTTTTGTCATGACTCCAATTAAAGCACAGGTTTGTTCAACCAGATGATTTTTTTTACTGTCTGTCGTGATGAATAAAGCCCAAAGAACCTCTATACATTCAGGGGCTTTCAAAGAAACCCTCAAAATTACTTTGGCTTCAACACTAGTGCCGTGGCATTTCACATGAGATCTGACTCCGCACCGCCAAGTGTTATCAGTAAAGATAATCTGGGCCTGTTTCTACAGAGTACAAACTCTTGGAGAAATGCCTAAGCTGTCTGTTTTGCCCTCAAACATTTCTCAATTCTGAGCGTCACCCAGGTGCCAAAGATTAGGTTGGACGACTTTGCTGTTGGTCTGTCATCCTGACTTGGGACAAGTGACAAATCACTGGGAAGCCATCCAAGATCACCTGATGTTCCACTAGGAAAAGAACCCCACCAAGCATCTGTACGCCTTCCTTTTAAACACTAAAATCAATGAACACTGCAGCCAATTTAATTTCACATACTGGAAACACCTGCCGTGCCTGTGCTATCTCTGACAAACACATGTGAAGGTGATCCCTGGATTCTACTGTCAGAAACATTTGGACTCAAATACATTTTTGCGAAAATATCAGACTCCTTTAATATACTTCAAATGGCTAAACAGTGACTAGCTTTCCTGTGCAGCGCGTTTTCTTTTTCCCCTAAGCTTCAAAGTGAAGAAGATGCAGGGAGGTGTGGATTAAGGAAAAAAGGAATTATGCTTCACAGTGTGCATGTGTTTACCTTAATAACTATTAGCAAAGAAATTTTACAGTGAGGAAAATAACTCTTTAATTCAAAAATATACGTCTATTTTTATTCTTCCCTTCTTAGAAAATCTTACTTCTTAAGAATTCCTTGTGGACACTGATCCACAGAGTTTATTAAATGCAGCACATTCCCTCCACAGTAATGGTAACTTGGTTTGCTTGTGGCCATACCACATTGACTGGCATTGACCGAATGTTTGCCCAAAGGACAGAGGCCGTGTTTTAGTTCAGTGACCCATGAATGTTGTCTCGAGTAGCACGCTTTTAAAGTGGTGGTGGGCTAAAATTTTCATAAAGCACCATCAAAAAATCATGAAGCAGTGAAGCACTGAGTCCTTGCTGTCTAATTGTTGTACCCGTTAAGAACCAAAAATAACTGTCTACAACATGATCTGCTGTTATTCGCTCAGACATACAGAGGATGTTCAGACAATTCATCCCCTTAAGAAAAGAGCAGGGAAGTGTCATAAACTGGGTTGTTTGCTGGGTTGTTTGAACAATTTCAAACGGCTTTATGGCAACATTGTCAGTAAATGTTCAGCACCCCTTTGTGCTTCAGCTTTCAACTACATGTCGTCTAATGACATGATTATGGGCCATAAACTGAATGGCACAGAAGACCCACTAGCAGAAAATCCTGCAAAAAAACACACCTGTGTCACAGAAGAGAACTTTCTATGGCTTAACCTGAGATGAGACGACAAAAGCTCTTCATGCAAACACACAGATAAATCTCACCTACACTGCTACCAGTTTAGAAGCTCTACAGATTTTCATTTGCTGTTCTTCAACAAGCTGGAGTGAAACACAGGCATCTATATTAGAGGTTTGTGATCCTGGCAGGAGAGAGATCATTAGCCAGGCCTTCCCCTAGGTTTCCCCAGGTAGAAGCTGGAACCTGCTGTGGATTTTTTTAATCAAATACTGCTCTGTCCCCCTGATGCTGTGGAGGCTGACAAGGAGTCCATATGTTTGTGGTGAGTCTCGCCCTGTGGGAGTGACTGTAACATCGCAGGAGCTACAGGGAGCAGTGATGTGGACAAGGTGTGTGGGCTTCAAAAGGCAGCAGAAAGCAGTCTGCTGAGTAAAAAGAAAAAAGTTGTGGCTTTTTAAAGGTACTTACCCTGATATTGGTGTCATATTTGAATACAAATACACATAATCAGGTTGTGAGAAGGAGAATAACATTAGCCCAGTTACGTCTACTTCCAAGTTAAAATAAAGAAATCTCTGCTTCGCTGTGTTTTTCTGTTTACTAGTTGAATTCAAAACATTTAGCCTAGATTCAAGCAGATATGAGATCCACATACAGTAAATATAAAATAACCCCATTTCTGGTTGAGTTCTGCCAGCAGCACCCAGGCTGTACGGGTGTGTGTGGGAGAGCTTACATTTCTGTTTGTGTATTTGTGGTTTGTACGGTTATCGCCGACTGGAACGGCAAAGTGTTATTAGCAGACTGGGATGCCTAAATCTAAACCTAAATCACGCTCAAAATAAATCTCTTAGAGGTACTCTATAATTCAGTCACACTGGAAAAGCCAAGACAGCAAACAAGACTACGTCATATATACCAACCAACAGTCCCAACTGTGTCCATAAATCTGATTTAACTGCACCATCTCGGCTTCATATCACTGCTTGCAATCATCTAACCAAGAGAAAGTGAGTTAATGAGCTAACATCCAGCTCCAACAACATCTAACATGCATTTAATTTGTTTATAGTGATAATGGGCTAATTATCTGGGTCATCATTAACAACCTACTGTCCAGTCCTACAATAATTTGTGCACTCTAAATTACCAAATCAATTTGTGGCGAGAGTTAAGTGTGTTTGTATTTTTAACTAATGATTATCATATCATAATATGTATCCCACCATCAGTGATTAAAAATAAACAGGATATTTACAGGGGCTCTGATCCCCTTTTGGCAGAGGAGTTAAAAATGCAGAGCTGCACACATAATAAAATAGGGCACATTATAAAAGACCCAGAAGACTAATGAGGGTATTCTTGTAAAGTTATGTTCTCTTATTCCACAGAATTGGATGGAAAGAGCAGCAGCAGCACTTAAAGCTGAACCTGGGAAAAAGAGGAGAGAGAGGAGAGTGGGGTGGAGATAGGGAGAGCCGGGACACAGTTGTGGCTCGGGCAAAAAGAGAAAGACCAGAAGCTGGGAGAGAGTCCCATTTTATCAGAAAAAATGCCTGAGTCAGGAGACGAGAGAACCATTAGGCCCAGTGAGTCACAGGGAGAGGCTGTAAAAACAGTCCTGGGCTGAGCACGGCTCACAGTACCATCCTCGAATAACAGCCAACAGCAGAACAGTGGCCCATAATAAGGTGAAATGTTTTTTTATGCCCAGAAGTGGTCTCATCATCAGCGAAGACTGATGTAATATATATTTCTGCAAAAGTATGTGTAAACTGTAGATAATCAGCCAATATTAGATCACTTGAGACACAGTGGTGTCAGTATGTACAGTATGTTGGCTGATAACAGTAGTACAGGATGCTAAATGCCAAGATTCATCAAACTCTCTTAATTGTACAGACTTGTATTAAGGCACTTGTTTCGTGCCGTTAAGTGCCAATCACCATATATGCCTACCTGTTCCACTCCATTTGTGGAAAAATTCATTCACAAAAATGTCATGTAAGTGTGATAATAAGAATTTCAAACTGTGGCATTTAAATCAACAAACAAAAATACCTCTCAATAAACTGGTAAACTGTGATGATGAAATGGTGAATATTAATTTAAGCATTATGTTTGTTATATTGTCTGTGCTATATATTTCAATTAAATTCATTTATGTATAATATTTAAACACCAAATTCATTTAAATCAATGCACTAAAATTCTTAAGTAAAACAAGTGTGTCTGTTCATGACATGTCCTGACCACGCAGGAATTTCACTCAACTAAGAGAAAAATCAAAGTACTATAAAACTGGTTCACTTAAATTGCTCTTAGATGGCAGTTAACAACAAACCTGTTCTCACTCTAATGTGAGGCCTGTTATCTTCAGAAATACACTGTACCCGCACTAACATGGAGCCAAGTCATAGTATTTACTCTGAAAATACAGATAATTGTGACATTCTTTACAGACCACACATCTTTTCTCATTGAGTGTACAATCCTCCATTTGTGTTGATAAATAACTCCTCTAAAAATTGAGTCTTCATCAAAAACCGTGGCAGGAACCAAGTCATTAAAGCAAGAAACAAGGAAAGAAAGAAAGTTTCATAACAGTTTCTTATCTATGGTGAAAAGCTCCAGTATTAGGCAATGATTGTGAAAAACAATCAAACATCCATAAAATGAGCTCTTCCTCCCTGGTACTACTTGATTAGCACCCAGCTTCCTCCTGCCCAGTGTGTTAACGACACTGAACCTAATGTGAGTCAGCCCAGTACCATTGTATGAATTAAACCAAACAAATGGCTCCATTTTATACACATGAGGCAGAAAGCTGTGTAGCACGCTTAACCTTGGTGGATCAGAGCTGTGCTCCAGTTTCTATAAAACCAGCCAGGTAATCTCCCTTCACCTTAGCCCCTTGTCACATACCTATCAGGCTCAGAGTCCTGGTGAGTCTAAGCTCCTCTCACCTGGGGGATGAAAAGAGCACAAGGTGATGAAGAAACCTCCCGGCAAAAGAATAGGGATTTACTGAGTGTGCTCGTTCTGTGTAATGACCAATGGGTCTTCACCAGCAGCCTTTAATGGACACCTGAGTGACACGTTTATTAGCTCTGAAAAACATTATACAGAGGAAAAAATGGCTTGGGGGATTTCAAGATAGATTTGAGCACCTCATGAGATTGGGGCTGAGTGTACCCTCAACTAAACGCCTACCAAGCCGTGAGCCCGTTGGAGAGCATGCTATCTGCCGAGACCAGCTTGTCAAATACATACCTTTTACCTCATTACCTGCTCAGCACAGCCATTATTAAGGGAAATAGGGTAAATGCAAGATAAGCACAAAGAATTCTTGGGTTGAGCACAAACAGCCGGCCTGCTTCCTCCTGATAAAAAGAAAGCGTCAGCACAGAGAGGCCCCTCAGCTTCCTGCTCTTTGTGAACACTGGGGCTGCCAGCTGCCCAACGCTTAGGTCACTCACTATTTCCTGGCCTCTATGGACGCACGCAAAGGACAAAGAAATGCATGTGTGAAAATTCCTGCATTGTACAGTATTTTCTGTTTTAGTCAAGCAGGAGAGCGAACTAAATCTCATCTAAAGCTGGATTTATACACAAGGGGTTAGAGTCATGTCACAGATGCGGAGACACCAATTTTAACTAGATTTTATTTAGCATTTATAAGTAGTATATAAACATTAAATAGAAGATTTGTCACACACAAGAATGGAGTTGTAGTCACATAAGATGTCTTTTTAAGCGTTATTGATGTAACGGTCAACAACTTTAATTCTTCCTGTGAAGTATTCATAAGTAGAGACTGATAGTGAATGACAGAACTCTTTATAAAAGAACTGACTGTTAAAAACTACTATATAATAAGAAGCACTGTCCATATATCTGCTTATAACTCCAAGATCATTGTTTCATTGTTGGATTTTACCGTGTACCCTGATGCATTCCCACAGTACCAGTATCACATGTGATCAGGATTTAATCATATTTCCCACACAAACTTTGCTTGTGATAGAAAGCAGCAATGGGAAGGGCTGTCTACTTGTCCCATTACTGAACTGGAGACAATTCAGTTCAATATTTTGGTCTTTCATTCACAAATAACAATGATCATCATGGTGAACAGAAGGTTTTGCAAGCTGTGCGTTACTAAAAAGGAGAAGATAAATGAGTCGTTTTTTAACGTTCTTTGTCTTTCCACTCAGCAACCTTCACTAGGACCACTCTGACCATACAAATTTAGCACAGACACCAACTCAATTTTAAAAACAAACAAAAATGACCATGTGGAAAACATACAGTATCTGAAGTGTGACGTTTATGTTCGTTTCATAGGTCTATATTAATTAAGAAACATCAGTCCACGCCCCTTTTTTTTCATGTCTTCTGAGTGAAGAAAGCTTCAGCAAACATTAATCACATATGTCATTAATTCACTTAATCTGTTTCCACTGCCCTTTGTTGCATTTTGCTTTTTTTGATACACCAATCTTTCCACATCACCAACCATAAAATGTTTTGCAGTACTTCAGTGCCGAAGAGCCAACATGCAATCATATTTTTTGAGGAAGCATATGTAGGATATGATGACCATAACCCTTAAACAAACAACTAAAAATGCCAGTTTTATGGAGGCACTAAATCAGGCTGGTTTATATGGCACCACAGTTTTGATATGACCTGACCTTTAGCTAAAAAACTTAAAACCACCACAAACACTCACTGTTTGGACATTGAATGTTTACAAAAGACAGCGCTGTCATATATAATAACATACATCTTTGTGGCTTTTAAACAGCTGATGAAAAATACACCTTTCCGAAAGTAAATTATTTCTGTCAGCTCAAAAGCAAATTTCATTTTCTCATGTCTCCTGACAACAAAGATGCTGAACCCATTACTGACTGAACTCCCTGCATCACACACATTAAATGAAGGGTCCTCTAGCAATCGAAAAAAGCTATTTTCTCATTGAGCCAACCGATACTCTATTTAGTTCTGGGCTCTCTATGGACTGTTGCTGCCGTAGTGGGGCTGATACAGGGGAAAGCAAGTGTAGAGTAATGACCGAGCCTCATTTTCCCTCTGCCTTGCTGCTCTGAACTCATCGATATGGACAAAGACGTGCTCTGCAAGTTGGATAAAGGGGGAATTAAAAAAGGGAAGAATAGAGGGAATGGGGAAAAGAGAGCAAAATTATAAATGATGAGATAATAAAGAGGGAGAAAGACTGGGAAGGTGGAAGGAAATGATGATGATGATTCAGAGGTGTAAAATCAGAGCCAATGTTCATAATAGCCAAAAACACACCAGCCTCACATGCAGACACATCACTCCATGGGAGGAGGAATAGAAAAGAGGATAAAGTGTGAGTATGAGAGGGAAAAGGAGGGAAGAGACAGAAATCTGAGGGACCCAACCATGTGGAACCACAGATTGATTAATTTCATGCTTTTAATGAGCAGCGCACTGCCAGGCAAGGCGGCATCAAGTCACTCACCCTGTCCCTCTCAGCAGGAGCTGCCATACACTGCAATTCACACTTTTCTCTCTCCGCCAAGTACTGGGTGGCGGATGAGCAGTGAACTCGCCACACACATATCCACACTGTCTCTATCTCACTCTCCCTTTCCTATTCATTTGTTTCTGCTGTTCATTTCATCACTGGCACTGTGAATGTGTGATTAAGAGCAACACATTATCAGAGGCACTAATAAAATGAGCGCTCTGATCACCAGTGGCAAGTCTCACACCAGGTGTTCGGTGTCTGTAGGCGGAATAAGTACCAGCTTGGCTTAGTGGAGATTTGAATCCACTCAAACATGCTCTCTTCTAATTGCTATTCTCTGCGGCTTGCAGAGGAAACCAAATGCCTTGTTGCTGCTAACCTTTATTCCCTGTGTAAATTACACAGTAGGTTTATAAACCCTGTTGTTTGCATTTGTACTTGTATCCTGCAAACATCACTTTTGTGTCGGAGCAACTGAACTATTTCCCAACACTCATGTGAATCAAGCTGAGCAGAGAAAGGCTTCAGGCAGAGTTTAGTCATCTGTGTTGGCAGCAGTTCCAAAACCATCAATACTACTGTTTCTTTTCTTCTTCTTCTTTTTTTTTGACAAGGCAAATGTTCACCCACAACATGATGAACAAACATGCCTCTGTTTCCAGGTTGTGTGCATCTCTCTCCACAAAGTGTTAATTCCCATTTATTTAGGATTGGGAGAAAATAAAAGAGGCAGAGAGGAACAAAGAGGTAGGCAGAGGAATAAAGAATAATCTTTACATGATGCAGCAGTACGGCTGTGAGCCCATTAATTATGACAGAAGCTGATTCAGTCTGTCAGTCTGTCCAAGCTGCTGAGGCGTGATATGATTCTTCTCTCCTCTTTCCTGACACACTGTACCAGCCTCAGGGAGATGGAGAGCCGGAGAGAGTGGTTCTGGCTTTAACTTGAGGCGAAAAAATAAAAAATCCAGAACTGCACGCTCACCTGGACACTGGTGTGTGTTAATAGGTCCCTTGGAGCCAATCTCCTTGGGCGAAATCTGATTAAATACTGGTTTCCAGCCATTCCTGTAACTGGGCAAATTGAGTTTTGTCTATGTGAGCAGAAACTTCACTTTATATTCTGAATCTGAAATGTATCAGCAGTTGGTGACAACTAAGCAGCAAACTTTCTTTCTCTAAATTTGCTTGCACACTTGCAAAGTCACATGTTCAGTCTGTAATTCACAAAAAAAATGTGACACAGTCAACAACGAGTTTTCCTTCTCAAAGCTCTTGAATGTGTCAAGATTGCTCCAGTGAAGATCTGACAGAGGAAGAGGGATGAGGTGGTTTCGGATGATGCAGCCGTCTGATTAATTCAAACTGACAGTGAACTCCTGCCCTACAGCAAAGGTAGCGCCGTCAGAGGCATCCATCTGGTGACCCCACTCATTTCTGCAGACAGCCTCCTCTTCGTTATGGCTGGACCCCCATGGGAAGGATGCCAGCTTGGATACTGACACACATCGCTCCGGACTGCCTCTGATGTCAAGTTTCTCATCATACAACCCTCTGTTATAGAGCAAAAGTGCACTCAGTGTACATTTAATCACCAATGAATCTTTTCTGTGTGCATGAGTCCCCTTCATTCCTTAAAAGGTAAACAAGCGACCTGACCTCAGGTTAACTCAAATCTACATGTAACAGCCTCAAAATTACTAAAACAATCAGACTTTCTCCGCTTCTCCTTATTTAATTTCTCTTTCAACATATTGATTTGGCAGAAGAAAATGTAACTTGCTCAGAATCAAACACTGCGCACAACATCGCCCATTTGAACATGCAGTTGTAGATTAACGCTCCCGAACAACACGGTAATAACGAGAACAAGCGAGAGATTGAAACCTGTGGTCATTTATCTTTCATTTCAACAAACAGCATGAAGTTAGAGACACTTTTCCAGAGTGGTGACGCGTGTCTTACCTCGAAACCGCAGCTCAGTGCTGAAACCTCCGTGAGAAGCTGTCTCCCTGCGAAATGTAACTTATCAGCCTTTTTTTTAATGAACTGTTGGGTGAAAAGTACTGAAATAAAACAAACAAACAAAAATCTGTAGATCAGTGTCCGCGGAGGTAAACCGTGCCCGTCAGTGTCCGACTGATATAATCCACCGCTCCGAGATCTGTGATCCCAATTAGTACAAGCATGCAGTGCTGAGAGGAGGATGGTATGCAAACAGTTTTGTGAACTCACTGAGAGCTGAGCGGCTCATCCTGCAGCCTCTTCTGCTCCGGAGGGCGGAGACTCTCCACCGACAGACACGCCTCCGGTTTACCTCTACTGTGACTCCTGTGTGCTGAACAGACAGGACAACACAAACTCACCAACACCATCTGACCGACTGTTTATCTATCAGTTTATACCAGGTGGTTTAATTTTAAATATTTAGTCCAAATATTTTAAATCTCTCTTCTAAATCTCTTCACTACTGAATTTAGACATTTCATTCACTCAGTTCAGCCTATTAATAATAAGATGATTCAGGTGTTTAATTAACAGAGATGTGTTTTAATGCATCTTACTGTATGATCATTGTGTATTCAGACTGTACCACACTAGTGTAGTGTTATCTCATTTGTATGTACCTAAATAGCAGTGGATTCAAGATTCAAAGTTTAAAACTTATTAATCCCAGAGGGAAAATGTTTTGGCTTATTGCAGCTTTGATCAGAAAGAAGTGAACAAATACAAAGAACTTCAATATCTGTTACTAAGAATAAAGAAAATCTAATGATGAATAAAAAGAACTATATAATAAACAGCTTTGATGTGAAATGCAGTGAATGGTAATGATGGGATGGCACAGTAATGATTATTTCAACAGTTAAAATTTTATTTTATTTTTTTTCAATTTGACCCAATAGCAGAGTTGATTATTCTTCATATGGTTAATTCACAATAGGACCCTGATAAAATATGATAATGTAAACAAACAAGCTCATACTCATCACCAGCTAGTTAGCTTAGCATAAAGTTAATTTAAACTGGAAACCTAGTTTCCAGCCTGACTCAATCCAAACTCTGTCCCAGCACATCCATATCCATCCATAACTTACCAATTAACAGGTATGATGGGGATTTAGGTCCCAGACTAGTTATCTGCTGGTTGTCTTGTTGTCACCTGTGCTTTAAAGACTGTTTTCCCTTTCCAGGCCCTTGTGCTAAGCTAAGCTGTTGCTAGCAGTAGCTTCATATAACTATTTTTTTGTATAACTATTCTCATTAAACTGGAACTGTTAGCACATGAGTCAACCATTAATTTATTCTCAAGCAACAGAATAAATGGTTTAGATCATCAATGGATGGATAATATGTTTTTATAAACAAATCATAATTTTAGTAATTTCTTCACAAAAATCCCAGATATCTGCTGGCCAGTCAGATCAATTAATATTATTTAAGATGATAATAAGATAAGACCAATAAGATGACACCTTGGACTGCTATTTTTGACATTTAGTAAACAAAACAATCAATTATTGGCAGATCATATTTTTGTGTTTGTCAATTTCTTTCACCGCAGTTCAGTTGCAGCAGAGAAATGCCTTTAAAGGTTTCTTGAAAGTGTATGACTTACATTATCTAACAAAATGATCGTGCGCATGATCATGTTTACAGAGAATAACATGGTGAAAGGCAGCATCTTATTACTACACATTTCCCCAAGTCATCACTTTGGGGAAAACCAATGAAAACACAGAGCAACACGACAAATTCAACAAATAGCTGCTTGAAGAAAGTATCCTAAGGGTCAAACTAAATATACCTTTGTAAGGCTATGAGTTATATTTCTTTCTGGAGAAACAATCTCAACACTGTTTTTGATTGCAGCAACAGATAAACGACAACTGTCAGATAGACAGCTGATAAAGTTTGTTTGGCCCTTGTTAATTATTCATGCTGTGCGCCTCTCTCACAGCCAGAAAACAAGATGAGTGCTTTTGTTTCGGTTTAGAGGGGGTAGGAGAAGGCCTGAAGTGTTTTCTCTCCCTCTGTGCTCCTTGTGTCACAAAATCTGCTACAGATGGAGAGCAAGATAAGCGCTCCAGAGACTGATCTTTTTGCCTTCTCCTCTAAGGTCGTGACACTGACATTCCCAGTGGCATACGTGATACTTACAACCCCCAGTCTCCTTATGTTTTCTCCTGATCCCTTTCTTATTGCCCCTCAAAATCCCTCTGCAGTATTAAGCACATTTCTGAAGTATAAATGACAACCAGCAGTTGAAAGACAACTTTAAAACAGGAGAGAGATTAGCTCACAAAGGTTGGATTCAAACACTTGTTAGGAGCTTGGTGAAGACGCAGGGCCTCCGTCTGCATAAGAAAACTATCACAGGAATGGCTTGGCTGCCAAGACAACAGCTGTTAGGTATTTTCTTTTTGGCTCCTTGGATATTTTCAGAGGGCTCAGAGAGTAAAGAAAGGCTGAGGTGGATCGCTGACTAAACAGCCTCCGCCCACGTCTTTGAGTGCTCACATGGATCACTAGTGCTGGAGAGAAGTCCTCTCTTCAGACCTTGACACAGCTCCATTCAGTGATCACTTGTTTTTCTTAGCTAAGCAGCGACTAATGAACAAATGTGATAATCTGTGTTCCTTGGGATGTAGACAAGTCAATACACAGCTTCAAAATCAGCGCACCGTCTCAGGTTTTGACCTGACCTTTTGAGCAGGAATCTTTTAAGGAAACACTTCAAAGTGACTCATTCAAGAAAAGATTTTACAAAAGCTGAGACAGTCTCCAAAGAAACCCTGGGATGCAGTTTACTTTCCAACCTCTAAATAAAGACAGTTGAGGTGACTCAGATGAAGTGATGGAAAGTTTTGCTGTTACAAAGAACAAGTACAGGAAACTATTTATTTCAGTGAAAGCCTCCAGCTAAGCCATGAAGATGTTACAGTGTGGGAAGTTTGGATTGCTTGCCGTGTTCATTACATGTACAAAAATCATTTGAAACACATTTTTTTCTGGCTATACAATATACTCTTGTGTCTATGTTAATCACATAATACACAACCACTGATAGGCGGACTATGCAAGCTCACAGGCTATTCCTCATATGCACATTCTTATCACACACAAACCCAGTTAATTCAATTTACAGTTTCACACACATAGCATCATACCACATGCTATCTCATTAAACAGGCCATGGCTATGCTTCACAAGCTCACACAAAGTGGGACTTATTGTAGTGGGCACACATGCACACAGTGGATGTAGCCTCAAGGAATTTCCCTGGCAACAGTATAGGAGTAATTCAATATTTCATTTTGTGGTAATGTGATGCTGCATTGTTTTGTAAATGTTTTTTCAATGTTTAAATATTTAGTTCCTATAAACATGGAGTGTAATTTCACTGTTCTGTGGTTCTTGCATAAAAACACCACTTCCCCAACAAACATGGTTTATATTGTTCAGGTTTAAAATACAATAAATGCTATTTTGTCTTTTGCAACAGATCATCTTCTTTTCTAATGATACTAACATACATGGTATGTAGCATAAAAGACTAATTTCAACATTTGTGAAAGTAAATAGTTGCTTTTCTCCTGAGATTTAGATTCATATCATTTGCATGTCTACCATGTGGACCGCTACAAACACTAGGCTATTTTTTATTATAAATCAATGAATCTACTAATTATTTTCTCAGGCAGTCATTTAGTGTCTTAAATGCAAAAAAATAAATAAATAAAAGCTTGTCACGGTTTTCTGCTGACCGAGTCCTTCTTTCTCTGACCAACAGTCCAAAATACAGATATATTCTATGTACAATAAAATTTCTATCCAACAATTAATAAATCAACCTACAACTTGTCTCAGCTTTAGCTTCAAACGTGCAGCTGGACAATTAAAGTCCATAAGCAGGACACAACTAGCCCTACTTTGTTCAAAGTTAAAATTTATCCAACACCTGAAAATAACTCCATTAGTTCATGTTAATGTTGTTTGTTTAATCTTTACATAGACAAACATGACAAATTGTGGTTTTAAGGGGAGTCATGTGCTTGAACAAGTTCTTGGAGATGAGCCATGGTGACTTCCTTGCTGTTTGATGGCAGAACAAGATGACAAGACTCCAGGAAGTTATTACATCCTGTCACAGTTTGCCAAGAAATGCTTCCAGCATGCTACTCCCCTACCCACCTAATAGTTGGTTTAAAATTTCATGTTAAACTATCCCTTTAAATGTAAATTTATTGTGGGCGTCAGACGGGGCCGTGAGGATTAAAAAAGGCAATTAAAAAGTGATTTGGCAACTTTAAAAAACTAAATAGAGCAGAAATCACAATAATATCAATTACAAAACACTGCTGATTGCTGCTATGACTAATTTATCTTTGAATTTTTATTTCATTTGTTAAACCAACACATCTGCAGTGGTTTTGTCTCCAACTATGCAGTTTGCCTCCCATTAATTTAATAAATGTAACATCCCTAAGACATACAGAGATATTCATAAACACAGATGCACATGCATAGACGTTGAACACAATCTTGCAGCCTCAATCTGTCAGGGGGCATCAGCCAGTGCCCAGGGGAAACATGCCATGCGTCACAGGCCCAGGATCAAAATGTGAGATGGGGTGGAGACGGGTAAGACATATCTCCTGGATGCCCTGTGGAGGAACCACACACACACACATATTAAATTTTTTTTACTGCTGCAGACCAGGGTTGCTGTCTTTGATTTTTCGTTTTAATGTCTGAGTCATAATTTGGCTTTCAGAATTTAACTTTAACATTTATGTGTCTTGAATTGGGAAACACGTTCTTCTTAACCTAGAGAACCTGTGAGGACATAAACCTTCCTCAAGCAGACATGTGGCAAACATATTCGGCTTAAGAATTTGTCTGAGACACCATTTGAAATTAGTGTGCTTTCACGTAAAATTGTCTATGTAATGATGCATCTTCATCTGTCACATAGCTAACACAATGGAGAAGCAACAGAGGAAGGTGATAATAGAAACAAACATTTCACTCTTAAGCTGGAAGGTAATGAATCATCTTTATTTGGAAACATATTCATCTTAACAACTGCGGTGGTAATGCTGTTTGTTACCTGGCTGTAACCTAGCAACAAGCCCCTGATGCCGAGGAGTAATTGAACAAATCTGTAGGAAGAGGCATAAAGAAGAAAATCAGAGCATTAACACACTAAATCTGGAATTAGAAAGCTTTTAGAAACATCTTCAACGTTTTCTTTATTGAGGCTGCGTTGCACCGTGATCCGCTTTAGCTTCTCCACAGTTTTTGTGTGCATTCCTGCATTAAAAACACCTGTAGGCAATCCAGTGTGAGGCTTTCCTCCACCTTGGTAATTACAGATGTCTATCTGCTGTAGCACAGTCAGTGACAGGAGCCTGAGGTTACAAAGGAGAGTGAGGGAGGAAGAGTAGGAGGGAGAGTGAAGGAGTGTCAAGATGTATGTCAATCTGCCCAGATATTTTATACACCTCTTCTTTCTGGAATTTACACAACAGAAACATGTGCTGGGTTTGTGCTTAACCACCCAGCATAAAAAATAACACACACACATAAGGCACTGTAGCTGCAGGGTGAGAGCAAATGGAGAGTGTAAAAATGGAAACGACTGCACCATTTTTGCCCTTGCTCCCTCTTTATGTACAGTAAGTGTGCTGACCCTCAAAGCTATTCCCCCTCCCCCCTTGTGGGCAGCCATTACTTTGCTGTCTTGCAGTGATAGACCAAGCGTGGCTGAACTCCCTCCATATACTGTACCTCCCAGGAGGACGGACTGGCTAGTGAATGGAGAAAAATAGGCCAAGGGAGCCACCGCTGTATCCCCTCCTCCTCTAGAAATCTGATTCACTAGGGAACGATCCATTTGTTTGTCACACAGAATTTTTCCTGTGTTTCATTTGTTTATCTCAGATAGAATATGCATTTTCAATGTAGATTGTTTTATTTTACTCACTCAGAGGTCTGTGGTTGCATGTGCAGCACAAGCATGTAGCTCTGTGGTTACTTGTCTAGCCCAGACACATTTTCTGGTCTGGGAGACTTGGAAGGTGGAAATGTAGGATACAAAAGGCTTTTAAAATGAATTATGATGTATGGAGTGAGGCATTGTGGCCCAGTACACTGTAAAACATGATCATTTTACACTGATTAAAAAGAGAAATAGAAATAGAAAACTCTTCAGACTGAGCACAGATGAAGCATACATTAACAATAATATCATAAAATCTACAGTCATGCTGTGATAACTCTATTGCACATAAGTTCTGTCTGAGCTAAGCATATTAAGAGTGCTTATACTTTATAGGCTATTTTTCTTTAATAAGGTGAATGCAACCAGAAGCACCTTAAACTTCCCATGTGAGGACAGAATGAGTGCTGAAAATTGAATGGTTTAAAGATCAGTGTGTTCACTTATGTACCAAATATATGCATCTGAACCTTGATGCAACCACTTTAGTTAGAAAAAAAGTGGATGAATTATATGGTAAGTGATGACAAATATTTAATCTAAACTGAGCAAAACAATTTGCATCATAAGTTCCTAATTGAGATGTTCAAAGAAGACATTCAATAAACTCAAGATTCTAAATATAATTATTATTATTTTTATTTTTTTTGTCAAATTTTCTTACTGTTGATTATAAAGGCTCAGTTCATCATTTACCACAAAGGCTCTGTAGATTTTTATTCTGTTGGAGCTGTTTTTCTACCAGAAGTTGTATATAAAGACCACATGTGGCCACTCCCATGACTTTTGTCAGCTTAGACTCTCAGAGGGGTAACAGAAGGGACTGAAGTGAACACCAGCTATCATCAAGATTATCATTAGTTTCATTATTATCAGAGGAAAGGACCATGATATAATGTAACTTTTAACAACACTTTCTCCAGATTGGACAGTAAGGTCTCTAAAGGTAAACTCATGACATCAGGGATAAAACTCTTGAGATGTGTCTTGTTTTCCAGGGTAAAGTCAGCAAACAATGCAAAACACAACACATAAATCATAAAATACAAAAGAAAAATAATCAAATAATGAACTTAAAATTATTAAACAGAAGAGACTTAACAATTACAACCTCGTGACAGATAAACATAGCAAATGAAGAACAGAAATTGAAAAACTTGGTCCTAAAGGAGAACATTTTTGCAAAATCACCTCTATACACATATAACTAACATAACTTTCTCTCTCAGGAGTGTTAACCCCCAAACAATGCACACTGAGACAACTAATATGGTCCTTGTAAACACATCTCTCCAAAAACAGAAAGCTGTAGTTTAATTCAGATCATTTTAAGCAACAAGTGTTAGAGTATTAATAATAAATATCGCTTTATGATGTTTTACAGTGTACTTTTGTGGCAGGTCTGCAGAGGCGTGGATCTCTGCTTTTAAGGGCTTTTAACTTCCGAGCTGTAACCGGGTGTGGAAACAACACTGTCATGGTGGTCACTATTTTTTCCTCCCTCCAGCCTGTTGAAGACCCTGTTGACCAGGATTAATGTCACTGTAGTTTGAAGTGAGGTCTTTAAGGTCCATAACTCTTGCTACTGTCTTTTTTCACCACTATAGTTTTTTATCTAATGAGCTACAAGCTGATAATGACATTCCCAGAGTTTATTTTGGACCTTCTACATTTGACACTATAGCATTTTTACAGATACCCAGGTAATTTTGCTGCTTCCCTTCAGAGAACTAGTATACATAAATGAAAAATGTATGGAGCTTGAAATCAACTTCAGCGGCATCCAGTCTCTTGAATCAACTTTGGGGATGTTTCCCTGCCAACTCCTGCTTGGATACCAACACTTCCTTAGCAACTGCATGGCCAGAGGCTATATATGTGGATTTAACGCTGACAGGAGCTGCAGGACTCAGCTGTTGATGGAACACAGTTATCCTTTTCCTCATTACTGTCTGCTCCATGTGAGATTGGCCAGGCCTGAGAGAAACCATCAGGGACTGTGTGTTTGTGTGTGCGCATGTGTGTGTGCACAGTGTAACCAATAAGATGAACCAGCCCGTTCCTTTGAAACACCTGTTCAATACTCTGAACCGAAATCTGAGCATACAAACAAAGGATTTTTTCCTCATCATACTGCAGATGTCATCAGATATGGGTGTAAACACAACTGCATGAGAGAAAAAAAATGCTCAAACACACTGAAAGTGCCAGAACCTGCATGCATAACTTCATCTGAAATCATACAACACAAATCAGGTGCTCTTCCCATGACAGGAGGGCTTCTTGACACGTACAAGAGCTGCAGCCATTGGGAAACGCATGACACAGGCAATAACGAAGAAAAATACGTCTAAAACAAAGGGTTAGGATACTGCGCTGGATGGATCTTTATTTAAGTCTTGTTTCCATAGATAAATAAAGAAAACCATAGGCTGGAGAAAAGGTTAAATCATGGCATTTCTTGTTTTATTTTGATTTTTTCTGACAATTTATCTGACAATAAGTTGCAGTTCTTTTGTTGTTTTATTGTTTGTTAAAACCTACTATGACAAATATTTTTGAATTTTTGAATTAAGTGATCTTTCATCTCATTGTTTTGGTTTTAGGACTGAAACTGAACTGTTTTGGTTCATTCTCACTGCTCCCAAAATGTTTCCACGTGAAACAGGCTGTTCTTGCTCTAAAACTCACTGTACATAAATTGTCCAGCACCAAACAGCAAAGTTAGCAACTTTGGTGACCACAGTGGAGCATTTAGGAGTTTTTTCCTGAGGAGTTGGTGGTGACCAAAAACAGCCAAAAGGAGACATAACAAGACTCATATAAATCATGCTGCAGACACAACTACAAATGAACACTAATGTTGCTCCATATCTGTTGAATTTATAAATAGGAAATTGTTTACTGCATTTTCATTTTTTTTCATTCATTTTTCATAATGCAGGGTTTCAGTGCTGTGTTTACATTTGTTTGCTTCCTACAAATGGTCAAAAGGTAAATTGAAATTGAAACACACTGTTTTCATAAAAGACATTTTAGCCACTGCATTCTTGCCTCCATAGGTGTTAAATTCCATTTTCTTTTCACAGCACCACTGTGCCAATGCACTGCCAAATGTAAATCATTGTTTATGACCAATAAATAATAAACTGAAAAGAATTATGTATAATAAATAAGCCGGTAAAGATCATTGAAATTTGTTTTACTGAAATGAAAACAGTAATTACAGCTTGGTCACATGCTTTTGCTGGGAAGGTCATCACACCAACAAGCCTGTCAAACAAAGCGAAAGGATGAACAAGAAGTGGACATTTATTTGTCCACCAGGGCAAAGACGAGCCTCATTACGTCTGAGTGATGTGGCACATTCATTTACTGATAAATCTGGGTCTCATTATTTGAAGATGTGATAAGTGTTCAAAGATGACCCGGGTGATTGATTGGAATGGTCTGTCCTGAGAAACTGAAGCACGATGGTGTTATTATTCCCAGACAAGGATAAAACAAGGTGAAGGTGATGAGCCTGATTGAACATTTAACCTTGAAACACCATCAGCAGTGATGAGTCAAAGCTCAACCAATGAGCTCACAGTATCAGCTATGAAATATTGTCATATCAAAGACCTGTTTCAAGATCCATCTGTTGTAGCATCAAAGAGTAAATGGCAAACATGTCGCAGACCATATGAGACGTAGGACTTAATGAAAAAGGGAAAGCAACGAGGGAATAAAAGCAAATAGGAAAGAAAGAGCAGCAGGTTCGCTCTTATATTCCTCATCCTGTCAAAACACGGCAGGTGGTTTCAGAGGTAACACCTGAGTGACGAGTTTTATATAAAACCTAATTTAGAAATCATAAATCCATGAGCCCAGGTCCATCCGGGGAGAACTGATGTCTTTGTCAGTTCGCAGTGTACATACTCTTAATAAATAAGATCCAATTCTTTGATGTTGTATTTATATTCCCTTAGGATGAATGTTCAATTTGCTCTAACTCTGTGATACCACTCAAAAGCTGACACATGCATGAAACTTTAAAGTGAGAGGTGGATTAAAGGAATACTGCTCATATAAAAAGGCAAGCCCCCTCCATCTGTTTTGATCAATTGAACTTAACAAGAAGTCAAGTTATAAATCAAAGTGGTGCAGCCACTCACCTTGTGTTAAGAGCTTCCCGCTCAGCTGTGTTGTTTTTTAATTAAACAGTTTACGCTTAAGGAAGCGGCGTTGTTAATTAGTGCCAACAATACAGACGTACAGCGCCGGAGGGGCCTTGTTTAGTAATGAAAGCATTTTCCTCTCTCCTGCAGGGGATGTGAAAATTCGCACATTTACAAATTGCTGCTTGCTTTCTTTTAAGACTGCTGGTCAAAAGACGCCACCCAGAAGTCAGACTCAGGGGTAAGGGGACATATTTCAACTACACTGAGCGGCTGCATTTTCTTTCTATATGACTTGAGAATTCAAGAATAAGAAAAGAAAAGAACACAAATGACAAAAGCATCAGGCGGTGAGTTAGCACTTTGCTGATCTGTGAGGACATGAGGTTTATGTATGAAGTTTTTACATTAAACATGTTATATACAAGAAATGAGATGAAGTAATCTGTTGAAAGACATTTTCAAGAAGTCAGTCATCAAGTCTCAACACTTTCAGCCACAAGAACATAAGCACATATTTTATACAAAAACACCAGATCCAGAAAGTCTGAGTGAGGATTTGTCTTTAATTTACTTTTTGTAATGGCTTACATTAATAGCCCATCTGGTAAGATCATCAGCACTCTCCATAAATGATATATTCTTGGCGAGGTGCACCAGAAAGGCTTCCAGCATCCTGCGAGATGCCTCTCACCTTCACTTTGAAAACATAAATTTAGTGTGTGTTCTCCCAGATGTAGACTATTATGACACAGGCTGTCATTCCTGAAATCCAAACACTTTCCAGAGACTATCATCCTTTGCACGCTCCTAGCTTTGATGCTAGAAGAATTTATACTCAATTAAATTACTGCTGCTTGTGGACCTCCTCATAATTATATCCCACTTTTTTATATATACTTTAATCTGTTTCTTCCAGTTTATATGCTCCACATTGTATCTCAAAGATGTCAATCAATGTTTTTTATGTTGCAACACTGAAAATTTGACATTTTCATGCCATATGGTGGTATGACAATAAAGATATCTAGAATCTTGTTGTTTCGGTTTATTAAGTAAGGTCTAAGTCTAAAGCAATAAATCCTCCTTCACAAAAGTGATCATGTTCAGTTTTTGCTGAAAATTAAGCAATTTGGATGCTGCAGTTTCAATTTAATTGTTGTAATGTTGTGCTTGAACACAGGAATAGGTCAAATGTACAAAATAGTGATAACTAAACTCTCTACTATCTGTTGAATAAATAAAAATAAATACTACAGCTCTGAATGATAAGACAAAATCAGCTCACCTAACAGAGCTTCTTCTGTTTGAAATAACTTGAAAGGACTTTTCTGGTGAGTGAAAT
This sequence comes from Sandelia bainsii, assembly GCA_032362345.1. Lineage (NCBI taxonomy): Eukaryota > Metazoa > Chordata > Actinopteri > Anabantiformes > Anabantidae > Sandelia > Sandelia bainsii. The sequence goes on from JAUMHL010000027.1 coordinate 16,693,250, forward strand.
GCAAGATAGACAAGAGACTCAGGCCACATCCTCTATTCACCTCATTCCCTGTAAACTCTAATCTAATGGCTATTTAAATCATAGTACTAACGGATTATCAAAGCCATTTAAATTAGTCATTATGGAGAGGATAGATTTTGAGACAGCCATTGGAGGTGGGTCACGTTAACCAAAAGGCCTGGAGAAAAGATGAGTAAAGCATGCAAATGAAATATAAAAAGGATGATTTTTCTTCTCTCTGTAGATTCCACCAGCTCATCTTATGATTTAATCTGCTATAAAGCTGAGCCTACTGTGGGAAGCCCTGGGGGAGGAGGCTCTTTCCTACCAGAAATAATGTTACAGATTCAAGGAAAACTTACAAGAAAGAGGAGAGACAAAAGAGGATTTGTGTGGTAGAGGACAAAGCTGGGGAGAGAAGTGGAGGGGCAAGGTGAGAGACTTCTGTATACAGGTAGTACAAAAGCCAGAAATGACAGGGTGACCTTGAAGCCTGTAAGTATCATATGTGAAAAACTAAGAAAAGGAAATACAGTTAAGTTAGACTGCATTTATTTAATCTCTACAGCTTTCACTTTCTCTTTCTCTTTCAGCCATACTATAGAGAACAGTAACATGCAGATTTATTTAACACAGTGTAATAGAAGCATATAGATTTTTCAAGCCTTGCCATATCCTCTTTTCTTAGCCATATCAATTATTTTCAAATTAATCATTAAAACATCCATTACAGGTCCTTATTGCTTAGGAGAGTGTCTTCACCTGCTTCATTTGTCTGATTTAAAGCTGTGTTTTAAAACAGAAAAGAATCCTCCTGTGAATCCTCCCATATGGTCTTAAACAATTTAATCACTTACCGAATTACTTATTATTGTAAATACATATATTTTCATGTGCCAACTAATCATTTTAATCAACAAATGATCATAGCACTTGAGTCTGCACAGCTTTATCAGAGCAACAGAGATTAATGATGCATATTTAGGAGCACCACTGGAGATGAGGTTTAAATGTATACTAAACACAACAAAGGCAAAATTTGTATGTCACATTAGAATCCAGCATTATTATTCCTATGTGTGAGGTTTAATGGAAGCTGAAAGATGCACTTGTGCATTCACACGTGAGCACCACAGTCACAAATGTCTGACACAGACCACTTCATCAGCTCATGTCTCCGCTTGCCACAGGCCACCGGCTCTCCTCCACAGTGAAAATATCTTCCAAGCCATATAAATATTTATGTCCATTAATAGTAAAGAGGCAGCACGAGTAGATGCATAATGCTTTGTGCTGGTCTTATTTTCGAAGGAGATGCACTCCAACTGCCACGATGTCTCTGTCGCCATGACAACAGAGTTCAGCAAGCGAGCCAAGCAGGACTTGGACCCGTCACTTTGCTCAGACAAAAGTAGCTTGATTCTCAGAGAGGGGTGAAACAATGTGCACATTAAGTGCACTCCAGCACCAATATTCATGTTAATCTTAACTTGTAGTTACTTAAACATAACAAGGACACATGTTTTTGAAGAACAAGTGTGCACAACAGGCTTCAGTGTAACCTCTGTAAAGAGGCTGCACTACTGATGTCAAAATGTGGATATGAACATGATCAGATGATCTCAGGCCATTTCTAGACATTGTTACCAAATAGCAGGAGCCACACAGAATACTTTGACCATATAAAGATGTGGACGCTTACGAGAAAAGCAGATGTGAGGAATTAAAAGTATCACATTCACATTCCACAGACCAATGTGTGCCTGGGTCCAAATCTAGAACACTGTCTTAACAAGGAGCCAGAGAACAATTGTTCTGCTGCTGTCAAGTGCTCACACTCATTCATATAAACAAACTAATAATTTCACCCTTACTTGACTTTCTCCTTCTCTTACACACACACACATACACACACACACACACACACACACACTGTTCGGGGTGCTGTGGGTTCAAAATATTGAAGTTTCCTGAACATGGACATGATATCTCTTTGCACTGACATCTCCTCTGGGAGTTGTGATTGTTCTGGGATATAAGATGGATCTTTCCAGCTACAGCTGGTGGATGGGAAACAAATGAAAGACAGAAAGCACAGATAAAGCTGAGGCGTGTGTCAGAAAACAGAAGCGGAGGGTTATTAGAGTGTGTGTTGAACACAGCAGCTCCATGAGGGATTAGGAGACTGAGCAGCAAGAGTGATTTGCCCCAGAGAGAACAGCTTACTTACTCTCTGCTTTCAAGGTAACACAGCTTTCACTTCCAGAATCTGAATGTGTGCACATGCAGACTCAAAGTGGCTACTGCAAGATTAACACGGAAGGTTGCTCATTGTGTGAAAAAAAATGTAATAGCTTCCACCAGAAGTCGGAGCTGGAAAAGTAGAATTCTTTGACTCGAGAGAAAGGTTTTTGATATTAAAGGTTACGTCAAACAGTTAGTAAGTTTCCCCTGATGAGAGTTTCTCTGTAATGACAAGAGCCTGTCCGTCAAACTGTCATCACATTTTTCAACTGAGAGATAACCTTGTACGGGAAGCAGTGTCAAAGTTTATTTGTGTAGGATCTTTCAAACACAGACACAACTGAAAATGCTTTACATTAAACAGACAACGAATTGGGATTACATTTAAAATACAATAAAATAAAACCAGTTAAAAATCAATTCAACCAACTGAAAGAAATAGGACCAAAAATAGGCCATAATGATATAGTTTATATGAGTTCACAGTTCAAAAGTATAACAGAGAAAACAAATGAACGAGCTTTCATTTAGAAAGTGGCTAAAGTTGAGGAACATTTAGTACAATTACAAAATCCTGTGGTTTTCATCTGTGTAGTGTAGAAGCTGCAGTTTAATCATGTTTTTGGCAAAAACTTGAAACTTAATTAGCTGAATGTTTCCTGAAGATCTCAGTGACCTACTTGGTTTGTACTCTTCAAGCTTATTAGAGATGTATTTTTCCCTTAGAATGATGAAATGACTTATAAACAAGCGGCAGCTGTTTAAAGTCACTTCTGTGAGCAACATGGGAGCCAGCGTATTTAAGTAAATAAGATTTAAGTAAATAAGACATAAAGTTTTGCATATACAAAAATGTGCAAACTTGATATCACCTGCAAAAAATGGCACAAACAGATTTATTTAGGGTCAGCACTGGGGTCTGTGTCTTTTAAATGAGCAAAATAATGCATGCAGTGAATTTTGCACCTTTGCCTTAATAAATATGCAAAGTGGAATGTTTTAGCCCACGTGTGCAAAATACAGGGAAACAGTTTGATCAACAGAGTATCAGCAGAATGCAGATACATAAATTGAGCACAAACAAGGCAATTGCAGTGGCTGTGATTGTGTCTGTATTTATGTTTGTAGGCAGGTGCAGTCTTCTTGTGCACAGGTAGCTGCTGTTATTTGGGGAAAGAAGCATAGTAGAAAGAAGACATAGGAGAAATGAAAGAAAGAATACTTTGAGAATGTGTGTTTACCTCTCATGTTAATGTATTTGGAATGACAGAAGAAAAAAATAGTACAAACAGTACAGATTGTCTGTCCAGTGATCCAAGTTTGGAGCAGTTGGGTGAGCTACGGGCTGATTTGGAGCCATTCACAACAAAGAGAGACACAATACCTGCCAAGCCAAAATACTGTTTCTCTGCATTTCCTTGGTCATTCCAGTATATTAGCTGTTGTTACTACGATCTTCCAGAGTAGGTTTCATATGTGTTGTCCCAAGTTCTGAAATCCAGAGAATGGGTTGTTACTTAAAGTTTCTGTGCACTCAGGACACACTGAATGAGTCCAAATATGGCTTTTATGCAGTTGTTGTAGCTTATCAAAGTGATTATTTTGCTCTTCCACTAACAAGTTAACAAGCCTCTGGATTGAATTTCCTCTGTGTTTTCACTGGTCATTCTTTAAACTCTTCATGACAGACACATTTATCATTTACCAGATATGTCCATCATGTGCCTGTTGTTGATCTTTTTTTTCCTCAGCAGATCCCCTGCAAAGCGCACACCAAAATGTGCAGTTTTCAAGACTGCACATGCAATTTAGGGACAAGCACTAATTTTTTTTTTTTTCAAACCCAGAGTTAGTCTGCCTATCTGGGAATTTAACCTAAAATCGTCTAGTCAAAAGCTCATTTCTCCTTTAAGCTAGACTACTGAATACTGTATTGTGAGTATTATAGCCAGTGCAAATGCTATTATCTGAGACTGCATCATTTCTAACGACTTCTAGATTTATCTATAACCAATATCCACTCAAACTTGGTATTGTCTAACCATTAAAGGTGATGTTATTTCATTAGACAGCAACTTCCTCCTCCCCTGCCTGAATGGGAGACAGAGACCCCATGTAGAGACAAAATAGACAGGGCTGTGGATGAAGACCAGCCTGCCAGCAGTGACAGCAGGATGTTCCCATACACACATGCATTAAACCTCTGAGTTCCACTTATATCTACAGAAACAGTAGGAAACCGACAAAGCTGGAGGGGAGGGTGAAGGTTGGGTTTTTTGGGGGGGCTGGTTAGAGGGGGGTCTGTGCTATGCCTGAGGACAGTGAGACTGCAAAATCCAGGACACGTACACATATAAATACACATACATACACATACGCCACTCACTGTTATTAATACGGTTCATCAATTAGGCCTGACCTAGAAAGTCTGTCTGCACGAGGGCTACACAACAAGCCGAAATAGGCTGACAGGATATAAACACTCCAAATCCCTCCACTCAGCTCTCTGTCTAAAAGCCTGGATTAACTCACACACATATAAACAAAAACATTTATTAGACAAAATATATGCAGACAAAAAAATGCCACTTATACAAATCTCTTCAACCCCAACACTGATTTACAGATGCAGTAATATGCAGCGAGGAATAGAAACACTGCATGGTATATGACAAAAGAAAGAGATGCAGGAGGAGTGCCAGTACTGAAATTAGGCAACTAATGCCTAAGAAAAGGCTTTCTGTGCAGTTGTCAGCAGAAGAGAAAATTTGTTCCAGCATGTCTGTATTTTGTCTCTGTGACTCTGCAGGTACAACAAAGATGCTGACAAATCCTGTAATAACTGTAACCTGCAGTGAGTGATATGGATACCCTCAGTTTTTGTTTTCATTCCTTCATTTAGATTCCAGGGAGAAACTGTGTGAAAGTCTTATAGGTCATGTTGAGTGCATTAGCAGAGAGGGAGGGGGCGGATGTTGAGACAAAAAAAAAAGATGTTCTGAAGGTGAGGAGGGTGAAAGTTGTCCTCCTCTGGCAGGCATGTGCTCTCAGTTAGTGGGCAAGGATATGCCAGGGGCAAGCACTCAGGTTTGGCACCATTCCCTGCTCTTGGACCCTGTGCTTTCATTCGTGGTTTTATTTTAAGAGCTTTTTCCTCTTCTATTGTTACACAAGGCCTATCTAAAGGGTTTATACCTCTGGCTTGTGCTAAGCATGCAGGGTGACAGAGCTGGAGCTCATCACAAATCTTAAAACCTTCTCCAAATGCTCTTTCTCTTTCCTTGTTTCCTTGTCTACATTTTATATTTCAACTCCCCCAACACCCACTTCTCTGCTCCCTCTCTTCCCCTGTCTCCTTCCATCTTCACTCTCTGCTCTGTTCATCTCTTAATGCTTCTATCTCCCCTCCACTCTGAGTGTGAGTGTGGAGTGCAGTCGTGCTCTAATATAAGCCAGATGAGCTAGAAAAACACACGCTTCCTCCGCTGGTTGCTTTCACCATTAACCGAGAGGCCCGTCATTTCTCTCTCCAATCTTCTGAGGTTTACCAGCACGTCTGCATGTGCACTAAGGCAGATGAGAAAGTAAAACTCCTCTATGAGTGATTTATAATGACACCTGACAGCTCCAGCCATCTTCTGTCTCCTCACTTCTTGGGCAGTGGCTCTGAGCCAGACTCACAGCACCTGTTGAAAATAATGCAATATGAAAGCCCCATGTTATATTTTGATGGATGGATTTGAATTACCAATGCACTTTGCATTCTGAATGTATGTTTTCAGATCATAGAGGTACACTGTTGCATGTAAATGTGGCTCCTGATCAGACCAAGTGTCCAGTTGCCATCAGGATTGAGGCTCCATCCTCTCTGTCACGGTGGGTTTGGACCGAGGCTTTCATTTAGGACTGGCTGACTCTCACTCACTGCTGAGGCAGGAGGACATCATGTCCCTCTGGGGACGGTTGCTGTCCTGCACTGTCAGTTTCACTCTTGTATCCACAGGCTATGAAGCACATGGCACACGAGTCTGGTCTGTGGTGAAGCAGAGAGAGAAAGAAAGGAAGGAAGAGAAGGACGATAAAACCAATCACTTGAAAGGATGGAAGGCTGGAGATGATGTATCTGAAAAGAAATTGTTTTAATCATTGAGTTTTGGACTCAACATTTATCAAAGGAATTGTTTTGGGAAATATACTTACTCATTTTTCTGGAAACATGAGAAGGTTGATGCCACTATCCTGTTTGTACTCCAAATATGATGCTGGCAATAGAAGCCAGGTATATTAACTTAGCATGGAAACAAGGTAAAACAAAAGAAATGAGTCTATCAGTGAATATGATTGTGTGTGTGTGAGAGACTGGCTCCTGACCAGGAGCAGTGTCTTCCTTGGGTCTGCTGTTTCCCTTAGTTTCCAGGCTTTATGCCAATCTGATTGTCTGCTGACATAGATTCATTTACCATACAGATGTGGGAGTGGTTGTCAAAATGTTAACTTATTTAAATATCATGATACAACACTGTTTTGCAACATGCAGGAGACACGAGAAAATGAGAAAAAGCTTTCATCACTTTCCAAGGTGGATGAGAGTAGCTTTATAACAGCCACAAATTTAACATCAGGTAAGGCAAGAGGTTGAGAAAGAGGTTGTTACATCCACAATCATGCCCGTTTGATGTCCTCTCTCGTACTTTCTCCCTCACATTCTTTCTTCTCTCATGTTCATCCAGCAAACCTCAGCTCACAGTAGAGGGTAAATAAGAACAAGAGAAGATAGTGAGATTTCAATCAACAGCAAGATTAAGAAGTGAAAAAAATAACATTAAGAAGTGAGAAGAAAAAAAGGAACTTTCCTTTAACAATTTATCACTCCCTCCCCATGTGACTACTCATCATTTATAGGAAGAAGATGCTAAGTTAATAACACTGAGAGGAGAGCATGGTGTGGCAAGAGAACAGGCTCAGGATCGCACAATAACACACTCACTGGCAAGCACCACATGAATCAAAATGACAAAGCCAATCTAGCGACAAATTCTCTCTTGCTGGCTGTAAACTGCTCTGCTCTCTGGATGGGTGGGTGCAGGAGGACGGGCTGGGGAAAATGTGAGTTAAGTTTAAAGTAAAATTCAATTAGGTGTACAGCCCCTAAACCTCACCTCTCATTCCCAGTGGTGGACTTAATCACATCCTGGTTTATAGCACTAGTTTTCTTCCCAGTGATACAGGCTTTCACTTTTTGTGGGTTCACATGTGCATCATAAAGGCCTGTCAGCAGAGACAGGGAAGGTCAGTAAAAGTCAAATGAGTTCACTTATCCCAGCAGCTGGTTGTTGAGTATAAAACTAACCAGAACCACAAGCTAACCTCAAGAGGTACACCATATTCTCTCTCTCGCTCTCTCTTCTATATATGTATATATAGCCTATGTATATATGTATGTATATATATAACAAACCGCTTCCCTTCGCTGTTAAATTCTGCTGCCTCGAGGAACCAGCACACCCATGAAGGCACCAGGTCAGCAGTGTGTGAAAAGGAAAGAGTAAAAGGTCAATATTTCTGTTTCATTTTCTCTGAACAATGCAGGGGTTTCAAATTCTGACACTATGACCCTGTGTTCAGACAAAACTGAGACAACTTTGGGCTTTTGGGGATGCAAATGAGAGGCGTAGTATTGCAACAGGGCCCTGATTTTAGCCTGTGCTCGTTTACTTGGTAAACTCTGAGAATGGTATTCAGGGAATAAATACTATATATAAATCAACAATATAAATGGTGAAATGACAACATTGAATATGTCAAAATCAGGGTTGAGGGAAGAAGGGGTTAAACTAGTCAAGTCAGAGTCCAGGGGCAAAATGTCTCACCCCTCCGGCGGTGAAAGTATCCATGCTGGAGAAACCTTTAACAGTCTTGATATGGAAGCACACTATCCACAACAGTCCATAAAATACAGTGTTCGTCTGTCACACCCCCCGTCTGTCTGGTATGGCCTCATAAAAGACTTAACAGGTCTCACATGACGCCCTCTGTCCACTTGTGCAGTGACTGGCTGAATCCTCAAAAGCAGTGCATGTGACTGAACAGCTTTAAACTGTAAAGGACAATTAGGGGCTTCAGAGATGAGCTCATCCTGTATTGCTGTCTGGTCACTCTAATAACTAGTGCTAAAACTAGTGCTATAAACTTTCCTCTGAGGTAGAAATCAACAGATGGTCATTTTCTGACATTTTGGCAGGTGGTATAGAAGACAGGGATTGTAAAGAATCTTAGGTACATTAATTGATTTAGTTATTTAGATATTTTTAGGCATTTTTGCCTTTTATTTTTGATAGTGTTAGTAAGGAGGCAGACAGGAAACATGAGAGAACAGGGTGGTATATGATATGTAGTCCCCGACCAGACTCGAAATAGAGGCACTGCAGTCACACAGCAGGCTCTGTAATCAGTCAGCCACCAAGGTGTTCCCATTAATTGACTTTGTTTAAAAACACTTGGAAAGTGAAACATTAACTTTAGCTCAGCCTTTGTAATGATGAAATTGTTAGGAAAATATATTAAATGCATGTAGCTTTTTTTTCATTATATGCCGTTGCTGCAAATACCATGCAGGTGGGGTTTGAGGCAGCGATTATTAAAACAGTGTATGTTTGTCACAACTGCATTACCAAAACAGACACTTCTGGACACTCACGGGTGATCAGGAAAAATGACTAAGAAACTAAATATAGAAATATTGGTTTAAGTACAATGTTTATGACTTTGCAAGGAAATGCCGCCTGCTCAGGTTTAAAATTATACAATGGAAAAAGTTGAGCTGAGTTTCAATTAAATCTGAACAGTAGCTGTATAATGACATGTGCAAGTTTTGCCTAATGTTTGCTTGTGGTTTGGAGATTTTGTTTTCTCTACAGCTCATGGAGGCTGTGTGTTATGACCAGAGTGCAAATACAGCACCCCGGGATCCATCCCTCACCTGACCTGTGCTGACCTCTCCATTTCTGTCACACAGCTGAGACTGCAGTCACTCAACTAACTAACATGACTAAAGAAGTGTGCGGTCTGGGCCCAATAATCTCTGCCCCATAGGAGGCACTTTAATGTAACACCTCCAGCCCCACCTCCTACTGTCCACAATTACAGTCTCAACTATTTCCTTAAGATCATCTCTGTATCCTTAAGATCTGGGGGGGGGGGGGGGGGGGGGG
>JAUMHL010000027.1:16708990-16754365 GCA_032362345.1 Sandelia bainsii
GGTCTTTCTCCAGAAACTGGTATGAGAAGAAGTCCTGGCTAACTGTCTGTCCTGAGACCGGAGCTTTGTTTTGTTTCACCTGCCTCCTCTGTCAGCTGCCAGGAACAGAATGAGCCTGGATTCAGACAGGTATTACAGATTTAATACATTTTCCTGATAAAGTGACAAAGCATTAACAGACTAGGAGCTACATAGAAAATGCTATGTGTCATGTTATGTTTGGCAATGTAAAAACTGTATCGCTACGCAGCTTATTTAAAGTCAGATAGAACATAATGAGATGAGGAGGGGAACAAAAACAGACACATTTTGTCTAAGATCATAGACTGCATTAAATTCTGTAGTGCATTTGAGCTCGCAATCCTGGCATTTTCTGGGGGCTGGTGGACTTTGTTGGATCCCTGGATGCAGCAGTACATGGACATCTGACTTTTACTGTGTTTAAGGGGAGATCTGAGACAGTACAGAATGAGCTCCTTGATTGTATGCTGTCAGTTGAAGGAGAGACGGGCGAAATTTACTTATAAATCGTAAATGACTGAAAACACAGACTGTGTATTTTTAAGTTAATTTAATCTTTTAAAGTAGTATGATGCATGAGAATGGTGCTTTGGCTTATACTAGTTTTGATATGTGGTTAAAGCGCAACATAAAACTGACTTGCAAAAGTGCGCCCCCCCCAAAAAAAATAATTTCACCAGCCACCACTGACTGTGACTCATACTGCTCATTTCTGATTAGCGCTCCTCAGGCTTAAAAGTAATCTGCACCAGACAGGGGATAGACTCAGCTAGTTATGTTATTAAACATATCTATCAGAACGATATGTGTAACAGACTGAGTGCACACTGTTTATGTATGATCCCTTAGAGAGATTAAAAACAGGAAAACCAGTGAGGGTCTGTGCAGGAAGAAGAGACCATGCAAGCAGGTCAATCTGCAGGTCTAGGTGGGACTCAGTGTGGAGAGAGTGAGAGGAATGTGGGGTACCCCCTCAACATGTTCAGTGTAAACAGGATGCAGACAGGAAGCTCAGCGGGCAGCGGCAGTTAAACAGAGATCATCACCATCATCTACTGTAATGTGGATCATAGAATGGAGGTTAAACTAAAAACACACATTGACTGGGAGACAAATAGAGAGAAAATCTTTGTTAAGATACGTGTCATTTGCATGTATGAGCTCTATGAACTGGTGTAAGAAGCGTGTACATGTATATTCTCTGTTAATAAAAGACAATGCTGCAAAAGTTTTACTTGGCTATTACACAAAGAAATAAATCATTTTTTTAAACTGCTCCAGGTTGCTCAGTGATTACTGAACACGTGGCCATAACATCTTCATTATTCATCCTTTTATATCATTCAGTCTCAGTGGGGTCATCATCTGTCCCACTTCCTCTGCTGTAGACTCACTGACTGACAGTTAAGGTAAAAAAGAGAGGAAGCTTTTCTTCCTCTTTGTCCTGGATGGGTGTGTGTGTGTGTGCCTTTCTCGACTATAGACCCTCGTTTTCCACAGCCTACATAAAAACAGTCAAAGTCGCAAACTATAGGGTAATGGTCTGCACTTATATAGCCCTTTCTACCTATTGGTACTCAAAGCGCTTAACACTGCTTCTCATTCACCCATTTGCACACACCGCTGGCAGAGCTGCTATGCAGCTAACCTGACACACCAGGGGCAACTTGGGGTTCAGTATCTTGCCCAAGAACCCTTCAACATATGACAGGAGGAGCCTGGAATCAAACCTCCAATCCTACAATTGGCAGGCGACTGCTCTACCTCCTGAGCCACAGCCACTAAAACTACTACTAAGTTATTTTCAGTATCAATCTGTTGATTACGTGGCTTAATTAATTGTTTTTTTGTAAGTAATGTCACAAAATAGTGAAGAATTATCAGTTTATTGTCATTAAATGTTTGGCATTTTTGCTTAAAGCTGAACCAGTTATTCAGTTATCAAGCTAGGTACAGATTAATAATATAAACAAAATAACTAATAACAATAGAAGTACAGATTAGTTTCCTGGAGGTCAATGTGATTTTGTTTTCCCAACATTTCAAAATCCAAATGAATTAAGTTTACACCGAAACAAAACCACAGCAAATCCTCAACATCTAAGAGCTGGAACTGGTGAATAAAATCTTTGCTTAATAAATTAATTCAGTGGTTTAACTGACACATATTTACACTGTTTCCAGTGGTGAAACGGTGATGCAGTAAAAGTAATACTGGTTTATCCAGAAACAGAAAAGCAATTTACAAAAGCAATTTCCAGAAAAGCTGGGACTTAAGTCTGTTTTTATTTATTTAACAAAGCGCTGATTTAGAAAATTTTGAACTTGATGCTTGCAACACATTATAAAAATGGGCAAACGCAAACTAAGACTGAAAAGTGAAACCATCATGTTACTGTTATGAAAATGGGCACATGCACTTGGGTCTACTTTGGAAAACAATTGTCACAATCTGCTGCTGCATCCAGAAATGCAACCTGAAACTCTTATCACACAAGGAGGAAGCCATACATCAATTCTGTGCTGAAACGCTGCCCAGTCATCTGGGCCCAAGCTCATGTAAGATGGACCAAAAGAAAGTGCAATAGTGTAGACTTGTCATTTTAGCTTGTTTTAAAGAAAAATGGATGTCAGGTTTTCTTTGTCAAGGTAAAAATAACCATCTAGACTCAGAAAGGTTCAGAAGCCAGACAAATAAGGCCAGAATCTGTGATGATGCGGGGGTGCATCAGTGCATCATCATGGTCAAAGAGATTCCTGGTCAAAGACAACTCCAAGATTCCTTACAGCAGTACTTGAGGCCAACTCTGTGTTATCTAGTGTAACTAGATGGTTGGATAGCCTGTCTTTGAGTGTTTTTAGTCCTAAATACAATAACTAACTCTACAATAAGTAACTCTGTTTAGATCTAACAGGATGAGTACAGAGCTGTAGTCTGTAGCTTAGATCATTGGTGACTTTCACCAGTGCTGTTTTTGCACTAAATCCTGACAAGACATTTTCATACAGGTTTTTCTGCACAGGTGGTCACATAATCATTTCGCAACAGCCTTTTTACAGAATTTTAGAGATAAAGGGCAGAATAAATATCAATCTATAATTGTCTAAAACACCTGAGTGAATAGTAGGTTTTCTGAATAGAGGTTTGACTACAGCAACCTTAAAAGCCTGTGGTACATATAGTTTGTTAGTAAAGATAGACTGATCTGATCTAATATGGACATGCTGACTGAAGATAAAACATCTTTGAGCAGTCTTGTCGGGATGGGGTCCAAGAGACATGTTGATGGTTTAGATTAATTAATTGTTGAAATCAGCTCAGGAGGATTTACATAAGTCTAATAAGATTGTTGTAGATGATCCATCTGTGTCAGTTACAGGGAGGAATCTTATAAATGTTTCCTCTAATAGTTACAATCACAGAAATTCATAAAGTTGTTGCTTCTCAGAGTTAAGGGAATACTAGGCTCAACAGAGCTATAACTCTTTGTCAGCCTGGCTTCAGCGCTGGAAAGTAACCTGGAGTTGTTATTATATTCTTCTATTTATATATAGACCATAGTATGGTCATACCGTGAAAGTTCCATATTCCTTTGGCAGTTTTTTTGAACAGTTGATAGTGAAAAGGCAGACAGATTAAGTAGGTATATGACACACGACAAAGGTCCCAGGCTGGACCATTGTATATTTTTGCTTTGATTGCTGAGCAGTGTCAACAGATAGTAATCAGAATTTTTCCTTTTGTCATGTTGGCCGTTTGCCTTATAATGATCCAGTAAAGGCAAAATGTTTTTTCTGTCTGGTTTTAGGAGTTTTAATCCAGTGTGTGGATACTCCAATTTTTCTTACCCTTATGTAGCCCACATCTTTTGTTTTAAATGATGAATGATGGCAATTGAAGAACTCTGCATGGACAGAACTCCCTGATGAGATGTGGCTCTGATCAGTTACTTGAAAAACGTCTCCTGAGAAAACACTAAGCTGTACTCATTATACCAAGGTTAAGTGTCTAAGACAATAGTAGATTAGAGCAGTAAGGTCTGTGCTGTGACTGTTGTTTTGCTTAAAAACACTGCTCAAGAGTTAGTGGTGAGGTATTAGCTTCTGGTATGACATGACATCATGAGCCTCCCTTTCCTTGATAAGAGTCATTGCACTGAAACCTTAAGAGAGGAGCTCATTTGTGTATATTGCACAGGATATAATTCTGTTATCGCAGTAAAATGAATGGATATAGAGCTCTTTGTTCTACTGAGCCACAGGGTAGTCAGACTAAATTAACAAGAAAATACAAAGACTTAATTGGTAAATAATCAAAAAAAGAAAGAATTAGCTCAAACGAGTAGAACTGGGAAGGTAGTGAAATAACCAATGTCTTCAAAATTTGCATGAAGCTCACAGTTAAACCTGAAGCCTTTATAAATTAGGTTTTTAAAACATAATTAATCCATTGATGAATAATCTCTTATTTTATACTTTATATGATGTAACCTACTAATTTGGCTCATCTTGTTCAACTGCATTTCTGTCTGTCAGAAACAGAGTTGAGTATGTACTGCCATCATCTGGTCGCTCCAAGTATAAAACCTGACATCTGACTACAGGGGAAACACCAAAGAGAACAATTCATGAGAAAATGTTCTTTAAAAGAAGTTCTGTTGCCACTGGTTTAGGTTTTAACTGATTACATTGAAATAACAAAAAATAAAAGTTTTCAAAAATTTAAGTTTAATAGTTGTGCATAAAGGGAAATTCAAATGTTTTTAGACATGGCTTAATGGTTCACAACTATACTTTTTACTTTACAAAGTCATTGATTTTTTATAAATGTATAAAAAATATTTTTAAACAAAACAAAAACCTTCATCTCTCATTAAGTTTAAATTAATATTTCAATTTGGCAGATCATAAAATAGAGGTTGTTTTTGTAAAAGACAACTGTTCTCCCATTGAATCATGATGAAATGTTGACATGATTGTGAAATGATTTTAGATGGCATGACAAAATAAAAAATCCATCCATGAAACTGACTGCAGGTTCTGCTATGATAATGTGTTTGAAATTAAGTGGAAGGACTGAGATGATGAGATGGATAATGAGCGGGATGAGGAAACTCAAAGCAACATTTTTATCAAAGATAGTATGAGTTGATGAACATTTTTTGGTCACAGCAGCCACTGAAAACATGCGATCACTGTTAGCTTCTGACTTTGTCTGCTTGTCTTAAAAATCATCCAGATAAGGGAAAATACACTGAAAACTCAGCAGCTGTTTACATTGTGGCAGTAAGATATGTAAACAACATATTTTACTAAATAAAGCAGGAAGATCTTAAAATAAGGAGGTCTGGGGCAGATACTATGGTTTGTTCACATACTCATGTTATGCTATGAAAATGAAAATATAGCTTCATGTGTGATGACAGATCCACTCTAAGGGATCCAATTCCTCTGATCCAGACCAAAATAGTGCTGACAAGCTGCTGCCGCAGCCACATTCTGTACATCATAAACAATAGAAAGGAAATACAGAACAATAGGGCTCTTAAAACAAGAGCCTGTGGGTGACAGAGTTCCCATATAAAAATGCTGACCAAGCACTTTAGTGCTGTAATGCATTTCTAAAGTCATATATACAGTTGCAAAAAAAAACACCAAACAAACACACAAACAAAAAAACAGATGACATGAGAATATAAAAAAGAACAAAGAAAAACAAAATACTCACTTAACACATCATACACGCACTTCATGCTAAACTAGTCATTTTGGGAAAGCTACTGGTGACCAGTGAAGACACACCCAAGAGGAAGACAGATGTGATTTAGAGTCGCTAACAGATGATGAATAGTGGGAGGTAGGAGGAGGAGGAGGAGGAGGAGGTGGTGGGTATAAACAGAGGTTAATATCAGGGTAACTCTGTACAAGAAGCTCGTGATACAAGTCAAAACCTCGACCACAGCAGCTGTACTTTGGACATTTCCTCCACCCTTTACACTTAAAATACCAGCTGCAAGATCACAGAGTGGCATTCATCTTTGTAAGCGTATACCATGTGCATCTCCCCGTCCCTGGAGTCAGAAGACACTCTGGTTCTCATTTCACCAAATCTCACTAAAGTGCACGCACTACTAATATGTTAAGCGCTTCATTGAGGTCAGCCAAGGAAAATATTACACATACCTGAACATTTGTATATGACTGAACTCAAATTCTCAGGCTTCCATTAAAAATATTATGTCTATTTAAAAACACAAAAGATAAGACAACAAAGGTTGTGAACTTACGTCCAACAAGTGGGTCAAGCTTGACTCAGAGGCGTGTGTGTGTGACAAATGGAGGATGAGAAATTTGCACAGCTGTCAAGGTAAAAGAAGCTGAAATGGTGGAGACAGCTGTCATATTTTGTGAGTGTCTGTGTACATAAAAATGTGAGACAAGGAGAGGGAAAGAGTTCATCCATCTGTGTGGGGGGTGAAGCTTGCTCTGTCGTCAGCTCAGTACTTTGGTACTTTGGTATAATCCTCCTGGACAACACTCTTGCAGAGACACATGGAGAGGATCATTCCGAGGAGCTGGTGGAGATGGAGTTGTCAAGTTAGTTATCAGAGTTTAAAGTGACCAATGGAGCATTCAAATTTCTATACATGTGAGGTCCAAAAATGTACAGAACATATTTTTTACAGTCCATGCGTCTCTACTGTATTGCATAATTATTCATGCTGAAAGTACAGCGGCAACAAATAATTTATGTCATTGTATTCCAGATACTAAAGAATGGTTATCAGTATTTTCTGAGGTCCAGGGTAATGTTATGGAATTGATCGTTTTGGGCAATATCCAAATCCTCAGATTCAGTGCAAGTTGTTCTTGTTTGCAGTTTACCTATGGATATACAGATAGCTATATCTTCCAATACTGGAAAAAACACTGAATATTGCATACAGATTTAAGAATATTTGTAATGAACATTTAAGACAATTATGTATTTGGGAAGCTGAAGTCACACAGAATATCAATGTCATGTCTGTATGTTCAGATTTAACTGAGTTAGGACTGAGAATTTTGAGGTAATATCACCTAACAAGGTACCTTTAAGCCCTGGAGTGGATTTTACAATGACATTGTATCAAGGAGTAATAAATTCATGTGAAGATAGACAGGAGAACACATGACTGAAATCTTCCAACATACCATCAATGTGTCATGTGATTATGGTATAGAGACAGAAATCTCAGGACTACCCTTTAGTACTAATGTGGAGGAGAGGTGGATACTGTACCTCGACTATTGCCACACACGCACAGATTCCCAAAATAACTCCACAGTTGTCCATGAGCCATTTCTCCACACTGCTTATACAACCCTGAAGGAGAGAATGAGAAAGGGATAAAGAAAGAGAATGTGGTTAAGAAACACATTGAAAAAGTAGGACTGCAAGCTGAAGTACAGACAAGAGACGAATGACTACGTGATCCCATCCGGACATGAACAAGAGCCTTTTCAAAACACAACTATTGTCTTTGGACCGGGTCAGTGAGGGGAAGAATAACACAGCTAAGCTGAGCTGAGGGAAACAGTGAAGAGATAGAGAGAGTAAAGGTTTCAAAACATGCAGACCAAACACGCCTCAGCTGGTGGAATTCACCGTGCTGATTAAGTGCAAACACAATGCCACACTGAGCTGGCACCCAGAGTTACACAACATGTGTCAAACTGACTTATGTAATGAGTAAAGGAGTGAGGCCTATTGGACATATGCAAACATGCTGTTCACTAAGAAAACACCAACATCAGCCATAATCATAGTCTTGACTGAAAGATCATGATAATGTTTCCAATTATTACAGAAGACGATTCAGACTGCGTCAGGTAAGACGTCAAGAAGACAGTGGTTTTATAGTTTGTATAATGTCTGCATAATCACATACATATTATCAAACTGTAAAACATAGTCATAGATAAGTAGTTGTTCCCTAACAACATTAAGATGCTTTTTACATGTACGTTAATGGGTCAGTAATCATATTCCAGTGATACACACAGTATATGATGATGAATCAAACTTTGAATAGGGCCTTTTTGTCTTATGTGTAGTTTTTGCTGATGACACTTACTTGAGTAGTTTTTTTTATTTTTGGATGCAGGACTTTTACTTCTAATATAGTACTTTTATCTTGTAGCATTGGAACATTTACTGAAATGAAATATCCCAATACTTCTTTGTGAGTATAAAAACATGATACACAGACTTTGAAAGACTTACTGTGACTGCCACATGTTTTTAGCCTTCACTTCCTGTTCTATGTAGCAAAGCCTATTGTCATGACCTAACCATGACAAATAAATGGAAAGCAGACAAAAGGCTAAAATACATGTTACATTCACCCTTGTAGTATCACTTCTTGATATATGGCAACAAAGTAGAAACCTTGAAAAAGTAACTTCCCAAGAAAAATAGCTGGTTCAGTAGAATAAAGGAACCTGCAGACAAGCTGTCACCAATAAACAGCTGAAACAGGAGATTATCATTTTCATCCATAGTGCAGACATAGGAATACAGATTTTAGAAAAGTTATGTACCGTTTCATAGATGGGAAAATCTTGGGACAGGTGCTCACACAGGCCCACTTCCCTCATGTCTGTGCCAGGCAGGGACTCATTACGACAGGAACATGGGTAGAGGTTTTGGGAGCTGTTCCTGATCAACAGGTTCTCAGTCCAGTTTCCTGGACCAGTCCATCCACAGCACTGGATCTGGTGATATGAAAGATTTGGAGATAAAGAGAAAAAAAGCAGAGAATGGAGTGAAAAAGGGCAAAAAGAAAATTATTTGTCTCAGAGAATGAGCACTGCTACTGTGGTGCTTGAGAACAACCTCTTGTTGGCTGCTGTCTTCAGAGAGATTGGGGGGGGGGAAGGAGGTTTGGCAGGAAATAGAGTGAGAGCAAGAACAAGAGCAAGAGGGAGGGAAGAGGAGAGAGAGAGCAAGATGCACTCTGCCTTCAGCTTGCTTCAGACCTAATTTTATTTGCTATAGACTGATTAGTTTAATGAGGCAGTTCACCTAAAGCAGAAAAAACATACAGTATTTTCTCACTCAGCACTCTTAATGGTGTGTGGTCATGCAAATAGCTTCAGTTGTAGGTCCTGTGAACAAAGAAACTGAATAGGATTTTCTTTGTGCACCTCTAAGCAACAAAATTTTGAATCCTCAAGTTACTCAGGATAATCTACAAAAAAAATCTTACATGGTGTGAGGTCTGTGTGATGACAAACATATGTTATAGTTGCTGTAGAAGTAACGCTTAGTGCACTGTTATCAAAACTTCAATCTACTCTATTGCATTATGGTAGTGGCATGAAACTCAAAGATTGATTTCAAAACCTGGGCACATGAAAAAACAAAATTTTCTGCATGTCTTGATATCACAAAGGATACGTAGAAGCAGTCTTCTTGTAATTTGGTTAAGTGACAGTGTAGCATGGCTCTGTATAATAAGCAGTCTTCATGTCATAGGTTTTAGATTGTAATTAGAAGCAAGTGAGTGAGAAAAACTGCTTACTTTGGCCTTAGTTATAATTCCTAGTTAGAGATATCAGGAATTTCTAACAGCTAAGTCAGAAATTGATAACATCTCTACTGTTAATGTCTTTAAGTGCCATATAATTTTATGACAACAGCAGTTTTATGGGCTGTTTTTTAAACTAAAGGTGTATAATGATACTAGCTGTGCAAACTGTCACATTATTATTATTATTATTACACGCTTGTTCAATTCCCATAGTTTATTCTTTTAAAATTTTCAGCAATGTTTAAATAAGAACATGAAAGTTAATATTTACATTAACTTTGTCTTTGTGTCTTGAATGTTGAAAAAAAAAAAATCAACTCACCTTTCTCTGAATGTAGTCCCAGGTGTGCTCTGTGGTCCTGTTGCCGGTGTAGTTGATTATCATACCATGCATGATGTTGGCCATCTCATGTTTCAACTAGAAAGTACATGAGAATACATCAGAGAACACAGAGAATACAGCAGCATGATAGCTCAATGGGTAGAGCAGTCGTCTCCCAACCCAAGGGCAAGCGGTTCGAATCCCAGTCCCGGTAGGCTACATGTCGAGGTGTCCTTGGACAAGACACCGATACCCTGACCCTTGGTGCCTCACAGGGGCAGCCTGTCCACAAAGAATTTCCCCAAGGGGATCAATAATTATTATTATTAACAGGTTTGTGCAACACACAAATACGGACTACTTTTTAGTTGATGCACTGTAGTATACTATACAGTAGGTAGGTGTAAATGTGTATGTTTGAATTTACAGTAAGCCTGTAGTTAGGCAACATCTCAGGTGGCACTGCCCTGTGAAGTCTTGTGCTGAGTTTAAACATTGCACAAGCAGGCCAGCAGTAGCAATACTGTGTTTATGTGTGTAACACCACAGATTGGTGGCAGCGATGTAGCTTCAGAGCTCTACTGGAGATCAGTGAGAGCATTGGCTTATTCTGAGAAAGGGCACCACCCTGCCATGTGGTGAGCCTTAAACACAGGGAGTGTGCCTAAGGGTACAGACACACATACAAACATGCTGGAGGGCTAACAGCTAAAAAGGCAACAACAGCCTCCACCTATGCTTCATTCTCCAGGGATGAATATATCAAGAGAAGAGTTTTTTATGTCCTAGGAGAGAATGTCAAAGTATTAAATTAATGTGAGAGGCTGGTATGTTCAAACACAACACTCCCTTCACACACATAGAAATCAAACACACAAGGCTGATTCTATTATTGAATTCACATTGTAAGAACTTGTGTGATCACCAGTTTGCCTGAAAAGATTGTAGAGAAAATAATATAACATTCATAGTGTTTAAAAAAAATTTGTTCAGGTGTTCAATTGTCCACAAATGTAAAACCCAAAAACAGTATGTGTTATTTGGCTGTATTTTTAAATACTGAATATATTTTTCCAATCTACCTGCATCTGACTGTAATCTTAATTTCTTCTAAGGTTTAGTGTTGCATGTACTATTTATTTTACTAACATAGTCCTGAAATACATGGGTATTGCTGTATAGTGTAACTCACATATTTCCTATTGTTGCCATCAAGACATATCTCCAAAACATCACATTGTCAAAGTTGAGAAAAACTGGCTTGTTTTTAGCTTGGTTAATACTTCAACGGGCTTTAAATAGTTTACTGATAATTCTCAATATTGTGTTGTTTGTCCTCCCATCACTATTAATGTCTAAGACTGATCCCCACAAGCTTTTTAACCATTTATTATACTTTATATATTGTAACAGTTTGTTTTGTTGTTTTTTCCCCCCAAAACTGGCTGACACTCAGCTAAGCAGCTAGAACATCTTCACTCAACTCTGATGAGTTGGTGGTCTCTCCTGTAGGGGGCACTGTATCATTAACACTTCCACAGAAAGCGGTTTCTATCCCTGATGTGATAATTACTGACTTAGATGAGGCAGTGTTACACATACCAATTTATTATGTCAGCATATAAAAGCAGCTTTACCAACGCTAATTCACCATTCATTTGTTTGCCCTCTCTCTTACTCTCAACACAAAAAATACCCAAATGGAGAACTGAGACCATGGAAACACTTAGGATAATATTCTGCCTTCTAGTTCCTCTACAGCTGTCATGCATCTCATTCAGTATACCTGCTTCACCTCACTGTCACATCAGTTACAAACCAACATCCTGTCACTTTTCATTTGCTGAACCACAAAAGAACGTTCTCCACAGCAGGTTCAGCTAAGACCAACAAATGCAGCAATTGTTAGATGTGAAGAGGGGCACCACAAATATCCATTAGACTGCAGCTGTACAAGTGGAAGAATAAGTGGTGGGGGAAGATAAAGGTAGGGAAAAACTAAGAGGACTAAAAAACACAGTTGAGACAGGTATACAAATTATGAAGAAGTGAAAATAAAATAGGTAGGTAGGGAGAAAACAGACTGGTAAAGTTCACCGAAGCTTGTATCGTACCCGGTCTCTTTGGAAGTAAATGAGAACTCCTGCTGTGACCTGGGCGATGAGGATGAGCAGGAGGCAGGTGAAGTACTGTGGGGGATAAAAGGAAATGTGAGTATGACAACATTTAGAATCAAAACTTTAAAACACTGAAAATGTTGCAGCAATCAAAAATCTTAAGGAAGAAATGTGAAAGGGGTCATCCTTAGTAATAAACTTACAAAGAATTATCAACTGAATCTGGAGATCCTCTGCTTTTAAGGCTGTTTATAGTGAGTTTAGCTGTTCAAACCACAACTTTGCTTTTCTGGTTCACGCTCATAAGTTTGGCAGCAGCGAGCAGCTGTTTCCACAGAAACAAACCACTGTACACTACCTGCTCAAGATTACACAGCAAAGTGACACAGTTAGAGACTAACTGGTGAGTACTGAGCATGTAAAGATATTTTCTTGATGAGTTAGTAGAGACCAAAAAAAGAGCTTAAAGAGAGTGAATTATAATATTACTCTCCAACTGTGAGATAAATAAACAACTGGCAATACATTTGCTCCATCACTTATATTGTGTTAAAATATCTGTTATTGCAAGTTCATCATATCATTATTACAGAACAAAATAATAACAAAAAATCTCCTGGGCAGACACTTTATACAGTTAATTTAAACTGTATTTTGAGAAATTTACATGTTAAACACAATCTCTAAAGATTTTTGTAAGAATAATGAAAGTCATTAAAGATCCTTCCACAGACTTATGTGCTCTATGCTGTTTGTGTGCGTGGTGGTGATGGTCTGTTGCCAGCTGGTCACCGACACTGAGAAAGTAGGTCACAGCAATTCTTTAGTTAACCCTCGCAGGTTTAACACTGAGGAGGTCATGTACCCATCCCCACTCTTGTTGTACCCCCTACATCTCATTGGCTTTATCCCTGTCACCCCCTCCCCTTAGTAAATCCACACATGCTACAACCCATCAGCCCACACATAAGCAGAATGCTGAAAGGCTTTACTGTCAGCAGGAATCTATCAGGTGTTCTTAGCCAAGCCTGAGATTTCAAGCGGGTGTTTTAAATCAACATAATGCCAGCAATGACTGTGGCTTTACAATAATATTAAATACACAATAGAAAAGTTAAATAAACTACTATGGCTATTTAAAATGGCTAAACACTAAGAACTGTTTATGTATTATTTTTGAGGATTTTATGTGTTTATTATGACCACAATAGCAGAGAGACAAGAGAAGGGTGGGCAGAGAAAGAGAGATTAAAAAAAACAACAACAACAAGATCAGGCTGTGGTGTGCTATGCTTAGCACTTTAAGCTCTAGCTACCAGGGTGCCTCACTATAGAGAAATGTTATGCTGTGGTTTAAAACATTGTACCTTCCCTGTAATGTTTCCTGTGTAGCTATGAAGTGTGGTGACATGCAAGCTTTTACATGCGATTCTGACGTTTTAAACTTCCTCATCTCACCAAGTCGGGGATGTTAACTGCATGTCTGCCTTAAGAAATTAGACCAGGCTGTAACATGTTTGAATTAAAGTTTCTCACCAGACCCAGCATACAACGTATTTCACAGATCGCTCCTATCCAGCCAAAGAAGCCCATGACCATCGACAGGGAACCCACTCCGATGAGGATGTAGGAAGCTCCTTTCACTGTGTCTGATGATTCCTCTAAAGAAAACAGACAGTAAGATATCAACTTACTAAGAACAAAAAAATTAAATATACAGGCACTACAAACTACACATCTACTACAATAGTTTTATAGCAACAGTTCATAGTTAAACTCAGTTCTTCAGTTAAACCCTGTTTGTTTAATAAAAAGTAACCAATTCTCATACAAAATACAGTCACATGCATGGTGCTTCATGATAAAGTAACAGAAGCAGGGATATTATCTCTTTTCTACTTTAACCACAGTGTGTGCTGGAAAACAAATGCAGCTCAAATGAATCTTATTCACATGCAAAACTACTTTTACACAGATGGCTGCAACGACTCAAAAACGCTTCTCAGAAAACGTTTTACTTCTCTGAATTCAGAGCATTCTAGTGTTTTACTCCCACAACAGATTATTTTAATAGGCCACCAGAGAGAGAGTTGGACCAAGACAAGTCAATGTGTGGCGAGATTAATTGATTTCCACTTTGGTATGTAGAACGGGAGAACCACAGGAGGTGGTGGGGGTGGAGGTACAAGGACTGAAACTGAAGATTGGAAGGTTGGAGAAGAGAAACTGGAGCCATTTTGTGACTGTGTATTATCTGGATTGGAGGAGGTCCAGAGAGTCAGAGCTCAGTCTGCAGATGAAGCTGGAATATGAGCTCTGTGAAGTGGCTCCAGCTCCTAAAGATTCCTGAGCCAAACAAACCAGCCAGAGCTGTTGGAGAACTCACTCCTATCCATTTGGTGAAGAGCAACTCCTCCACCATTGTTCTATGAACTCAATGTAATGTTACTTTTTAGGCTGCTCGTTAGGAAGCTGAATATTACGATTACCCTTATCATGTTAGCTGCTGATTTTCTAATGGCAATAGTTGTATACTTAATTAGACAAAAACACATTTTATGTAAATAATATGTTTAACATTTATGTTGTAATTTACGGAAACCCCATTGATATAAACCTGCATAAATGCTCCCTCAAATACATTACATGCATGTACACGGTTGGCTGTACACGGGTGACCAGAGCAGCACATGTTGTGGTGGTTTGAGAAAAACTGAAAGCTAAAAGTATGCAGAATGTTTATGTGGCTAGTGTTTATGTGGTATCATTTAAAGGGAAGCAGACAAGCACACTGTATGTTCCATATCCAGCACATTACTGAAGCATGTTATTTTAGTCTCTTATTCACACACCCACTCAGTGTTTGCAAAAGCAACAGATGTCCATGGTGTCCCTAAAAACATGAATTAGGAGAATTTCGGGTAATACATGAAATGCTAGTCTGAGTGCTACTGTAACAATCACAAGACTAAGTGAGAATACTGACAATATCTTTGCACTGTACTAGATATAATGTAGTATTTTAGTAGTAGTTTGTTATAATTGTTGCTGAAAACATAATGGCCATTTCACAGCACTTGTGGAGCATAGTGAAATAGAAATATACTTAGCTACAGTGGATCATTAACATATTTTCTTCTGAGATCATAAACCAGTAATCTATGATTATTAACTAAACTAAATTAACTAAAATTGAGATAGATATTTGTGTGTGGTTTCCCTGTAGCCTGGTAGTTAAATGTACACTTGTTTACCCTGTACACTTTGGAGTTAAAGAGAACATCATTCAACACTAGAGCTACCTCAAAACAATTCTCCACTGCGACTGCTTTCATCTAAGCGGTTTTCAAATATCCTTGGCATGTAATATGTCACTTGTTTGGATGGATTACTTCCAATATTGCATCATGCAGCAGCTTACAGTAAACCACACTAAGCAGCAACTTTTATATTTCAGCAGCAATATCTATCCTACACTAAGTTTAACTATGTCCTCTCAGTCTGTCAGAGTTGCAGAACTACAAATACACTCTTACAGCTGTGAAGCTAGCACCTGTGTTCGTCTGTGGTAATAGTAAAACATATATTCTCCTGAAGTCAGCATGTACTATGGCCTGTTTCCATTTAGATCTCTGCTAGATATTCTAAAATAGACCTTAAAGTGGAAGAGTTCCATGGAACTTTCCATTTAAAGAGGTAAGACTTATGGTCATTTCAAGAAAGCTGTTGAGGGTGGAGGAAGAACTGGTGACCACAGACACACATTTAGCTTGTATACAGCTCGGGAAAAAAATAATCGTTGACATGATTACAGATTTAAAATTTTAACATACAGTAAGGCTCTGAATTTATAGAATTGGAGTGATCTAAAAACATTTGCCAACTAAATTTTCTTTTCTCTATTCATGACTTTTGAAAGCTTTTGAATTAATCTGAACAATATTTCCAAATAGTGCTTTAGCACATTCTCTGACTCAAAGACCTCCTTTCCAAGGCTGACTTTTGTTTAGATAAGCTGTGCTCAGGAAAGTGCCAGAAAGATAAACTCCAGACATCATTTCACTGGTGTAAATTATTAACAGCAATGTATTCGTTGAGGGGAAGATGCCGTTTTAAATGCAAAAGTAGGAGGCATGAACCAAAATATACTCAAAGTCCCCCTAGTCACTGGGACAGCTGTAAAGCCTCTATTAATAAAGCCCATAAAGAATGGAAACTGAAAACACAGAGATCCTGTTTGTGGTCAGGCAATGGTACAAATGAAGAAAACACAGAGTCAATAAACAGAGTTGCCTGCAACTTTGGCTTTTGTGTCTCTACAAAGTGGTAAGAGGTTTCCAGTGAAGTTAGAAATCCAGGGAGGCAGGGAGAAGTTGAGGTTGACCCACCCTGGGTACAGGGAACAAAAATATACAGAGGAGAGAAGGTCATCAAACCCCTTGACAGGAAGGGATTTCCTCAGTGAAGCAGGGTCCCCGCTATCTCTGGAGGAACAGGTGGAGTATCATAACAAGAGGACCGGGCCTCTCAGGGATGAGGAATACTGCACTACCTTTGTGTTGAGATAAGGAAACTCTGAAATAACCTTTAGTGACCAACGGAGGACTCAGTCTGACTGCTTGAAGACAGTTCTCTATAGTTTTCATCAAAACTCCAGTATTTTGCCACCTCACTAGTCAAAGCAGGCCAGGCATCCAGACTAAATAGTGATTTCTTCAGCCTTGGTCAGATCTCAGAGATGGTGCTTTGTCATCAAAACATTGCAAAAAGAAGAAGTAACATTATTTTCAATAATCTGCATATTATTTTGTTGTATGATCAGTTTATTATTTTATATGTTTCATACTATTTATTGAATTCTTTTATTATTTATTTATCATGTTTTTTTATATACCGATCAGGCATAACATTATGACCACCTGGCTAATGTTGTGTTGGTCCCCCTTTTGCTGTCAAAACAGCCCTGACCCATCGAGGCATGGACTGCACTAGACCCCTCCGTGGATCGGACTTGTTTGTCCAGCACATCCCACAGATGCTCAATTAGATTGAGATCTGGGGAATTTGGAGGCCAAGTCAACACCTCAAACTCGTTGTTGTGCTCCTCAAACCATTCCTGAACCATTTTGCTTTGTGGCAGGGAGCATTATGCTGCTGAAAGAGGCCACAGCCATCAGGGAATACTGTTCCCATGAAAGGGTGTACATGGTCTGCAACAACGCTTAGGTAGGTGGTACGCGTCAAAGTAGCATCCACATGTATGGCAGGACCCAAGGTTTCCCAGCAGAACATTGCCCAAAGCATCACACTGTCTCCGCCGGCTTTCCGTCTTCCCATAGTGCATCCTTGTGCCATGTGTTCCCCAGGTAAGCGATGCACACACATGCACACATGTAAAAGAAAAAGTGATTCATCAGACCATCTTTCATTGCCCCCGGTCCAGTTCTGATGCTCACATGCCCATTGTTGGCGCTTTCGGTGGTGCCTTTGCTCCTCACGTCCATCAGTGAGCCTTGGCCGCCTGTGACCCTGTCGACGGTTCACCACTGTTCCTTCCTTGGACCACTTGATAGATACTGACCACTGCAGACCGAGAACACCCCACAAGAACTGCAGTTTTGGAGATGCTCTGACGCAGTCGTCTAGCCATCACAATTTGGTCTGTGTCTAACTCACTCAAACCCTTTTGCTTGACCATTTTTGCTGCTTCGAATACATTCACTTCACAAGGACAAAATGTTCACTTGCTCTCTAATATATCTAATATGTCTGCCTGATCAGTATATATTTTCATTATGTGTACACCACTGGGAGTGGCAATATAAATAAATTTGTTGCACGCCTGCAATGACAGCCTCATTTATTCATTTATTTGTTTTGTCCAGCCAACAGTCTAAAATCAAAACATTCTGTTTACAGTCCTACAGAACAGAAAAAAAGAGCTAAATCTTGCAAATCAGTATCAATAATAAACTATCAAAAATAGTTAGTGTTCAATTTAATTGTCAAATTGTTTAAGCTTGAACAAAAGCTATGCAGTTTTGTTTAAACAGTGTCTGTATAAAAGCAGTAAAATGATTAAATTGATCTGAAAGGATTAACCATTACGCATTGTTTTCCCACCCTTGTCATAATGTTCATCTATGTGAAGGAAGGGATTTTACAGTCTAATTGAAAGAAATGCTATATTTAACTCTGAACACGTTAAATTTCTAGTTAACATATTGAAAGATTCTGCTTTATAAAACAGGGAGAAAGCTTCACTCCTGCTCTCGGCAATGCTCCATCTGGGATGAATACACTGCAAGTATTTATAACACAATTTATGGCAACTAAGAGTTTCCATCCTTGGCTCCCTGTTCTTTTCAGCAACACTAGAACTGGGTTTCATTATGCTTTCTCTAGTGCCTTCACAGAAGATAAACTAAGTAAGACACATTACTGTCTATGTCAAAGCTGATAACTTTGCCTCTTACACCATACTGTACCACTCGGGCTTGGTTTCTTTCTTATGACATAGCATTTATAAAGAGATATGAGAGAACATATGGGAGATGTCTGTACACCTCTGCCATCTGGGCAAGGCAAGTTTAAAAAATGCCCCAGTGGAACCTATGAGGAAATAAAGCTGCAATTTTCCAACAAAAAAACCAAAATAATCTGAGATACCCTGATAATCGACTGACTGACCTACTCTTCTGGATCTCAACAGATGTGTGACAGTGGGTGTCTGCATGTCTACAGGGCAGCTTTTGAGCGGCTGAGGAAGTCATAAAGTTTCATCTGTGAGTCACATTTTTTGGTCTGGTGTGAACATCCCTTGTGGTTCTTTGGGAATGAGTCTTATGGTATACAATCCACATAAACTATGCTGCCACTGTGCTCAGACCAGACAGACTGACACAGTTCAAAAGTGCTGAATGTTTGCTGATGTGTTATCACTTAAGCATTTAACAGCAGGACTGTGGGTGTCTGAGTTTTAAAACACTTACGTAGAACAGCAATGAAGCTCTCGTTATCAAAGAGAACCCATAGTCCAAAGCCTGCAATCAGTGCTCCAAAAACCTGTAGAGGGTAAACAGAAAATTATCAGGCACCAAATTTCATGAGAGTTAAACACAGAAGCTATGAAGGTGTGTCTTAAACTGAGGGCCTTATTTTTGCTTTCTCAGCGTTTCACATCTGGGATTAATCAGATGCTAACTCTTCTCTCAGTCTCGTTATCTCTCTTTTTCTCACAGTAACATGAAGCAGTAAAGAGGATCCAAGAGTAAATGTTACTACAAAAAAGAAAGAGGGATAGAGGAATTTTTCTCAAGCTTTCAGTTTTACTTAACTGCTCTGCCATCTACTATCTGATGATGGTTTTAATGTAAAACTGAAAGCATGGGAAAACTGCCACTATGCCTCTGTCCTTTTTCTTGAAAAAGATTATGTAGATCATCATCATACAGACAGAAATCTAAGTGGGAATAAAAGGGCCATGACAAGCAGAAATGAAAAGAATTATTTATACACTGCAACATTTTGGTATTGTTTTGCGAAAGACAAAAATTCTATGTGCCCTTCTAATGAGATTATGAAGTTAAGATTTTCTATGTAATTAAGAGGGCCTATGTTTAGGCATTGTGGGACATTGTGGAGAGGGCAAAATCCATAGATGAGAGGCTCTGTTGATTCACCAGCTTCCCCTTTGTACTGCCACCCCAGCCTAACCCCACAACAGTAATTAGAGCTCTGGTTAAGAGTTCATTTAGAGGAACTATTGAGCTCCGGGCAGCCATCATTAGCCCACCACTTCCTGGCTTCCCCTAGCCTAATCTGGCCTTTGTCAGGTTTATAGCCACAGACTCTTTGGAAAGGTCTGCACACCCTTGGAGTCTGGGGTTTTAGCAACCCCTGGACTCTATGTTGTGGCCAGTATAAAAGAGGAGGAAGCAAACAGAAACCATCTGCTGATTTATACCTGGTTGTGCTGAGGAATACTGGAAGGTCCTTCTCTCCGGGCCAGAGATACAGCAACACCTCCCTACCTCAACTATCTAACTAAGGACGCTTATTCAGAAGAAAACCTGAAGCCATCATACAGCTCTGTGTGATAAGCATCGATTCAATTGAAGGAGCACAGCACACCTATCTGTCTATTTTAGGTTAACACAGTTTCTGACACAGTGGATGTCATGTGACACAAGTCTGGCAGTGCATGCTGTGTATGTGCACTTGTTGCAGCAGGGCCACAAAGAAGTGATGAAGAAATGTATTTACTTACAAAGAAGAGAAGGTTGAAGAGGAACAGAAAATACTTGGTGACTGTGACGCAGCCGTTCCCCATTGTTGCACTTCTGAAAGACAGGAGTAAATCAAATGTACTGGTTAAATTAAACATGAGAGGAAAATATCATGGTATAGTGTGGTTGTATAAGATATGAGAAGACACAAGATGAGCAAAAGACATAATAACAATTCATACAGCTAACCTTGAGACAACCTTACTTTAAAAAGATAGCTTATTAGCTACAGAATCAGGACAATCTGCACAGTTTGGGACATGATTAAGCACAGCTTTAATCTGCAAAGCAACATTAGCCTAATTTTTTTTCAACAGGCACATTTCTCTACTGTAAAACAGCTCAACCTGCTCTAATCTCTTTTATTAGACAACAACTAGCCTGTTGCTGTAAAACGTTAGGTTTTATGACAATATTGTCCACTTTTGAAAGGAAGTTCGTTAATGAGTCCCAGTTTATTCTTGACAAACGAGATGAACCACCCTGGTGAGACAGCTTGGAGGAAAGACCACCACAAATTGGTGAGTGGTGAAGTCATGATTACTGTGCTGAGGCCATGACAGCACATGTGGTTAGGCATGTTATTGTCATCACAAGAAGAGGGAAACTAGGCAGCTCTACAAGCGTGTTTACTAGCAGCAAACTGTGTTTTAGAGTAAACGTTATTAAGTATTTCGAGCCAAAGATGCAACAAGAATAGCTAATTTACAACCATATCCATCCCTATTCAATGGGCATGATAAATGCCACATAAGAGACAATCAGAACTTAAACACAAGCTGAGATCAGTTGCTGTCGGAGATTTTACAGCAACGTCTGCACCGTTTTACACTTTACCTCAAAATCATACATATACAGTATATTTTTGTTTCTGACAGATACAGCTGCATTCAGTGACTTTTCTGTGAGTCACACTTTCCTTTAGGAAACATTAGTAGGCCAAGCCAGCACAACACGTGCGGTACGTACACTTGATGTAACTCGTTTCGACCTGTTAATATAACCAGAACTCTTCGTTCACTCAGAGTTCTGAAAATATAGTACAACCAGCCATTGCAGTTATTTGAGGAGTCTAAAGATATCTCATATGTCAACTCCCTGTGTATCAGATGACACACTATTCTCTTGTCTCTGTTTAATCAAAAACCCAAACTGTAGGTTTTTCTCAAAGCCTGTAATACTGTGTTTAGTTTTGTGCTATTTTTGAAAGCACAAACACATCACCTGCAGCTTAGTGTGTATTTTTATGAAATACCAGGGAAACATTTACACTTACAAACTAAAATCCTTAATTTTGATTGAACACTATTGTTTAGCTACTTTGACAAGTACATGTCACTGAAAATAAAGGTTGTATTATGGCAGAGCAGGTGCTTGGTTACAGTAAATTAAAAAAAAATGTTTCATGAATCTCAAACATCCCTTTCAACAACAACTAATGTTGTATTACCAGTTAAATTATGTTTGCATTATCTTTTAAATAGCCAAATCACCTGCAGAAAAAAGATTATTTACTTCGCTAACATCTCTCCGTCACATCTGTCTGTTTGACTTTTATCTTCCTTATCTTGCTCTTGACTCTGTGAGTGAAAGTGAATCAATAATATTACAGTTGGCAGCTCTATTCATATTCACGTTTGTTCATCACAGCAACAGAAAATGGGCTAAAGCTAATTTAAGATATGAAATGCGATATTTAAAAATAAGACCATTTACTTGCCAGTTTTCTTTACCATTTCACCTTTACTGTATTATCGCAGTATATTGTTACAATAATATTATGATTATCTTACCTATAAATACTAATAATAAAAATTCCATTTGTCTTTGTCTAATGTAATCTTCCCAATCAAATTAATTTAACAATAAAAGTTAGTATTGATTAAGTAATAAGGTGACCTGCTTGGAGCAATAAGAATAACACTAGTTACAAATATTTAAAGTAACCAAATTCAAATATGGAAAAAACAATACTTAATATCTGTTCCAACATGCCCGACTTCAGCTTTGTGTGCATGATACAATATGTAGAGCAGCTCTGTTAAACAATGGCAGAGGTTAATATTCCTATTGCTAACCACCTATACTAGGCTAATAAATGAACCTAAATACCAACATGATTTCCTCTTTAGAAAACTGAACACAGCACAAAGCCCAAACCACACAGAAGATAGCCCTACAAAGTAGATAATCCTTAAAGAAGATTGTTGGTCTTTATGTTAAGATGGTGAGCAGCAGTGTGGATTAAAAAAGGCTTAGTTATGGCTACTATTGCTTACTGACTGAGCTCTGTCCATGTGAAAACATTTCCTAAAATATCCCTCAGTACTACTCATATTTTTCAAACAACAAATTTAATAGGCTAGTAGGCCCACCCAAATTTATGCTACAGCAGTCAACCAACTGTACTGAGGTTAGCAGCCAAAGCATAAATACAGTCACATTTTTGTAGAACTTTCATGCAAACTGTGGGGCCATTTAAAAAGTTCAGTTTTTTTCTGAGCCCCTCTAATCACATGGAATTACCTTAAAGTGAATCTGCTCCAAAAAGAAAAATAAACACAGCGAAATGCAATGCAAATTCAAAGCAGAGGCCGAAGGGCACT
Organism: Sandelia bainsii; assembly: GCA_032362345.1. Taxonomy (NCBI): domain Eukaryota; kingdom Metazoa; phylum Chordata; class Actinopteri; order Anabantiformes; family Anabantidae; genus Sandelia; species Sandelia bainsii. The sequence continues at coordinate 16,731,920 of JAUMHL010000027.1, forward strand.
GTTTAATATAGTTTTTTCCCCCCCAGTATAGTTTGATAGTTTAAAATTGGCCACCAGAAAAAATTACTATATGAGTCTTGGGCACATGGTACGTAAACCATAGGAAAAAAAAAAACTCAATCTGAGAAAATGAGTCACCTGAATTTTCCTAACTCCATGACCTCGCACAGCCATTTTTTTCCAATTCACAGACCCCATTTTCATCTCCATGGTCTGGCAAAGGTGTGATCACAGTATTTTGTGAGGAGGACAAAGAGGCAGTTCAGAAGCATGGGGTACAGAGATGATTACGAAGACAGCATGAGTGACAGATGGCAGCGACTGTGTCTGTAATGGATCCAGCGTGGATCAACTACAGCCCCGTAGTACACGCATAAAGTTCAGGCTGTGTGCCAGCATCCATCTACCACCTCCTCCCATCATATTCATACATGACCCATTTACACGTCAAGCTATCATGCTGGCATAGACCTGCCTACACTATCCTGGTACTAAATCCCATATAACACCATACCAGAATCCTGGTTTAACATCTGCAACAAAGGCATTTATCCCTCTGTGTGGGCAGGATGTAGCTCATTGTCTACAGTGGTGTTTTGATGACTAAACCAAATAGCATTTTTGTTTGAGTAACAGGAAACAGCTTCAACGTACATATGTTTATACTATCTGCTATTTGTGTCAACTCAATTTTGTGAGTAACACTGAACTTTGCAGAGGAGAGTATGAGGGCTTATCAGATATTTGCTCATGTTTATCTTTGCGTTTATCTTTATCATGAAAATTGTGTAATCTTGTCACTTGAGTTCATCAGTTGATAAGACTCTGTGAGATGAAGGGGGATCTCCAATTTAGCATCTATTGGACTCTAATACTTTCACTATGTGATGACATAACAGAGTAAAATCCCCCAGCAGGGGTTCGTTGCCAGGTAACTTCCCAACATTTAGTGGAAATGAGAAAGCATCTGTGATAACAAGTATTAACGTAGCAAGTGGCTTTGATCAAATACTATTACATATTATAGACAATCTTTTTAATAATTTAATATAAACAAATGATTAATGTACAAAATAATGACAACACTTACAAATTATCACACATAAAAAGCCTTACAACTACTTTCTTAGTCTGACATAGAGGATCCACATTCAATATATCTGCAAAAAGTCAAGGATAACACAACAAAGTCCAAGATGTATCTCCACTGTGGTCGCTGATTTAGAACTCTGACTGCTGAAGTATAAGAAGGCATCTTATACTTTCAGTGAGCTGATGGGGCCAAAATCCATAGTCCTGATTTTGTGCAAAATGCATTTTTAAATTTATCTTAAGGTAACATGAAGCATAGTCGAAGAAGTGTTTGTAATAGTCAAGTATGTTAAATGTATATTCAAGTATCTTCCTATCATACAAAGAGGGGATTTTAGACCGAAAGGGCTGTAACTTGCCCACTTGGTTTAACCAATTTGTACAAAATCCAATATTACTTCAGATACACTTTAGTTTAAGGTAGATGTTGGTCCTCCATCACTTACAGTGGGCTGTAGAGTAACCATCATGACACAAGAGGAATGATTGCAATACACAGGACATGGTTTAATGTTGACCCGGGCACCTCTGACTGTTGTTCTAAGAAAGAAATCTGTTTTTTAAGAGGTAACAAACAACTGCGTGGCGAAAACGTGAGGTCGTCACGTTTAAGCTGGTTCCGAAACTTTACAACCGCTTTTCTAAAGTTAACGTTAGCTAAAATCAATGACTATAAAGCTGATTATCTTTATCCTTATTATTACCCGTGTTACTCGTGTTTACAGTGACAATATATAACAATAGCACGACAGCGAAATTAAACATAATTTATTTCACAGGTTTCGCCACTTTGTGTAAAGTTATCTGGCGTTAAATCAACTAAATTCGGTTAAAGAAATCGTTACAAATTGCGACCGTTGAAGAACGTTACGTTAACGTCAACGGTAACTGACGTCTCTTCACCCTCCACAGCTAACGTTAGCTTAACTACCGTACACGATACACAATATTCAGTTAGTTTATATTTAGCTGGTAGAGAACCGGTCATCAACACGTTTTCTTAGGCTGAATAAAAAGTTGTCTAAAATCAAAAGCTGACAATTTACAACAGCGAATTCATAACGTTATATTCTGTCGTAATCCACAAACATAGCGCTAAACGTGATAAAAACTTACTTTGATCTGTACAGAGGTTGTAACAGTTGGCTGAAGGATCCACTGTCTCCTGTCTCTGCTTCTTGTTCACTGACTAAACTGTCTCTGCTGGTAAGAAAAAGAAATGTGTGTGCAAAAATTGTGCACACCCCCACCGTGCGGCAGACACGACGAGCTGCTTTTAACCCTCTGCTGCCTGCGGCCTTGTCACAGGCCACTGACAGTGGGCCACCCAGGCAGTGGTGGAAAGTATATTTCCTCAAGTGCTGAGTAAATCTGACGCTTTTCTTTTTCTTCATTGTTTTTCCATTCACGCTACTTTATTTTTTACACTATTTTATTTGATTACACTATTGGTAGGGTCATTTCTCACCTGGTTGGGTCATTTCACTCGCCTTAGAATAACTGTTAAAGTAAAAAGTCTATGAAAACAATTTCATTAATCGAGAAAATAATCAGGAGAATGAAAGTAAACTTTAGTTTAGTTTACAAATTAGCTCCGTCTTGATCAGTTACATTATTCTGCTTTTATACTAATGCATAAATAATAATCTAATGATATAATGTGTAAAGATTATAAAAACTTAATGAATGCATATTCTGCATTTACTTTTAATCCCTTAAATAAATCAAAATTTTCTGATTATATTTTCATTCTTTTTCAGTGTGAAATTGTACTTAAGTAAATACAGGTTATTTAAGTATCATATGATAACAAAATACTTCATTTGTGTACAAGCTTTCAACTATAGAAATATCAGTGGCAAGCTGTTGTATTGTCTGACTTTATACAGATATTAGGGAGACTTTTCTATGTGATTACAGCTGCAGCAGTCCATAATAACAGTTATCAGCTGGTATCAAATCTGGGCTGCAGCATTAGGCAGAGGTGGCCTGAGATATTCTGATTATAGTTGACCATCAGTTTGACTCTGATGATCACATAAAGTCTGTATGAGTTATATGTCATGTCCTTGTCTAGTCTACTGAAACATAATGTAAATTATTAAATCAATTGGCTTTAATGGTTAGCAACTCCTACCTAGTGTTTATTAATGTTTCAATCTTTAGTTTTAGTCTATAATTATTATATTTTTTACACTCATATTTCTGTTGCATCTTGTACTAGGGTCTGTGAAATATGACATTTTGTTAAAACTGACAAAATGTTTCATACTCTCCTTAAATTATTTCATGTAAGCAATTCTGAATTACTGTTTATCCCCATGCTCTAAGAAATAAACCAGGACTCGATATATTAAGTGGAAAGTATGGAGAGAATGCAAACACACGGGGACACATGGCAGCTTTTTGCCTATAAACAACCTTAACCACATGCACATTTCCTGTGCCACACAATCCCCCTTTTCACCCATTGCTTAATGTGCATGTTACAGCAAAGAGGAGCCAGAACGCTGGGATAGGATGGGAAAAACTGGAACACGTAGACTACACCAGGTACATTCATTTAAATTTACAGAAAAGGTCTTAGTAGACAACCTAAGATGATCGTGTTTTTATAGGTTTCAAACCTTGCGAACAGAAAACACTATACAGAGGCCGTGATTTCATAACAGCTCCTTCATTGTTGAGACATGCCGAAACAAAGCTGTAGGTTGTTGTGTGGTAAGGTTTGTTGAATGTAACAGGACATTTGCTGAAGGCTCTCCACTTTCAAGGTTACTGCAGGTAGGCAGGAGGTATTCTGTTCAGGGCTGCTCTAAGCTGTCTGCTGTGATAGGAGTAAGTGTATACCTGGGCCTAAAAATGAAGTGTTGCCCTTGCTGCTGGGCATCAGTAATACAAGCTTTTCTTTTTATTTAAAGCCCTTACAATGAGTGCTGGAGATAAATGTGAGGCATAACTCCAGCAGACAGTTGAGACATGTAGCCAGTCACATTATTTTAAATGATTTGAAGTTGTATGTGCAAGTATCAACTGACAGAAAACTATTTTTAATTGTTGATTTGTTTTACAGTTGTTTTACATAGTTCCTTTTCAAGCAAGATTTCCAAACAAACTCTTTTTTTCTTCATCTTAGGTGGATATGAACTGAACATTGTTAGGTGTTGGACTGTTGGTCAGACTATTACTATTTTCTGATATTAATATGCCACTCAATTATTTCATTGACTGAAAATAATAGTTGCTGCTCCAATTATATTCCAGAAAGGAAAACAAGGAACAAAGTTGACTGCATCACTTTGGAAGTTTTCAAAATAAGCAATAGTGTTCTTTATTTATTTTCTTTTAACTAAATAGTGGAAATCCATAACAATTTATTTTTAAAGATACAATATCGCACATATATACATAAAAACACAATGCTACAACTTGAAACAGTTGAACCTGTTATGTTTTTCACAACAGTACAATATATGATGAGTCTACATCAGATGGAATGAACTGTTTAAGTTACTATTCATATCAAATTTCAAGGACACAACGAACCAATGAAATATTTTGAATTTACGTCAGAGAACAAGGAGGATGAAAGAACTGCGTGTGCCTCCGTACTTCTGCCTGTCCCCCTTGAAACTGTCTGTCTCTCCTAAAATAACCTGCTTTACAGAGCTTTGAACGTTTCACAAGGCTGATGATTTGTGGGCTGTAGTATCGACGTAAATTGAATGACATTTTTCTTGAACTCCATAATTACTATGTTAGTTAGACTAGCGTAGTAGGTTGGGGCGCACAATGTCACTCAGGAGAGCTATATCTAATTAAACACTGGAAAAAGGGTAATTGCTACTTTTCAGGGAGTACAGGAGACCTCACCCATGTTTCACATTCCATAAGTAGTAACAAGCACATCTGCCTTCAGTACTGGACTCCCAAACTGCAAACCCACAATCACTGTCACCTCAAGACCACTCCCTTCTAAAGCAGGACTTCACATGGTCATTTGCAACAATATGGACCACCTTTGAAGGAGGACTGCAGTATGTTTCAAAAGGATGTTTCAAGTTAAATTTACAGAATAAATCAACTATCTTTAGAGTGTCTTTCTGACTGGCCTTTGGTGCTGCAGCGACCACTGTTGCAATATTAGAGATATGGGGACACAGCTTTATAACTGAGCTTGGATGTCACGTACCTGAAGGCAGCCAAGTACTGGGAGGTAGAAAATGTACTAAACAAATTGGTTGGGTGAAAAGTGTTGGTTTGTTTCTACTTTAAAGCACATATAGTTTAACTGCCTTATAAATCAACTTTTCCTTTTCAGGCTTTATGCCACTTTTGGTTTATGCATCCATTCACCGCCACTAACATCTTTATCAGCTTTGTGTTAGCTGCAGCTTGCTACACGGCTTGCACAGTTCAAGCTATTTCTTTTGGTGGATTATTTTGCATGCATGGTGTCAAAACACAAATATCACTTAAATAGGTACAAAATACAACACACCAAGAAAAGATTAACCTTGGAAAATCATTTAACTAATACTGAAGAACTTCCCTGTTTGTTTCACAAAAATACCACATGATAGTAAATAAGTTTATTTACATATATACAAGAAGTATGATGCAGTGTTGATGACTATACTTTTAAGTAGTTTTAAGGCAAGACTAAGGATATGGTGTGTAAAAAATGTGCTACATCACTAAAGAGGAACCAGATCAGGTTTGGATACCCTGCACACTGTCATGCTTGGCTTGTGACACACTTTACAGTAAAGATCAGATTGTTACATACTTCCTGTAGAATCACTCAGACTAAAGTCGTGCCTAACAATGCACAGACAATCAGGAGAAAACTGCACTTTTATAGGTGCACAACCGTCTCTTTTTTATAAGTTATATATGCATTTATCAACATTACATACTAATCTCACTAGTGTCAATTTTCTGTACAAAACAAATACTATTCGCTTTGGTAAAACCTCATGACTGATGCATCAAGGAATAAAGGAATAAAAAAACATAACTTTGTCCCTGAAAATTGTTGTGATTCAGCATTTGTTTTGGGTAGTCTAAGTCTGAATATGAATGATGGGCATAACTGAGAGTAAAAACTAACCTTTAGGATTTTTTTTTAAGTATGCTGACCAAGAAAGCTGTCAGAAGTATAAGAAAAGGTTCATTGCCTCTCGTCACATTTAGCTTATCTGACTGCACCTGAATCTTATACCAAGTAAAGTTGATGCTTTTTTCTACTCAGTGGGATCACTGTGACTGCCTGTCACAAAATCATGCAAGAGTTCAGTCAGTTAAGCATACAAACAGTATGAGTGACATCAACAAACAGGAAACAAATTATAACACAAACTATTGGTCCTTGACTGTGATTAACAAACAGTGTTAAGATACAACTTTTTAATCAAACAGATAACACTAAATACTGAATCTGGAAATTATGCAGCTGTACATGAACGATATAGTCATGATGTCTGAAATTATTTTGTACTGTACATATTAAATAATCCAATGATGATCCAATACACTACAAACGGGTAGTTCCTTCTGCATAATAACAGCACTCAGAACTGCACAAAAGAGGAATGTGTGTCAACAGGGGCTTCACCTCACAGCCTACAGAAAGTGTAATTCACTTTCACCATAAGGTTAATCGTTCTTGTTGGAGAGTCTGGAATGTGCTCATTTGTTGAATACTGGGGGTAACAATGATTAGATCCCATGGAAGGGGGCAGGGAGCATTCACGAGCAAAGTAGTGCTCCAAGCTCCAGTCAAATAATAATCCAAATCTTCTGACCCCACATTTGTAATCTGTGCTCAGTTGTCCCCTCCCTGGAAGTATCACATAGTCAACTCAGATCTTCTTTGGCTTACGACCCAGGTGGTAGTAGTAAGCCATGGTGACCCCCAGAAAGAGCACTCGACTGAGGAGTAGGAGCACCGCAGGGTTGGGCAGGGTGCCGATCTCCATTAAGGTGATGGTTGTCACTGAAACCACAGAGCAACTATTAGTCCTACACGTTGCACATGCGTCTTCTGGCATTATTAATCCATGGAAAATGAAACTTAAAGGACTCACATTTTTCTCTTATAATTTCTGTTAAGTCTTAAAACAGTACTCACATACACAGGTGTAAGTGTAAGTTACATTTTATTAGAGCCATCTCACACAAGACAGTCTAATAAAACATCATATCAAGCTGTGTTGTGTCTCAGCTTGAGAAAAAGTTTGAAAAAGTCAACTGTTCTCATGCATCTGTGCATCATGCATCTTTAACAAAATGCACCTCAACAAAGTTTTCCTCTTTGCCAGAGGTACAGAATCTGTTTTCCTTTCACCTCCATCATTTAAGTTTGTATATGTGCTCCATTAGTGTATTAAAGAGGTATGCCTGTTTTTTTTTTCCTAATCTTGATTTGACTTGATTTGATTTGGCCAATTTCATATGTCACACTTGCCACTGTGTTCTATGAAACTTAATGTTGGTTGTAAACGCAGGTCATAGCAGGATTCTTCAGTGAGGAAAAGAGATTTTAACCATTTCTCTCAGGACTGTTAACTTCTACAGTCTTTTAGGAGGAGGTTACAGTGACCACTGTTTCAGTTTACATGCAGACAGTTGGCAGTTTATTAGGTTCTTAATTTAACTGGAGGCTGTAGTTTATGCTGCTGTTGACCTGTTCTGCAGGCCAGGTTTTACAGAGAGGTCTTTAGGTGTTATTTATTTGCCCTCGCTGATGGGTAGACACACTGATAGAAACATATCAGTCTAACAAAATACAGTTCAACAGCATCGCAAACTACATCTTCTCAAATTGTCATATATATATATTGAAACAACACAGTTTCATAATGTTATGGCCTTATTGAAGGCGGAATTTACTGTAGGACTGTTGTATTAGAGTGAGTTAGTTGTACCTTGGTGTACCTAATAAACTGGAAACAGTGTACAGGCATGTGAGTATTGTATAGACTTGAAATACTGTGAATCCATCCTTAAATCAATGTAAGGCTTTGACTCCACACACTGAACACAAGAGGGCAGTACCAACACATACATACATACAAGACAAAATCAATTCTGACTTAACTCAGTAGCTGTCAAAGTGGCAAAAGAAGTGAGAGTCTCTGAAGCTGTGATTCAAACAGCAACAGACAAAAGGATATAACTGGAATTGTAGAATTACAAGTAAGGAAAAATTAATCACCTAGAAACTGCACAGCAAAGTAGCAGGCTTCACTGAGTAGAGTCCACTGGATGATGATCTTCTCGGCTGTGTACAGACCATTCCACATGATGAGGGCCAGGCCTGGAAAAGGATGTGATAAAAGAGAATTTATATGTTCAGGGACATGGGAAGGAAAACAGAAGAGGAAGCTCAGCAGAGAAGACTCTTATATTATGAGAACAATTTACTTGCTGCTGCACTGTCAGACCATGTACACACTTGGGGATAATTGCCCTATTGACTGTGCTGAATGCTTTCACTTATTGATTCTGACAAAAGCCAAACATTTCATTCCCCACCATTCTTCCCGTTCATTCTCTTGTTTTTCAGACACATAACAGTGAGGGTATGGAGACGAGCAGCAGTGGGCAGAAAGGTGGGTGGACTGATGGACTGTATCCTTTTCTTGTAAGACATCCTCTTTTTTCTTTGCTAATTCCCATAGCCATGCTGACATTTAAAATAAAGAAGCCATTCTTTTGTTGGCTCTAGGAGGTTGAAGTCTGCTTCATTCATACAGTTATGTTTGTTTAAGGTGCCAACGTTCTGACATTATCTCTCCTCATTCAATGTAGTAATCATACAGGTTATTTTTGATGAGCTGGGATTTATCAGTATAAGAAATCTGTCAGAGTACAGTATGTAGCTTCTTAGGGAGGAAGGAGGAATAAAAATATTAGATAGATGGAATATTTTGTGCTTTTATGTGTATGTAAGGCCTAGGTGCTAACGTTCTGACATATGTTACAGCCTGATTTAGATCAATGTGAGACTTGCAAACTTTACTGAATATGTGCTCAGCCTTTGCTCCCGCCCTTTGTTCTTTTCTTTGCCTTCTCTGGTTACTTTCCCATCAAGTGACCTGTGTGCTACCTGCCTCTCTGTCACAGTCACACTGTGCCTCTTCAAAAAGCCATCAACAAACCCTGTAATCACTGAGTAAGTGACTCACTGACTTGTTTGACAGCCTGGTCTCAAACTAAGGCCATTAAAATAATCACTAGCATTTCCAGTATAATTTCTCTGTAAGAGGGGAGCAAAGAACCAATTCATAATTACCTGGAATATTTATGAGCATCGATTGTCTCCTGTGGATAGTAATGCATGGAAGAGCAAAAAAGGCCTAATTTGTGACTGAGTGTGTGTGTGACTGAGTGAGGGAGCTGTAAAACTAAAATGAAGAGAAATACATTGCCTCCTCTCTGTTACGGGCCAACCCCCCCATACACACAAACACACAGTACATACATTGTCCTGCCATCCCCCACACTGTGTTCCCTCTGGATTTAGACCTGATATATGAAGCAACAGAAGTGACTGGAGCCACTGATGTGAGATTTCCAGAGAATTGGATCTCTGTACCCCTGTCATGCCCTCATAGTGAACTGTAGATCCAGAACTGAATCAAATTATAAAGCCTCTGTTCGTAGCCTAAAGGACTGATTTTGCAGCAGGAAGAAAGCTTCTTGTACACTATATGAATGCTTGTGCCTGAATTATAATGAATGCATTAGAAGGCATTATCACAAGAGACCACGTGCAGAACAGCAGTGTATATTTTTAGCATGCATATAAATAAATCCTAGAACATTGTGTGTCAGCATCAATGCAGTACTGTGAATGTACTCCTTCATGCATAGGAGCAGTAAATTCCCTGTACTGCAGCCTTGCATGAAGAAGCACGAATAGCTTTATGTATTTATTATCTGTGTCATTCTTAAAGACTTACTGAGCAGTGCTCCTCCATACAGGCGAATCGAGATGCTTGTTGTGGAGAGCTCCTCCTCAAAAACAACCTCATATAGCTGGTTGGGAAACACCAGGGCCTATGTTAGAAAACAAAAGCGCAACAAAGCTCTGTCAAATTCATACAACAGCATTCTGTCTTTCCCAAAAAGGCTCCATAATGAACCTGAAATGCCGCAGCATTGGCAAAGTCTTCCTGTTTGTGAGTTAAAATAATAATAAAACACCCTGAACACTGAAGATTTTGAGTATTTAGGTACTAATGCTGACAAAGACGGAGCTGTTTCTCCAGATTTCCTGTACTGATAGTTTGGAAAAGAACAATACAATACCTCAATGCTCAGTGTGCAAAACATGAGTTCTAAAAAGTGATATTACTCACAAATAAATAACTTTTTAGTTGTGAATGTAGAAGAACCTCTCAACTCCGCACTGCACTTACCATCAGGGCCATGACTGTGAAGCCCACTGCTGAGATGAGTATCCACACTCTGAGAAGAGAGATATTATATGACATATTATATATATATATATATATGTATACATACACACACACACACACACACACACACACATTACTGGAAGTGATGTTAACTGTGAGTTGTACAGATCAGGTAAAATCTCACCTCAGCCCAATGGGCTCTCGCACTGCAAACTTCATCTCATTTCCGAGCATCTGACTGATCTGTAAAGGGAACAGGGCAAGACAAAAGAAAAAGGAAATGAGTTATAAGGGAAATGTAATAGCAAGAGGCAAGAGGCTGAGTGTCATAGAACGACCTATTAAGATGTTAATTAGAGACTGTAAATGTCTTCACCTCCTTAATCAGCCCCTGAAGATTAAGGTGTGTCATAACATCTTGCAGTGAATAATGGATGAATAACCAATAACTACCAACTCTAAGCCAGAAGAAAACACATTTACTTGAAGTGAACTTAATCTTAGAAACATGAGAACCACACAATTCACTCAAATTATTATTCTGAATGCCTGAAGCAGTTAATGGGAGAACATTCTGACAAATTGAAATGTGTAAATGTACTATGCTGTCTATTAGTGACCAACTGTTTATAGATGACGGTTAATATTTCATGAAATGGCATACAGAATGAATGCTATCATACAGCAATACTGAAAAGAGATACCCAAGTGTTTCCCAAGTAATATCTATTAGGATAATCATCTCTCATCAATGATGCTAGAAGATGCTACAATACCAATAATGCAAACCTCTTTCAAAACATACATTTAAATCAACCAAATGTATTTGTTAGATCTATAAAGCATGGTCTTGTGTAGTGTAACAGTTAACATTAATGTATTAATGGAACATTTGTGAATCAATTAAACGTTTATTTTAGTTATTTATCAAGCAAAAATGTTAAACATTTGCTGGTTTCAGTTTCAAAAATAAGAGGACTTTATGTCATTGTCAATACAAAACAGGCAATTTGAAAACATCACCTTAGGATAACACGATTCTGATAATCTGACATTTTTTAGCTCACAATTAACTTAAAATAAAATTTTAAAAAGATTAAATACATACTAAAAAGAACTGTTTGTTGCAGCAGTAAATCAGTGTGGTAAAGCATCATGCACTATTCCATAAACTCTATGTATATACATATATAAAACACATTTAAGGACTGTAGGTCTTATAAACTCCTATCAATGGCTCAGTTAATTAGTTCCAAGATCTAGTCTACTGTATATATATCTGTATGTGTAGAAATACAGTACATACAATGCTGTGAAAAAGTATTTGCTTAAGCATTTGATTTAAGTCTGGACTTTGACCAGGCCACTCAAAACCTTAATGTTTTTTTGTTTTTTTTGCCATTCAGAGGTGGATTTGCCAGACATTTTCTAGAATTTTCTGGATCCATCAGTTATAGCAAGTCATCCAGGTACCACTACCACCACCATGTTTGACTGTTGGTATGATGTTCTTTTTATGAAGTGCTGTGTTAGTTTTATGCCAGATGTAACAGGACACACACCTTACCAAATAGTTCAACTTTTGTCTCGTTAGTCCACAGAATATTTGCATATTTGCCCAAGTCTTAGAGATAATCAAGATATTTTTTGTCTAATGTGAGATGAGCCTTTGTGTTCTTTTAGTCAGCAGTGGCTTTTGCCTTGGAACTCTCCCATGGACGCCATTTTTCCCAAGTCTTATATTGTTGAATCATCAACACTGACTTTAACTGAGGCAAGGGAGGCCTGCTGTTCCTTAGATCTTGTTCTGGGTTCTTTTATGACCTCCTGGATGAGTCGTCATTGTGGTCTTGGAGTAATTATGGTAGGACGGCCAGTCCTTCACCTCTGTTTCAAGTTTTTTGCATCTGTGGATACTGGCTCTCACCGTGGTTCGCTGGAGTCCTAAAGCCTTAGAAATGCCTTTGCAACCCTTTCCAGACTGATACATGTCAATTACTTACACTCATCTGTTCTTGAATTTCTTTAGATTGTGACATGATGTGTTGCTTTTTGAGATATTTTAGCACGCTTCACTTTGTCAGACAGCTTCTATTTAAGTGTTTTCTTGATTTAACAGGTCTGGCAGCAAGTAGGCCTGAGTGTGGGAAATGAAATTACTTTTTCACACAAGACCAGGAAGGTTTGAAGTGCTTTTTTCCCTTAATATATATTAATATATATATTAAACATGTTTGATGATCTGAATCATTTTAAATATACCTGTATGTTTATCTATGTACAGTGATGTTAATGTGTGATAAAAGCTTTGAGATATTGCTGACAAAACTGAACCCCATCACAGAAATTCTTCAGATCCTATCATAATTCTCAAGCATCACTGATTTCTCTTCATCATTTAACAACCTTCCCTCAAAACTGTGTGTTGCAGTTAGACATAGCATCACTGAAACAAAAAATACACTGAAGCATGAAAACCACTCAGTCAGGGAAGATGAATCATTTTTCTGACTAGCAGTGTTTACGGAGAACTCACTACCAATTGGGAAGTAGTTTTCTACTTGATGAGCCAGTAAAATGTCAGAGTAAATGAAACAAAATGATTAATGTCATATACTAGAAAGATCCAAGACAAGGGTTGACAAGGGTTTTGCCTTTTATCATTTTGTATCATTATGGTATTGGTAGGCATTTTCAAAAACTGTATTCCACCAAGTTGCTCTATGAAATCACGACATGAGAAATATCTTGTATCTTAAATATTATAATTACTTATGATTATGTCACAAGCAAGTTGTAAATGAAAAAGTATCAAAATAAGCTGTTGAAAGTTTTATTTTACACATAGAAAAAATACTACTTATTCATCTTTTTTTTTTTTTTGATTAGTTCATTAATCTAACAATCAATTTATCAGTTTAATCTATCAGTTATTTTTTGATAACAAAGTTGATTAATCATTTGTAAGTTATCCCATAAAAGGTTATTCAGTGGCAACTGGACTTGCTTTAGTTCCTTGAAGACATTTCGCCTCCCATCCAGAAGGCTTTCTTAATTCTGACTGGTTGGACTGAGAATCTTCACAGACATTTAGGAAAAGTATTGTTTACTATTTTCTGCCATTCTTGGGGGGCCGGATGGAAGGTCATATTTAAGATGCAGCCCTTTGGGCTCCGACAGTTCTTGAAACATAGATGACCTACATTTTATACTGTTCCTGAACACACCAAACACATAGTGATGAGAGGCTGCCAGCTGCTAACTCTAACGCTACAATGGCTCATCTACATCAAACATACACATTGATTTCTGTAAAACATAAGCTATGTTTACCCTACACAACAAAATATGTGAAGATCATTCTGTGTGTAGACTTGCAGCATAGTTTCAAGCACAATATTGAAAAAGAGTGATGCTAGCAGACAGCAAAGGTGCTTTTGAAATATCTTTGTAGTACTAGCACCTTATGATGTCAGAAGAAGAGAGGGAAAGATTGGAAAGATTGATTGTATTTTAATTGAAATGGAGAAGAAATATGTGTTATTGTTGTTTTGATTGCTAAACACTTCACCTTGCCCATGGCAGCCACAATCTTTGATCTCAGAACTGAACCCTTGAGACTAAACTTCCAAAAAGCTAAAGAGTAGCAGATTAAAACCATTAAATCAGTTGTACTGTGGCTGAATTCCTGTACATGAATTTGATTGTGCCAGCTGTGATCACATGATCAAGTGAATCAGTCTTCCTTTGCCATGGTTTCGGGTGCTGCTTTTGACAGGAACACGTAAATATTCATGACTGGCATGAGAAATACTCTGAGCATTGGGGTGGAATAAAGGGGAAGGGAGTCTGGGAAAGAGGGAGGAATAGGAAAAGGAAGGAATATACAATACTGTTTGCAGAGAGAGAAGCTTAATCACAGCTGCTGTGGCCTGACTATGCCATCAATCAGTCAGCTAAACTGAGTAAACAAAGGGCAATTTCCAGCCAGAGTATGAAAAATATTCAGGAGTATAGTATAACCTATTATCCACCAACCTGAAACTTGTAACTTGAGTATGTATGCCTCTTACATGACGGAAGCAAGGTTGAACAATATGGAAAAATAACCAAACTGATATTTTCTTAGAGTAGTATTGTGTTTTAGGATGCAGTTTTTGAGTTCCTTTTCTTTTGTTTCTCTGTGTTATTTCTATTATATTCTGGTACTGCAGTCTTGCTGTATGCCCATGAGAGACTGTCATAATGCATGTTCAGCATATTCACCAAGGCCTCAAATCCAGTCTTATTCACTTTGTTGAGGGGCATTGTGTCTTTTAAGATCAGCTATCACCTGAGTATATCCTAGTATCCTGGTGGCATTTTGATTAGCATTGGCATGTAGCAATAATTCTGAATGCTTGTCCAACCCTGCACCTACCCCGTTTGTGGAAAATTTTTTGTCCACTTTCAATTACTTCTTCTGTTGATTTTATATTAAGCTTTTGAGGACAGGTGGTTATGCCTGTCTGTTTTTTTGCATTAAACTATGTTTTTAGGAAAAATTGCAACTTGGTGATTTGAAGGCGTTGTGTTAAGCTACAATTTTATCCCTTTGATGGATCTTGTTACTTTGTGATGTCAGTGTAAGGAGACAGTAATCACCTTTAATTTCTATCAGTGTTAATTTCCTGGGACATAAATGTACATGTAACATTGTGGAACATCTTATTTATCAAAGTCTGACCTCATGCTGCCAGAGCTTGGTTACTGCTTCATGACCTTAGTTTTAAAGTACTGTACAAGTGAGTTAAACATGTTGTCAGTAACACAGCAGGCAAGAAGGGTAATATCTCTTGGCACACAAAGCCTCGCTGGAATATGAGTAATAGGAACTGTATTCTTATCTCTAAGCAGGAAAACAAGCAGGAAGAGAGAGTCAGCGGACAACAGGAGCACTTCCCTCCTTTGTTTACAGGGACCACAGGGATAAAGTCAACTGTTTCTCTTCCTAACCTGCTCTTACTATGCAGCTAGACTTACATTTCATCCCATGGGACTTTTTTACACAAACAATTTTAGCAAGGATAAATTGAACAACTCAAAAGTAACAGCACAATGCAGGAGGGGCAAGGGAACAATTACAATGTAAGAACAACAATTTAATTTCTAAATTAGGGTCAATGTCACAGTTAAAAAGGGAAAGCCACTATGCAAAACAGTACATACAATATACCTCATTAACCAAAGTATTGTGTTACTGTGCTTTGCACAGACAGATGATGGATCACCATTCTATCTGCAGAGTCAGTGTCTAACCCCAAGAATGTTCACATCACATCAAATCTTTATTCATGTGGATCCTAAGGCATTAAGTATGTCTCTTTATCAGTTTATGTATCTTGTCTGAATCAAAACGCTCTGGGAAAGAGACCTGTGTGGCAGATGTCTAGGTTAGGCTTCTCACTAAAACACTGAGACGGAAAACAAACACTCAGGAGGGCTGAGAAAAGAGGGCAGACATCTCATCACAAGCCATCAGCCCCCAACTGTATGCCTGCTTCCTTCTGTTCTGTTCCCTTTTCCCACTTGCCTGATTAATATTTCAGTGAGGAACAGTGTGCTCTGCCTATTCTCATTCTAATGCAATCTAATAAAAAAAGAAAAGGACTGAAATCTCGATATTGAGCCTTGTGAAATGAAACAAGAAATTATTGTCAGTCTGCAACTGTGGAGCTCGACATGCATGAATATGAGAATATGGTTAGTGTTCTTTGTCTACTTGCGTGAAAAAGCATGTGTGCTGTTTTGTTTTGGTGTATACATCTGAACTGAACTATCCATATGAATGTGCAGAATATAATACACAAGATGTGAGAGGCAAGGAATCTTCCTGGGGAGCCAATCATACCTCAGTGGAGCTCTGGGAACTCAAGGGATTAGGTGATCTAGATTCACTGGAGCATAAAGAGCAAATGCACATAATGGGACACTATGAGAGCGATGAGCCAATTAGATGCCCGTTGTGGCTTTTAAAAGCAATCCATAGCTCTTGTCTGGGTTTATGAATGCATCTGTGGTTGATAATGCTGCAATTTAATCCATTTGCCTGATAATGGTTTAACACATGCACTTACTTGATTTCAGTTGAGTTATAAATTTATAACACTTTATCGTTGCCCTGGGGGAAATTCAGGTGCCAAACTCAAAAACACTAGAATAAATCTGGAATACAGTACAAAATACAGAATACAACAACAACAAAAATAATGATGATGATGCTATGTTATTTATTGCTCTTATGCACTAATAAGTTGCTTTAGTTGACTGCATTACTCTCCATACTGCATACAAATACCTGGAATATAAAGGGATCTGACCTTTGATCGGTGCACTTCACCGTCATCATCCTCGCCACCAACTCCCAGGATCTTCCGGCTCTTCAGACGGCTTATCAAGTCTGTCTGACTGTGTTTCTTCATCAGAGGAGGGTGAGGTTTCGACGTCATGGTGCACACACCTGACAAAGAAGTGGAGAGAGAGGTATACAGAAGTTGGAATGGCAAGCATTGTACGTATGGGACTATTGTTGGAGGGGGTACATTAATTAATTCAACAGAGAGAAAGTGGGAAAGTAGATGAACATAGAAAAATATTAATATATCAATTTTCCAGACAAATAAAAAAAAAAAACATCAGTTCAGTTTTCCCTCTGTTATTACCCCTCTCTCAAAAGAAGACACCATTTTACAGGAAGAGGTGCCTACTAATCCACAAATAATCCCCTTGAGGACTTGACTTATGTAATGCAATTATATAACATGAGTCTAGAAAATACAGGCAACCCATAAAACCTTTCTTATGGGTCAGACTGGAAGCCTGGTGTCCTGTAGGCCAGCCAGGAGGATACCAGACACAGGTGCCTGCTCAAATAGTGAGACAAGCTATTGCTTTGCACACACATGTAACCAGAGCTGAGCTGGACTGATGGTTGATCAAGACCTGCACTGCACAGCAACATGTCCTAACCAGACATGGCCCATTACTACAATAATGATTTCATCATATACTTTCTTCTTATTTTGACACAGAGTGACCTAATATTATTCGAGCTGATGTGATGAAAACAGACTAAAGTTCAGCCAGTGAGCTTTGTTAGATTGTGATAAAAAACCCTGACAACTGTAGAGAGAGAAACTCAGGTTATGCTTCGTAAATCATACATTTTTTAAAAACTTAACAATAAAGCTTTGATTCCTATTTTCTAGAGTTCATAAAACTAGAAATCATAAAGTAATAATATAAATAATACAAATAAGATGTTTATGAATTTAACCCTTTCATACATGGTGTCCACTACAGTGGACAACTATTCAGAAGTCATTTTCTTTAATATGCATGTGTTTTGTTGCTGTAGTGGCATATCAGCCAACACAGTGGACGTTTGTCCACCATTCCATGTGGTTCCCCTTATTGGCCAGTTGTGAGAAATGCAATTATCTTTTACACAAGTAATAACACTTGTTCTTTCATAGTTTTTGCAAACATAGTGTTAGCAATATTTTATATTATTGTTTATTAAAATAGATACTTTCTTGGTTGACAACTCAAATGCATGCTGTCAAGCTGAGTGTACATATAAAGAACTTTATGAAAATTACATGTTCAACAAAAATTTCACTTGAATTGTTCTTTTCATGTCTAAAGAGTAGTAAAAAAAATATATAGAAAAAATATTGACTGAAGGGGTCATAATTCATGCATGAAAGGGTTAATTAGTATTTTTGTCTATGTTGACTGTTAACTGTGATAACATGATACTCTGTGGTGGTTAATGAATAGTGCCTGTGGATTCAATGGGGAAAGGCAATAGTTGAATCAAGAGAGATCATCAGCGACATGTAACTGTGGTTCAACTGGAAGCAAAAAGGTATGCAAAAATATGTTTGCAAAAACGCACACACACACTCTCATAATAGGACAGCCCGTCTAAAAATTGATGGTACTCCACAGGGCAATTCTCTAGAGGAGTAAAACAAGAGCAATTATTGAACTACTCTTCCAAGGAGGACAGCACCACGGAGAGGTTTGTCCCAAGGAAAAAGGGGAAAAAAAGCAATCAGTGTTACCAGGAAACAATACAAAGAGCCAAATAGGAAGTGTATCATCACAGTTAGATGCACTTATTAAGTAACTATAAACAAATATTTTATGTTTTGTTCAAGACCCAACTGCACAACTAAGCTGCATTAGAGACCAGAAAATAATAATAAAAAAGGTAATAATGTACTTGAGTGGACAATGTCATGAATGCCAAAACAATAGTCTATTTTAACAATAGCACAGGCAGAAAGGATTTGATTCAACTATATTCAACTTAAAGTTTTACTGGATATTCTGCTGAAACAATTAGTTGATTATTCAACAGTTTAACTTAATCATAATGTAAAAATCAATTTAATCAAACATGCTGGTTTCAGTATCTCAAATGTGATGATTTGCTGACTGTAAATTTTAAATAAAGCCTTTTCCTACAAAGTCTGCTAATCCGAGTGCACTTCTGTCTCAGAAACATATGGAAAAGCTTGACAACATTCCCGTGTAGTGGCATGCATAGAGATCGGGATTGCAGAGGTCAGTTAAGGTTACACAGCATGTGTTCAGGCTTCTGTTGTCAATCATTCCACATGGACGCCCACACAAGGCATGAGGCACTAGACTGTCCCATTTCTGTAACTATCAGCAGGAAAACTTTTGTATGTGAAAAGTATCAACACCTTACTACATGATTGCAACGTATTTATTTTTTTCAAATGTATGTCACAGTGTTTAAAGAAGTTATCTAGTTTCACTAGAAATCCAGTATGAAGCTTTTAACTTTTTAGCTCAATTAGCAAAGAAAAATAGGTATGGACTTTTGCTTGATATCATCTTTTTTTTTTTTTTAAACTAAAACACATACAAAAGATGAAAAGTTTATCTCTCACTTGTCTGAGGCACAAACATGCATTGTATTAAATTTCTATAGATGATACCAAACTACAACAATGACACTGTGGTCCCTTGAAAATGGATGTGCTTCCCCACCATGACCCCATAAAAGCAATAAATAAGACACACCTCACTGCATGCATTGGTAAATCACACATTTCTCCCACATGGTAAAATACCCTTGCATGTCTCTCCCTTTGAATCTCCCTACCAGTGCTCCTTGACTTGCCAGTATAATGCTGATGCAGTTGCCTAGCAACTACCAATGGACCGATTGCTTCTTCATTATTGAAAGCACCTTTCATGATTGAAAGCACCTTTGATAATGAGGTCTCTGCTAAGAGCCACAGCTGAGTGGCTGTCTTCTCCTTGCTGTCAGAACTGACGTTTTAGAACAAATTAAGAGACTTTGATCTGTATTCAATCAGCTGGAGTAGGTACATGTTTTTCTAATGACTGGTTTCTTTTTAGAATAAAAGACTAATAAAAGAGACTAACTAGCTCTTCAAAGTTCAAATGTAGACATTTAGCTGGGCTTTTTAATAAATACTACATTTAAAAGTTATATACAGTATGTATTAACCAAACCACAACTTACTTGGAAAGACAGGTCAAAAGCAAAGAAAGAAACAAGGTATGATTTTGGTAATTATGAATTATTGAATGAGCTGTGGTGGATGAATGAAGAGAAGTTGAATTTAAGCAGTAAATTTTTTTGCACCCTATTAAAAGTTCAACAGTCACAGAAGATATATCGAGATGCTATCCAGATAGACCATATTAAGCGTGCAAAGGATTGGGAGCCGTCTGCAAGGGTGGTTTGTTGTTACAAAGGAAAACAGCCCTAAATGGTTAAAATCTTCATATCTCTAGTGTATGTGAATACAGGAAGAGATACGTTTCCCCAGTGACAGCACAAACATTCCTGTAACTTCCAGCAATAAAGTCTTTTTCAACGCTTGAGGGGTAGTCTCTTTACTTATAATGCAAATGTCAAACTGTATGTGATTCCAGCTTATGTAGGGATAACAGGATAGTTTTCTAGAATACATAGATGTGCCATTTCTATTTGGGAAATCCTATTTTCAATTCCTATCATACATTAGTTGTAAGAATTGAAACATATGGTAATATATCATGACTAAAATAGAGCACATTCACTCAACAAATATCAGTAATAGAGGGTGGTTAATTCCTTATTGTACAAGACTGTCATGAATATCAACAAATGTAAAAAGGCAGATTCCTCAAAAGCATTGCATGTATGATAATGTCACAGAGGCAGATGGGTAAAGGGTAAGAGGCAGATGAACTGTATATATGCTAGAAAGCCTGCTATTCATGCAGTCACTTTCCATGAGTATGAATATCTTTGTAAAATATCACTGCATTTGCCTCCCTGTGGGATAAACAAACAGGGAACAGAATCTTATCATAGAAGTACTTAAATGTTCTTCTATGATAATTAATGTGTGAGAGGAAGAGGCCAGGTTAGTCCGGCCAGAGTGAAGAATGAACCAGGAGCTGAGTTAGTAACAAACAACAATCTCTCTGTTCCTTCTGCAGCTTTTGTGACAGAACATGTGCTTTGGAAATGAAAAGCTGCTAAACATAGGAGGAAGATATTGTGGAAAAGGTGTGAACTCCCTGAGAAATCTGGTTAGTGACTAGAAAGACACTATGTAAAAATTAATTGTATCATACGAACAAAGCATAGTGTGGGTGTGAAGGAGCAACTGTGAACAAATGTGCTACTCAAAATAAGAAGCAGACTCTACAGCCTGCTCATCTCCTCCTCTTTGCCATAAATAACGAGACACAGTTGCCCAATATTCTCTAAATCCCTTCGCAACCATGTTTGAGATCTATCTAGCAGCATCGTAGTGCTGAGAGTAGATAACACACATATCAACACCTCTACTCAACAGACTCTAGAAACAAGAGAAAACAGTTAATCCTCAATTAAATCTCTTGTGTCTATAATCTGCTGACCTTAGTGAATGTACTACCTCTCATGGTTACTGTTCATGGTATGGATTTCTCAGTGCCCTGAGAGATACTGTAGCTGCAGCGCAGTATAACTTTAAGCTGACGACATGAGGATCCAGTCTCCCATATTCTGATGGAATTAGACCTAGCATCCCTGACACTTATTGGATTCCATATGTCCTAACAGTGTTAAGAGGTGCTTGTTTGTGTTGTCTGTGCAACAGACTAAGCGTTGCCTCTGCCGCTGAGGCTGGAGTTGTAAACAAGGACTAAACCATGTCTTACGATTACTACTGCATCATTACTATGTCGTGAAAACAGTAATCAGCAATCTTCAGTGTGTTTGTTGCTGAGGAAGGTAGCTGTAAAATTATTCTGAAGAAAATCTGTCACCAAATCATTGCATCTCTGATTATGTGTGCTCAGATCCAATCACTGGGGAAGACAAAAGACAAGATTTCCTTGATGTAGGCCAACATGACTGTCTAGTGCCCTAGGGTGAGTGGAGCTGGCTTACTGTGATAACTCCACTCCGAAATCTCTGAGTGCTCAAAAACTCTTCAACAACCTCAGATGCATTCTCAGCAGTAATAAACCGATTCACTCCCACCACCTCCAGGAAATACAAAATCTGTTTTGGGATAGATATATACAGTATCTGCAGCACCATCAGCAATTCTGATCAGAACCAAAAGTAGTTGTGGCTGTAGCTGTGGTACAGAACAGGAATAATGGGAGAAAAAGGAATGTTCACCTTCATAATGTGCCATAATTTCAAGAGTTGTGACAAAAATTATTTCAAAACCCAAAACTGTACTTAAAACACCTTAGAGAATATTGTAAGAGGATATGTGAGCTATGTTATAACCCTGCATTCCACCTCTTACTATATCAGAATCAGAAAACTTTATTCATCCCGGAGGAAATTGCTTACATCACGACTGCAGTCACACAAGACAATCACACA
>JAUMHL010000027.1:16758510-16779606 GCA_032362345.1 Sandelia bainsii
AAAAACCAATGTGGTTCTCTGTGACTGGAGCCTCTATTGAAGGTTCTGTTTATGACGCGTCGACAATAAAAAATCCGTGTCGACGATTTTTTGTAGTCGACGTCGTCGATTATGTCGACTAATCGTTGCAGCCCTAGCTGACACTTAATGCAAACACGCAGCTGGGAGGTAAATGATCTTCTCCAAGAAGCAAAGCCAACTGACACAAAGCTTCGAAGCTCTGTCTCTGCTGTGCTCCTGCTGTGAGACACAGCCAACCCCTAATTATAACTACTTATATATAATTATTATTTTTACTGTTACCCAGTGAGTCACAGGGTTATGGTGATTTGCTCATCTCTGCAGTGGTATATTATTTCATTGTCACTATGATTTTAAGATATGCAATAATTATATTTGCATACTAGGGCAAGATAGAAATCAGATTTTCATTTTTATAACAAAACATAAATAGCAGAAAAACTTTCACAGAAGATTTTCAGTTGAGAGTTTCAGTATTAAACTTTCTGATCATTTTGTAAGACATAGTTTGTGGTGCTGTTGAACTGTGTTGCTTTATACTAGCATTCTTACTTCTAGTATTTTGTTCACCCCATTCATGTCAATGAGACTAAGCTAAATACTGTAGCCTACAACCTCAGTTTAAAAAAAGAAAAAACAAAACAGAGTTAAGCAGAGTTAGTCAGAAAAATTAAGGCCCTGCTGGTATTTTGGAGTCATAAGTAGCTAGAAATACCAGATGTCAAATGCTCGTTGTCCAGGGTAACTGTTAGCCAAGACTAATTAAATGATCTAATGAGGCAGGCTTTAATGACGCACAGCAAATTGTTATTAGTGAATAAAACTGCACACCCAATTATTTTCCCCTCAGGACTACCAATATATTAAATGAAATTTTAAGCATTTCAAGGGTAACCACTGATTTTTCACCACACAAAACACCATCACAGTAAAAGGGTTGTCTTACTGCAGGCTTAAGGTGAATTACATTTCACTACAAGCTCATGCCAAACTCTTAGAATGCTTTCTTAGTTGTGAGTTAACAATTGAACTTTAATAGCCTTAAAAGTACATAGCAATAGATACGTTGTAAACTTAAACAATTATGTGAGTTTAGTTTTGACAGGGATAATAAGAATTATTATGGTTATGGGTAATGATCATTGATGATGGCATTTAGAAATCATAGCAGTGGTTAGACACTAGAGTTCATAAATTAGTAACTCTGTTCTTGTTAATGTTTGTCTCATGTGCTTTCTATAGGTTTAGTTTGCAAGAACTGCAAACTTGGTCTGGGTTTTTGAACCTCAAACCTGGGCCTTTTGGCAGATTGATACTCCAATACCACATAACTTGAAACACTGCAAATACATAGAGTAAGAAAACAATAGTTGGATTCTCTATCTAGAGCTCTTTTTTTAGCTTGATGCCATCTTTTGAACTGTCTTGTTTACATTTTTCTCTTCCTCTGATCTTGCTGACTTTCATGCTGAAGAAAAAAAAAAAGAATCTAAAATATTCTTCATTTACTACAAATAAAGCAGATATGTTTCTGTGTTCCTAAGAAAAGCCACATGGCTTGGGGCATTTACTTTCTTTCCATGCCAGTGAGCCAGTAGTAAAGCAAATGAAAGAGCTTTGTGGCTGCCCACCTCCTGAACCGAGAGCGTGAACAGCAATTAAATAGCAATATCTGCTATTACTGATTTCTGAAGTCATAACATATAAAAATGCTTCAGTATGTGCTACCAAGGACAACTGATTTAGTCTTGTTTCCTATTATAATTATACTACCATTAGCACCAGTCACAATAATGGAAACTCTGTTGATTGTACAGAGGACTGATCTAAAGTGCCACAATATGACTATTTAAAGCCTTCGACTTGGACCCTCCTTACTGAGCTTGTCTTGCTTGCTGAAGTGCTACCTGGTTGCTAAGCAGCCCTGCCGAATGACAAAGAGTACTCATTTGATGGCTCAATTTGCGTCACTAAGGATCTCTTCACATGGAATTAATTGCCCAGTAAAGGTCAAATAGGGATCCTTAAAATATCCAACATGTAATTAATTTTGGCATCTAGTCACTCAAAATTCATTCTACTATATGTTTGCATTTTTCTTATCTCATTATCTCTCTTGAACATGTGTAATAGGGCTTGTCATATAATATATTCTCATCATCTCAGATACACACACAGATGAGCAGCAATAAACACACTTCTACTGCCTGTAAAGTTCAAATGAGCAAACAAGAGGGTTCCACAGTAACACCCAACAAGAATTACATTTGTGTGTGGGTGCTGGTCAGCTTTAGGCTACAAGACTGAAAATACCTTCGGCTGTGACAAACTTGAAGATTTGGCAACAGTGTGGACTAACTCTTTACATGATAAGCGACTGTGTATATATAATGAACAATCAGGCTTCAGAAAAGAAAGTTAGTTTACATTCTAGCATTAAAGATGACACAGACAGAAAGGATGTTTTCTTTGCATTAGTCTTATTAAATTACCAAACAGTGAAACTTACTATCACGTTGCTTAAGGAAAATACTACAGCAATCAATTTCCAACTCACTTTTTTTTAAGATTTCATTTTGCTGACTGTTTTCGTGACTGACTGAATTGTGTGCTCTAAGAGCAGCCAGGACTGATGTTGACTTGCAAACTGAATCACAACTTTTGACAGTTGTCCAGTTAGAAACATTTAGCTGCTTCACTGCTCACTTTTCATTGCAAAAGCAATTAAAATACCTCGCTGAGACTGTGCAAGCAACAAACGTAGTCAAACTCCTTAACTCCCCTGAGTCAAGTAAATCATTATGGATATTATACAGGTTGTTCTCAACTTTAATGGCTTTAGAAGGGCAAGAAGGCTACTCGCCTCAATTTGTAACAAATATAAAACAATATAGCAATGCCACAAAATGCTCTGCTTCTACTATGTGTTTACAGCTCAGGTTTGTGTGCTGCTAATTTCTTGTAATTGTCTACTTAGCACAGCTTAGTGGTTTGCTCTGTGAGTAAAATCTGCCAGACTGGACCACTTCTATATCATTAAGAAAACATTGCTGTTTTGTTTATTAAAATGTGTCCAGTGGAGTTTTCTTTTTTTTTTGCCTCCTACAAATGCCAGAAAGGTACCAAGAAGACAGTACAGGCTGATGTTATTGCTGAGCTGTAGTTATTTTGAAACTAGTAGTTCTGAAAGTAAAGTTGCTCAAAGGCATTATTTATGTATATTAGTAGTAGCAGTATTTATATTTTAGAAAATGTTTTCTTAAATCCCAGAACGTAAAATGGCCCTTAAATGCACTACATGGTTTTAGTTTTAACAGATAATAGTCTGCAATAAAAACTATGAAAATACAGATTTTATTCCACAGATTTTTCTAAAAAGAAAACCAATTAGTTGTTCATTTTAAGAGACTCATCTTATTGTGTCTTGTATATTCACTGCTGCTCTTTAAGGAAGCAAAATTATTTCTTAGCCCATCACTCAATTAATCACAGGAACTAACTAAAATAATCAATAGCCGTAGCCCTAAAGCCCTGCTTAAAAGGACAAGTGATTTCGACTTGCCCTTTCATACAGCCTATCACATTACAATTTTTTACACATTGTGCAAAACCATACATTCAGTTACAGCTCTGATTCAATGACAGAAACACTTGAATCCATTCTCCCATCAGTAAGTCGCATAACATTCTTATTGCTATTCAGCCTCTGTTTTGTCTTTCTCTCACACTGCAGACAGAGCACAAAAAACAAAGGTTCTGTGACAGAAAATCAATACTAGCCACGCTGCATGTTGTAACCTCCCTGAAACATCAATCTTCCTCTCGAATTTCTGCATAAAACAGAAAATCTATAAATGTAGAGTACTTCTAAACATTATATCATTCAACACAAATGTGTTGTCATTACAGGGATAACATGGGAGTTATGTTGTCTCAGTTTTATGGTGGGCAGCAATGAATTGTGCAAAAATAATGAGGCGTCAGACAAAAAGAAAACAGTGATTTCCTTTAAGAAGTCATTACATCTCTTCTTGGAAATATTATGTACTTGTTCAGGAAGTGTAACATGCCCTACAGCTTGCCAGAAGTAGTAAACACAGCCAATTTTGCAAATGGGCAGACAGGCCTAAATAAAGTCTTTGTTTATAGGAGGGACTGATTTTTTTTTTCCTGTGCTTGCAGCTTGCAACTCTAAATCTTCACAATATCTCCAAAGTCTGTCTGGGCATTTGATGTAGGGAAATCACCCTTTTGCCCTTAAATGCATTTAAAGGCATATTTAACCATTGCCAGAGGAGGTTCAGACAGTCTGTTACTTAAATTGTGGGTGAACTTTGCTCTGGATATTCTGTCTCTGTGTAGACCTTAAGCTAATTATCACATGTCAGTTATACAGTATAACAAACAGTAAGACCATGACCAGAAAATGACGACTGTTACTGAATAACACGTTTGATAACTTGCTCTGGGTATTTCTATAGGTAAATACGATACTTCCAACTTGCATCGATAAAAAGGTTTCCTACTTCAAGGTCATTACTGCCAATTTTTGTCACAGTCTATATTGTTAACTCATCTTCAGATATGCCAAAGCTGCCTCTTGGTAAATGTTAATACATCCACACAGCTTGCTAATCAGGTTTTTACTGAGCACAACAAATGCCACGAGGACTCAGTTGAATTTACGCAGAAATAAATGAGGGAATCAACCTTAGCCAGTGGCAATCAATGCCTGCACACAATGGCTGATGTTCAAGCACAATGAGGTAGATATCTAATCAGGGAAAAGGCTGCATTTGTCTCCTGGCCCTATTAGTCTATGTTTATTCACTTGGAAAGAATTGTGTTTTTAATCCATTTAGAAGAATATTAAACTTTTCAAAAGCACTCATTTCTCTGCCTTGTCACTCAACAAACTAAATATCAACAGATAATCAAAGTACTATTAAGGTTGGGCAATATAGTTACGAAAATAATTGTATAAATGTTCCAATAATAATATGTTATCTCCAATAATATGTTTACTACAATAAGGCAAATTTTAGCATGTAAAATAATCAAACTGATGCAATAAATTATTTTCCACAATTGTCACTAATTGAATGCAAAACATCATTTTTTTATTTGCAATTTGCTTAGAATTGTTAATTTGGAGTTTCACAAAAGAAAACAACAGAATCATATCAAAATACAATTTCACTAAGAGTCAAAGTTAACAACATGAACTTAGGCATAAAGACAAGTATACACAGACTGCCTTGGCCTGTCACGAAAATGTCAAAATATAAGCATGCAGAATAAACCACTGAGCACTTTTTATTGAAACACAAAAATAGTATGTGATGGAACAAATGTCTTAAGAAAGGGTTCCTCCCAGGAAATTGGTTAGTAGAGGTGGTAAGCAGCCTGCTATCTCATCTGCACTGCAGCGGTATTTTTTTTTTTTCCCTTCACACATTATATCACCTCTTGAAAATATAATAATTTCTTAGCGAAGCCACTCTTTATTCTGACAAAGAGAGGTACCTCAATTATGAGACACTTTGGGAAAGCATTGTTGTGCTAAAAACTGAAACCTTTTCATAAAACATTGGTATCACAGTTTTAAAAATAAACAACATAATTCAACAAGATAATTTCTTAGAAGGGACACTTTGGGGTTCTTGTGTGGCATACTTGCTGACTTGGTGGCATACAAGTCACCATGAACTAAAAGCTTGATATTTTGACAATAGAGCATTGTTAACAAAGCCACTGTGTTACAGTTGCTTGAGCTCCAGCACCTAGGAGAGGAAGTTAAGAATCAAAGCTGTTACCAAAGGTGTCCTATTAGAGCAGGAAAAGGACTTTTTGTAGCAATGTCAAGCAACATTGTTTGAGGGTCTGGCACACTGACACACGCACAAAGACATGACTGTTATATGTGTTTATGTGTAAGTCAGCATGTGTACCTTGTATGCATGGCAGGGCTTGACTGGCTTCAGGAACAAATTATGTTTTGCCTTGAGTTCCAATAATTTTGCACAACAGGGGGCTAGATAGTTACCAAGCATTTGCATACATCTGCATTATATATGTTTCATCCTTCAAGAGGAGTGATTTATTACCACTGTACAATAGAGTATGTTTAGGGTTGTGAAAACATATATTCAGTCTAATATGCTGGAGCACTCTGGTAGCCAAAAGGTTACAGCAAATTGCACAAACAGTTCAGTAGCTGCACATTCATCATGGACCAATGATTCTGGCTGGGGACCTTTGTTGTATGTCACATCACTTTCTCTCTCTCACCATGTTTCCCGTCAGACTCTTTACAATATACTGCCAAGCAATTTTTAAAAAATTTAGTATGAGTAAATTGATGTAAATATAATGTGATATACATCACTGAGTGAATGTGATGAAGGTATGGGAGACATTTTGTATTGGAACTGCCAACGTGTAACAATCTTCACAGGATGCCATAAGTAAAATGGCACAAAAGAAGAGCCCCTCATATTATTAGTATTTCCATTATGTTCACATTTGCTTTTTGAATTCAGAATAAATAATAGTAATTAAAAAAAAGTATCTGTGGTAGAGACATAGAATATGCTAACTCATTGCACTCTCCAATCTGTGTACTCCCTCATGGCACTGGACTAGCTTTGAGAAAGCACTGCTGATCAGTCTAGCCAGACATATTAGTAATTTTATCATGAAAGGAGTCTGTGTACATTACACCCAGACAAAAAGTATTTGGGAACTGCGTCATAAGAATGAGATCCCATCCCTATCTAAGCCATCGCCAGTAAATGTCACTTAAAAACATATTGTTGAACAAAGGTCAGCCTATTAGGACCAAGGACGTCTATGCTGCTC
Organism: Sandelia bainsii; assembly: GCA_032362345.1. Classification (NCBI taxonomy): domain Eukaryota; kingdom Metazoa; phylum Chordata; class Actinopteri; order Anabantiformes; family Anabantidae; genus Sandelia; species Sandelia bainsii. The sequence continues at coordinate 16,765,393 of JAUMHL010000027.1, forward strand.
ACAAACACAGCTGCTTCCGGAGTAGTTTTATGTGTCCTTCTTTGCATGCCTTTTTTAGAAAATGAAAATGGTAATCCATAATAACTTAATTCTATTTTAAGAGATTGATATCTTTCTTTTTGTTAAAATAAGTAATATCATTATCAATTCCGAGCTGAAACACTTTATGCATTAATCACCATAAGTGATACAAAATCACTTATTGTATCACATTAAGTGATCCAAAATGCAATAAACTATCAACAGCTGTCAGTTCAGTTGAAATCAGTTGAGGTCACCTTTCCAGATACTATCCAATCATTCAAAATATTATATGTGACGTATCAGTGCTGCTGAAGACAACTGAAAGGCAGCTCCAAATGGCAAAGGGTAAATGTGAAAACATATAAAAATAGTCAATGTGCACACACACACACACAAGTTGCCAATATAAGCACAATGCTCCACTGTGACCATGAATAACAAGTCTCCACGGCACAGCTCTCTGAACAACGGACCAGCACAGCCTGATATATTCTTCATTTCAGGTGAAGCCTTTTACCAGAGCTAAATCAGTTACTGGAAAAATATACATCTTTGACATCAAATAAATATAACACTTACTTAATACAGATACTGTTAGTTGTGGAATCCACACCTTGCTCCTAACCCTAGTTGATGAACAGGATGCCGCTGCTACCACTACTCCGTTCTTCCGCCTGTGGGTTTCTCTAAAGTTTATCTGTTGAAAATTATAGCATGTTTTAAGATTAAACGTACAGTTTGGAATGAATTTAGCAAATTACACACAGAGAAGTTCCATAAAAGCCACACATCTGTATTATAAGAGAAAACAAAAGAGGATGTAAACAACTAAAGATGGCTCCCTGTTATACAATGATACAGAAGGAAAGTGCTCATCACATATAATGAATTCAAAATGAGGTTTTGCTGAGTTTAAGGAGACAACTGCCTGAGGGAAATGACTTGCCAAATATACACAGAAAATTACCACAATATTTCACCACCACTCAACAATGGAATTGCTTTTCTGTCTTACCCAGATGAAATCAATGGGTTGAGCAACCTTTTGTTGCCATAAAACAGCAAAGTCTGAAGCAACATATGGTCTTATTTCCTCTAATTTTGTCCACTGTAATTAAACAGAAGCATCTGTTTTAGGGTTGTTATTAAAGCCTACTGTATAGCTAACCCACAGCCACACCAGAAAGTAGGAAATTAAAAGCAAAGATGCGAGGAAGGAAGCATTCACTGGCAGTGCAATATTGCTGGTACACAGTACTTTAGTCCCCAGAGACACACCAGAAGCCACCAGTGAAAGATGAAACTAAATATAGCTTACTAGTCTTTCACTGAATGAAGGAAATCATATCTGTTGCTATCCTAAGAATAAATTTATAGAGACGATTACAAAACCAACACCTGATATTCACGTTGAGTCCTCCTCCTGACTGTAAAACATGCAGGCTAATCTACCCTTTGTCTCAGTATCAAAAATCTAGAAATAAAAAAGGTCTTGAGGCAAAGATGCTTCACAGCAGCTGTTGAGAGAAAATCACCTTGTTTTGCTGTGTCTGATGTGTCAGGGACAAATACCTAAGGCAGCATAAATATTACCCTTGCATCTTCAATGGTCTACAAAGACACACTGGACCTAACTAAAAAAACGTTTTATACAATTATAATACCTATAGTTATGTCATTGGTGGACTGTGATGGAAGTGTTAATTAATCACTGAGGGGTTAAAACAAAAAAAGAGGTCACCATCTGCTTTGGCTACACAGCAAGCGACGTGCCAAGAGTGGGTGAAGGACCTGTGGGACTGCCCAGGGCTGTACAGAGCCCCACTGCCTGCCTCAATTCCTCTTCACAAAATCTACACCAAGACACATAACCATCTACACATGCTACTGTTTATGTCTCCAAGGAGCATTTCAGCCTCATAGTCTGGCTCCACCGAGACCAGCTTAACGCTCTATCCAGCCTGGTGGAGAGCATGGGGACAAATTCAAAACTTCCAAAGTGAAACACCTCTTATTTTTCACTTCCTTTGCTAGTACTTCCATGAACAGTACCTGTGCAGTGAATCTGACCCTTTTGAAGAGGAAGGTCATGATATAATGTAATATCTTCATTAGTCAGACAGGTATTGTCATACAGTTACAGGACAATGTGTACTACTTCTATGTGTCAAAAAAGCCACGCTGCTGTTCAGCAGGAGAGCCATTAGTGAGAAGAGCTTGTAACGAAAGCTAAAAAAGAGGTGACGATATCCTGCAGTCATGGAAAACCATTCACAGAAAAAGAAAACAGTCTAAAAGGTCATCATCAGGCCAGATCTGACCCATTTAGCAGAGCCACTTCTGTATTCAGACAGAGTGCTAGTATGTCAACAGTGAAAATATCTAATGGTTTGAAAATACCTTCTTTGGATAAAAAAAACAAAACACAGATGCTGTTGAAGACGTAACTGAGAACAAATTGCTGATGGCTACATCAACACAGGGACAGTATCTTCAACAGACATCAGCTACTGCCCACTCCACTTCAATTTTATTATATTTCTCCACAAAGATAAAAAACTTTGTCACCACAGGCACAATGCACACAGAAGGAAGCCCTGTTGCATTTTTCCATCATCCTCAGCCAATTAGAAACCCCCGCCCGCCCACAGAGCCTGGATGAAATGTTGATTCCTGATCAGTAGGCAATTAGAGAAAGACTGTGCAACTGCTGCCATGGGAAAAGGCTTGATTCATGAAAAAGGCAAACCAAATAAGCAATTTACAAGGCTTCATGCTGAGGAATAAAATCCTAATTTTTTTTCCTCATTCATTGGTATGAGCCACCATGTTGCTTCACTGATGTTGTTGGCTTCTGTTTAACCTATCCTCTCTTGAGTCAGGTGTTGTGTGGTGAATCGCTTGCAGCATTATAAACGTGGGCATGCTGATGCACAGTCATGCACTGGGCAGTGTTGTCATTCTGAGGAACAGTTAATTGTCTATTCCTTTCACCTAAAACACTAAATTTCAGCAGCTGGGGGTTGGAAAATATGTTAAGCTTACACTTCAGTCATCCAACGAACAACCCTCATGAGAAATGTAAGACCAAAAAGACAGAATCTTTCCCACAGACTGCTAAACACTAAGCTGTAGCTCAGTTTACACCACTGGCAACATGACTGTTTATTCTGAGTGTGCTGCAGCATTGCCTAACTGCACTTCAGGAGACAAGTCTTGACACAGCAAACACGATCCCGAACTGTTAAGACTCACACACTTAATAATCTGCATCTCCCAAGCAGCTATTCCACCTCATCACCTTTGCAGTCAGTGTCATTTGATTATTGCACTTAATCTTAATACGATTTTAAAGGAAGAGAACAGATTTAAACGTTATAGCACACCACAGTGTATGTCTCCTGCCTTAATCTGCTAAATGGCTGGTACCACGACATTTTCTTTTGTATCTTGTGAAGTGCTGTACTAAGTAAATAAGCATGGTCTAGCACTCAAATATCCACATTTTGTTGTGTTTTGTCTCTCACAGTCCTGCTACCACGTCGGCAATTCCACTTCCACCTGTTAACGAGTCAAGTCTGCCACCTAATTTGGAAAACCTAACACGAATCCAACTTGACACGCTATTTTAAAACTGAAAAAACTACAGTTCATAAATGAAATACGAAAATGTGGAGGGAGTAGATCAAGGACTATGAAACACCGTGGTCTGTCTGTCTTGTTGACTAAAGATAGCACATTTTTTCAAAGGGTTTTAATTTAATAACTAATGCTAATTTATTTAATGCTAAAAATCATTATTTATTTAAGGCTAATAAGAGGATGTACCAGCTCAGCCGTTAGTACACTAAGCTAATTGAGCTAATTTTATTTAAAAAAGACAAAAATGAATGATTTCATGTCCTAAACTTAACGTTACGAAGGAAAATAACTCTACCGTTTTTCTTCAACGGTTTATTTGACTGCGGTTTCCACCGCGCTCGTTCAACTTCTCCAGGTTTTTGTAATGTTAACTAAACAAAAGACAGCTATAAAAAGAATAAGTAACAATTAAAAATAAAATACCACAGCAGAACCAGCGGCGCGAAGTGACTTATATTTTAGCTAGTTACTGTTTGTTAACTCTCCAAGACGTTGGCAGACACAAAAACACAGCTCAAAGTAAAATTGTAGTTCGTGTAAAAGACAACAGATAAAGATATTAAATGTGTAACTTACAATGGGAAGCGGAGTGGTGTCCAGAGTTAGTTTCAGGCAGGAATGTACGCCGTTATTAACGGGAAAGAGCAAAAAGGAGAGTGTAACGTTAATGGTTCATCGCAGCGCTCCGTGCTCTCACAAACCCGGAGCACCAAACACCCCACCGAGGCTGTCGGTTACCGTAATGACCTGTGCTCACAGAGCAGCGCACGCTCCATTGTCCCTACCGTAATGTGTGGACAAGCATGATATCGTAAACATGGCATCACTAACTAATGTACAATATTAACAAATAGGAATTTGAAATGTAATTCTAGAATTAGAAAATTTGAATTTTATGGAAACTTTAAAACTTTCTATGATTAGAATGATATTCTATTTAAAAACAGCATGTTACATGTATGCGTTTGTGAATTGTTTGCATTGATATTTTGTAACTATTGTTTATACTGTGATCAGACTTCAGCTACAAACTCAAGTGACTTGGATAACTGCAGACAGATTTGCCTTTGGAGTAACACACTTCCTTATCTACTATATGCCCCCCTCTCTATTATTTTATTATTACTATTATTGCTGTTTTCTGTCTTTTTGTACTGTACTCTGTATATTCTGTTCTGATGTTTTTGATTTTGATTTTACTCTACTACTGTGGCACCTGTGTTATCTTACCTTAACCTTATGTTTTATCATTTTCATACTGTTTAACATGAAACAGAGGCACCTGAATCACTGCAATAAGGCTATTCTATTTAAACCACGAAGGGCCAAAATGTAAATAATAAATAATAATGTCTGGATTTTGTTCTGATATCCGTGACATTTTATGTGATAATATGATGTATGGGAGCTGGTGCCTTCCTTCTCATGTTGTAAAATAATTTAAACTAAAAACATCTGCAACCTTAACAATGTCTATACTGTATTTCTGATCGATTTGATGTTATAAAATCTGCTTTTCTTTCAAAAACAAGAATATTTGTAAATAATAAATTTAATAAAATAATAATTTTGAATGTGAGAAAATGATTTTTATTCACTTTTTACTCACATCCATGCTCATTTACTTCTTCAAAGGTTAACGCTTGAATATCTTACTCTCTGTTACAATATGATGGCCTTCGGGTTAAAAACATCCTATACATATGTGAATACTGTATTCTTTATTCCAGACAGTAAAACATCAACATTTTTTCTTCTGTGCCTCAGTAGAAAAAACTACTGAGTTATTTGTCATTAGTTGTCTTTGTAACAGCATCAACAATACTCATGCAGGTGCTAATAAAACAAGTTCCTCAGCTTTTAATAGGGGTGCTGAATTAGTATTGGAGGAAGGATCTCTGTGGATTCGCTGGCAGAGGCAGAATGAAATGTGTGGGAGGGAAAAGGTACACAGAGGTTGGCAGGAGTAGCACACATTAAATAGAACTGCTTTATGGCAACACGTACACAATTTTCTGAAAGAAACATCACACAGGCTGCTGTACATTTGAACTCTAGTTTGAAGTGGGCCAAATCTATTTTTTCCTCTGCCATGACCAAAGGAAAGTCACACTGAATATTTTTTATATCTGGAATTAGGCTATTTTCATATAGCCCTGTGTGATGCTTCAAGCTAACTGCATCACACTTCAGATTTGTGGCTGAACAGTCATCTCACTATTTTAATCTCTCTTCTTTCTTTCATTGTGTAATGTGTATTGCAATTCTTAAACTCTACTAATTACTAAGGGGTTTGCTTAATTGCAGGCAAAACTAATCTGCAACAAAGATGGCTGGAGAATAGCTGCAGCAGTAGTAGAAGGTAACAGTCTTAAAACATTACTGTAAGAGAGATTAACTTTTTACCTTTAAATGTCTATTTTTCACAACAGATGGACCATTTAGTTAATTAATAATCTCAGTAGAGGGAATAACCTATATAAGGATAATGACGAATGTTTGTAATCAGAACTCTGGTCATGTTTCAGCAGCTTTTTCACCCACCTGCATACATGCCACATCCATTATTATTGTATGTATTATCAGGATATTGGACATTCAAGGGAAACAGTGGCAATTGAGTAGGAGGGATGATTGCAGTGGGTGGAGGTAACAGGTGACTGGCAGGCAGGGGCAGTTTGGAAGAGATAGGAAGTGCAGAAGATGGCAGGCATCTCAGGAGACAGGTGTGAGAGGAGCAAAGATGTGTGAGCGCATTACAAGGGAGAAGAAGACGTGAGGGTTTGAGAGAGTAATGCTTTCACTGCTTTTTTGTTTATTATAAGATTTTTAAATGTGTACCATTTTTAGCCTGTAGACAGGAGGAACATGCTCATGTTCTGTGTCCAATTTGAGCAATGAACAAGAGAACATGGGCTCTAAGAAAGGGGCTGGTATGTGGGAGGCATGTGTGCTTTGTCTTCACTCACACTCAAACCTGTCAAACAAACAACGTTTTTCTTCCACCCACAACCTACAGCAACCAATCAGGTTTTCATAACACAAACCTCAATTTCTTCCCTCTTGTCCAGTCTTTCTTAAATGAGATTGTCAAAAAAAGGATGTTTGATTATTGCGGACAACTGAAATTAAATCTAACCCTCATGCATGATTTTTTTCAGCAATAGGCAATAGGAAAAAGCAATAGGAAAGTGGAGTAATGCTTACTTATTTTGCAGTTTCTGCTCTAATGTATAATTTGAATAATTGTCTCAGATAGTCCTGGCTAAAAGTGACCTTGTTTCTTTCACCTTTCACTTACATGCTTCACATTTTGCTGCAGGAAAGTAAAAGAAAATTCTGTTAGAGGAAACGTACATCCATTTACTCCAATGAAACTGCAAAAACAAACATTTCCTATAATGCAGGAAAATCAGGGTTCTTCCTCAATTTCCTTATGCAATATCGATTACGAGTAGTCACAGATAATCAGTTACATACTAGACAACTCAGTGGACCTCGGTGACACAGTGGTCTTGTTATCAGCTCACTTCCAGACATCCTACTTCTTCAGTAAATCTTGTTAAACAGCCTTCCAGATTTACATCCCCCCTGCTTCATCTCACTTCCAGGATTCCAGGATGTGTCTAAAGCATGAGATAACTTGCATATTTTAATAATGTGGCCTTAAAAATATTAAGCTTAATCCTCCCTTGCCTTAAGCCAGCAGGATGTGATGTTTAAGAGAAAGATTGTGATATTTGTTTCATTTTAGGGAATGGATTATTTAGGCTTGCTGCCAACAGGCTTAGAAAGCTGAAACCAATCATCACAACAGGAAGACTGTGGGAAATCAATGAGGACAGTGGCTTCCTGGAAAAGAGCAAGAATTAACCAATACTTTTCCCAGCCAGTCAAGACAGGTGAAAAGATGTGTGAAGCAGACACAGTACAACAAGAAGATGAGAGTGGATTTCTGAACTTTTGAGCATATAGAAACATGGATATTTACACTGAGGAAATACTGTGCAATATGGTTGTTACCCATAAGGTTTACTGTATCAAGAGAACTGTCGTGCCTATGTTGTTTTGTGTTCAAGATAGGAGTTGGAGAGGAAGAGAAGTGTGGAAGGTGCATGACAAGCAGCAGTCATCTGTGCACCTGTTTTGGCTGCTTATCAGTGAGAAGTGTTGGGGAAGCTACTTTAAAAACATTGCTAGCTACAAATTACTTCACATTGAAAAAAGTTGAACTACTACAAATCTACACTAGGCAAAAAGTAACTAGATTCCAGGTGGGGCAGGATTACTCACAACTTCTAAAATAGCACGCAGCAGCTTCTCTCAACATTTGTTAAGAAATGTATTTCAATACTCCCCAATGTTATCAGCGAGAATCTGTTGTGAGGCTCAACTTCAGCAGTTGTTCAAATGTGGAAGAAGGCCAAGGTCAAGTATTAGTTAAATGCTGCTTTGAGAAACAGCCCCTCTCTCTCCAGTTGATCTACATGCAGGCTCATTGACCTGGCCTTCACCAGACTGGACAAATGCACAGCCAGTTAATCATTTCCCTGGTTCATCCTTTACTTTGAGATTAATCATTATTTTCTCTATTCAGTCCTAGATAGAATTAGAGGCTGAATTGCATTTCCACTGAATAATTTCCACAAGAGTGAATGACATGACACAAGAGCAGGTCAGTGTGTTTGTAGAAATCTACTCCTTACAACATTGCATACAGATTGCATAATTTGGTATAAAATGGAAATAGTCTTTTCATATGAGTTTTGGCACACTGTATTGCTACTGTAGAGTATGTGGGATTCAACTAAATATTTCACACATAAGCCAGTCTTCTTATGGAAACAATGGTGTCCCTTCTTTCATGTATAATTAAATTTCCTCTTTGCTGCAGCCAACAGCTAATTTGAGAACCTGGCTCTTATTAGCTCCAAGCAGTGGAAAATTATTAACTCAAACATAGGCTTAATTCAGATTTGAGGGCATACCTCACAGCTTTGACAACAGAGGCTCAGCCGATTAAAAAGTACCCAGGTGAGATTTTATATGATGAAATGTTTCACAAGCTGAATGATGTCCCAGGGGTGTTGTGGAAGAAATAAGAAAAAAAGCATAAAGGGAAATGAAAGCTTTAATGTACGGTGTTGACAGGTCTCAAGCTGAAAAAATGCTAATAACTTAATTAAAAACAGACTAATTGTAATTAATTCTCATTTTAAGTGAAATGAGGTGTTGACTTCCATTAGCTGACTGGATGCTCAAACGTGACTGTAAGCTTTTAAAACTCTGACACTGTTTGAATTTTTTAAACCACAAAATGCATGTGTAATTGATCAAAACCACTTCTATAACACTCACCTCTGCTTGGTGTATGGGCTGTAAGTACATCCCACGGGATCAACATACACTTCAGCCACATGATGAAGAAGTGGCTTCCTGCATTTGCTATTTACATGATGTTTCATCATTAAGCAAGAGAACGGCACAGTGTAAGAAGTGAATAATTTCACAACTGATGTGGGATAGCTTCTCTATTCCATCCTGAGCACTGCAGATACACATAATTCAATCACACTGCAGCATGCACAGAAACTGAACACTTTTTAAATATTTTATTAGGACACTTTGTTTTGTAGGTACTACACAGACTAAAGTGTTTAATGAGGCAGTGTGTAGCAGCAGAAAATATCACAACAATTTAAACTGTCATCTGTGTCTAATAGAGAATCACGGGGTATGATAAGAATCATAATATGATAGGGTCACAAGATCAGGAGCAGCAGTACAGTATGACCACAGGCGATTCTACTATATGCAATATATCACAAGGAAAGAAAGGCCAGAATGTGAGAATACTAAATTATTAGCAAGCATGTTTAACTTCACTGTATTTATTCACCTTATAAAGGAATGCTAATAATGTCTTTTTAGCAAAGCTAGCAGCATAGCTCTAGGGATGGTAGTGTCAGTTGGTGGGTCCACCACTTTGGCACATAACAAAATAGACTCCATCTCAACAACTGCTGGTTGGATTTCAATTAAATTTTGCACCAGTATCCATGGACTCCAGGGGATGAATCCTGGTGAATTTGGTGATTCAGTTATTTTCATTTGTAGCTGCCAGCAGGTTAAATTTGTCACTTACCACATAAAATATATTTTTTCATTTTTTACATTCCTGATAGCATCAGTTGTAGTTTGTGTTTGGTGCAAAATTGCAAATATTCATATTCTGAGAAACTAGACTACCAGATGAACATGCCAAACTATATACTGCTAAATATCAGCATATTAAGATTATGATTGTTAGCATGCTGAAGTGAAATGCAAACACAACATGAATACATAATTTCAGTAATAGCTAAGATCTGCTAAAAGGTTGAACTCTCAACAAGCAAAACACATCATGAGAAAATGTGTGTATGTGTGTGTGTAATGTGTAATATACTTGCTTGTCACTAATTACTGTGTTGCTAGAGCTACAATTGATCCTGTATAACAATATATTTTGGCATTTACCATGAGTCACGGTCCTAGAAATATAGGACAATACCTTTGAGGCTAGGTATATTTATATAATATGATTCAGCCATTGAAAAACAGCTTAAGCTGTGGTCCACAGGGAAATGAATGTGTGCAGAAGAATGTGAAAAATAGATTAGAGAAGACTCCAGCTCACTGCCAATGATAAAATACGAGGATTTAAAGTTCTTGGTCTGAATCTATAGCAAGCTGAGAGATTAAAGCTGAGGCTGTGAGTAGGTGAACAGGGTTGTCTTTGTCAGGGTTCACACCTCAGCAAACACACCACGGCCCAAAGGTGCACGAGAAACAGAAGCAAGAAAAATAAACGAAAGAGGGCACTTTCTTTGCATCACAGATGTTTAGGCACAATTGAACCCCTTAAAAGTAATACAGGTAATGACAGATCTGCGTATTTACAATTTTGAATTTTCCTGGAAAAAGACTTTGGTAAAAGTTTGGGTTCTAAAAGTGAATGAACTCAAATCTTGATATTTTAAGTGAAGTCAAGGAAAAAAAAATAAAAAAAATCTCTAAGTCAGCAACAGGCGTGTCTCATGATTTGATATCAAGTTCAGAGTAGACAACCTCAGCTCATCAAAAACGTTCTCATGTAGAAGCACACATTGACTTCTCCCACATCCTGCTGACAGACTGGTGGTCACATTGATGAGTAGTGAGAGGACTGAGAGTACTGTATCTTCCGTTCCTCTGCAACAGGAGGTAAGACGAGACTGCTGACTCTTGAAGTCTCCGCTCTGCCTGGTGAAAATACGACAGCTCGCTGAGGATACAGAAGGACAGCCGACTTCTCTTACATTTGCACTGCTCCCTTCAGCTCTTTCATCTGTGGATCAAGATATGTTCTCCTTCAGAGTGCCTTAAAACCAAAAGCAAAGTCAAACGTGATCAGCTGCTTCAAAATGTTACTGCAGTTATTTCATTTTTTTGTGCTAAAACAAACTGGAAAAGAAACATGATGAGTCCAACTTCTCAGCAAATTACTTGTGGTATGAAGTTCTGTTTTATTGTTTAAACAAAGCAGGATTTGTCTATATCTGACACCAGAATTTTATTTAGGTACACAGTGGATAGCACATTTACAGCACCTACATAGGCATATAGGAACCTATTTTATATCACAACCTTGCTTTCTGAATTAGATTGTTAAGGTGAATGTTTTGTTTGATAAGTGCTTTGTGAAGTGTATTATTTTTAAATAAAATATTCCAGCTAATGCATTTTGAAGGTACTCACAGACCACTGTAGCCACCTACACACTGATCTTAAAACAAAGTAGCCTGAAAGAAAAGCATTTTGCTGTGTCTACAAAACTAAAATGATTGAAATATATGAACCTCACTGGTGTAAAGGCCGGTGTTATGTAAGTCAGGGTCTATTTATCTTTTGTAGAACTTCATTCTTCACTTCAAGTAAGTTTGAGTGATTCCAGGGTAAAATAAGGATGCAAATGATAGGCATGGATGAAGGTAAGTGGGTTCAGATTGTATTCAGGTGGGACCAGCCAGCCACCCCAGGGAGACACAGACATCATTCAAATTTCACCATGAAACTAAATTTGAGATGTGAATAAATCATTCAAGTCACCTCAGAGGAGACAAATGAGCGTGATAAAATACAGACATTCATAAGGGGCCAAAAAAAGAGAAAAGGTTCAAATAAAAAAAGAGAAAAATATCGAGAGCAGTGGAGCTTTCATTATAATGAGCATGCACTGTATGTGGGACTTGGAGACACAACAAAAAATAGCACCAAACACATTTCAAGGTTTTTATCATACCAAATTCTGCAAAATAACATCCTGCTCATTACAAAGACAATAAAAACTGCCCATACAATAATGATTTGTAGCTTTTGAGATATGTGGAGCTGAGATGCCCTGACTGCATTATGTGCATTCATATAATTAGTGTTCATAAAAATGACAATAACGTCATGACTAATGCATCTGCGAGCTCAAACAGCACTATACCAATTACCTTGAAAACTGTAAAGACCCCATCTGCATCAGTTGCAGAAAAATATTCCAGACAGCTGAAAGTAGGCACAGGAGGAAAGCAGGACAAAATGAAAACGTTGCGTGATTACATTGAGGATGCAATGCTTTCACACCAAAAAGGTCTGATTGCACTATGCAGCGCTGTTGGTCTCCAGCCTGGTTGGTTTATCTTTCAGTCACAATGCTGCAATGTGGAAATGCCAAACACTTCCTCATTCACAATAGTTCAGTGCCTCAGCATCTGCTTGGGGTCAAGAGCTCTCCTGGATGATATTTTAATAGTGTAGGTGGAAGATAAAAGTGATGACATATACATAGTCACCATTAAAGCTTAGGTTGCCACAGAACAGATGAAGGTTAATTGTCTTCATGGTTTCATGGAGTATTTCATAATTGTATCATAACTCTTCATGTTTTCTCCATGCCACTACGAAAGATTAAACCTGCACATAGTAGAATGTGGATCTCAGTACTTGAAATGTACTGCTCTGGCACTATTTACCTGTATGGCATTTATGGATAAAACAAACAATAACATGTTAGTGGAAAGGGATCTGTATACTCAGCATACAGGTTCACATCTCAAATTCAGAAATGCTTGTCAGTAGGTTGGAGAGCTTCTGGCGCCTGTCCGACATCAGAGTTGGGGTCTTTCAACAATGTCCGGAGCTCCCTGAAGCTGACGAGCTGACATTCACACCCACAACACACACTGAATGACCAGGGAAAGCAAGCAGGCTGTTCTTTCTAGCTCTTTTTTTCTTGTTACTTAACTATATGCGGCACTTTTCGTGTTTATGCCCAGCATTATAAATGACTTCCAGGAGCCAGGTACACTGTCCCTGTGTAAACAATCTTTCACTCCATTGCTTGAATTAGAAGTATAAACACAAACAAGATCTTTTCTAGCATAACCCAGCTCTTAGATGTGCCGGTAAGTAGACTTTGTTAATGTCAGACAGAGGCAAACTATCTGTTTATCCTTGTTACTTGTCTTTGTGCTACGTTAACCATTTAGCAGATGTGACAGTAATATCAGTTTTGTCATCTCACTCTAAGTAAGTAAGTGAACGTTCACATTTTCCCAAAATGTTAAACTGTTGTTTTAAATAGTAAGTAACTTTCATGATCTGAGTAGTCTACACAGTACATTTGTTTATGTGGTGTGTGTAAGTTATATACTGTATGAGGAGGGAGTCCACGATAGCAATAAAGATCTCTACCATACTCATACTCCTACTCAAACTCTGTCATCTGATTTATTGCCAGAGCAGACCTAGTGAGACACCAGGGGCACCGCTAACCATCGCAGACATGATTAAGCTCATACAATTCATGTACATGGAGCAACACAGTGTGCACATCGAACACTCTGCAATGCAGTGAGGTTAAATCCTGCTAAGAGCAGGAGGGTGGGAGGGAGTCCCAAAAGACAATCAAAAGACAACCAAAAGAAGCCAAAAAGTTTAGAAATAAGCACAGATGGTGTGAATCTGGTCGTCTCTATACTGACTGACAATTCAGCTTGGTATACGTGAATTAACCTCAAGGAATAACCCCAATGTATTTAACATGTCAAACACAAACATTAATCTTTTGCAAATACTAGTTACTGTAGATCTTAGGATAATGTGTTTTTAAGCCATGGAAAAGAGAGATGATAGAGAAAGAATATGAAAGATCAGATGAAATGATTACAAACTATACATAATTTATCTTTCAGAGGCTCATCACTCCTTCTACTATGCTATATTTAATAGTCCTTCCCAGAATCATATGAAAAGTGTTCACCTTGGAAGCTTTTGAGCTATATAGCCTTCTTCAGTGTGTCTTCTTTTGTTTCCACGCTGCAGTAGTTGAGATGGTATCTTTGTCTAGAGGAGGATATAGGCAAGTTGCACTTTGATTGCTTAACTTGGCCTAGGGATATTCGGGTGAAACTTCAGGATGAACCTAAAATGCACTATAACCTTTACAGGTGAACTTAATGTGACCTTCCCTAAACT